>JARJLG010000095.1:0-352454 GCA_029448575.1 Mycena maculata | reverse complement strand
ACTTAGTATAATACGTCTTTAATATGTCCTGTACGTCAGATTGATAATTGACGTTGCTTGGCTCACTTCCCTTGCACTGAGTCGTCTCCGTTCTCTCCGGTTCCCTCCGGTACTCCGACTTGTCTTCCTCTATCGGGTACCTGCCGGTTAGGGTAGTCACTCACCCTTGACCCCCTGTGGTGTTGTGATCCTCCTCCGTATACGTTCCGGACCCTCCGGCTCTCCGACGCTCCGACATACCGGAGCCTCCGGTTCCTCGGTCATACTCTTCGGGTCCACCCCGGCTCGGTATATAACACCACACCTGACTGCGAGTGGACGCATTTCCAGACAAAGAGATGTGAATCTGGGTACAAATGGTGATTCTGCAGCTATGAGATTTGTGGAGAGGGAGGTAAGTCATCAACGATCAGATATTTTCGGTACCTGACGGACTGATGCAGTTAGCGGTTTTTCTTGGAGTTCTTTTTTTTTCTTGCTTGTCTTTTTGTGGCGCCGAGTAAAATTATGTACAGCTCCTCTGTGGGTACATCAGACTTTTGACAAAAAACTTGTGAGCTTGTTTGGGCCCTAACAAGGTCGAACAAGGCTAAAAAAGATCCAAAAAGTGACCAGGCTCACAAGGCCACCAACCTATGTCTGAATTCCCCCAAAGTCGTGAGTTCAACTCTGGCTGTCAGTAAAAATTGGACACTTTACGCTTTGTCTGCATGCAGCATCATCACAAAATTGCAGGAGTCTTTCAGAATGCTCATGAGGTTCTCTGGTAGTTTTTCCATTGTATCAAACATTGTCCAAGAGGGTGTTTTCCTACGCTTTGACCTTGTGAGCTTGTCGGCAAGCTCACAAGGCCAAACAAGCCACAAGTTTTTTGTTAAAAGGCTGATGTATGCATGCGGCTTATCTGACACTGGCACTCGGAGATGAGGCAGCGCCGCAGATGGGGCCGAGCAAAAATGCATTCTTCACGGGATCAGAGCGTGGGTAATGCCACGTACAACTTTGACAACCCGGTGCGTGCCCTCTGTCCAGTGAAAATGAAGCCTCCTGAGGCTGATTTACTCTGTTCTCCAGATTATCCGGGATGTAGTGAGCACTGGCACGTCCACCACATATGTACTCTGGGTCATTTGCGGGACACCTTTTTCTGGCCTCTTCATTTCAGCGACAACACTACCATTCGGTCAGTCCCTCCCATTTTCCTAGTTAACCTGACCTGTTCTCCTCAGTTTCGTCACAGATGATGCCGGCGAGTAGTAGTCAAACTCGTCACTTAGTTACTTCGCTTAGGAATGAGAAAGTTTGTGAGTTTGATGGAAAGCGTGAAGGTTCGTCACTTTGGCTGGTTTCTGGGAAAGTTCGTTAGTTCAGCTTGGGGCCTTCAAGAACTCGGAACACCGGCCATCAGTGTTCCTTCACACAAGCCGGGGTGTGTTTTTTTTATATAGATCCCTGATCCTAACACCAGTCACTAACCCTAACCACTAACCTCTAACCTCTAACCACTAACCCATAACTACTAACCCTAACCAACTAACCTGAACCTCTAACCGACAGCCATTTCGGCAGCCCGTTGATTCCCATCACTCCGTGATGTGCCGAGATTCGCCGCTCGACAAGCCCGGAATGCAAAGTGACGAGCTTTCACAATATACCATCAAACTCACGATCTTTCACGAGTTTCCATCAAAGTTACGAAGATTCACAACGCTACGCGAAGTAACTAAGTGACGAAAATGGCGTGGACTCGATGCCGGCCCGTGAGTTCTTCTGACGTATAATTTTGATGAGCCGATCTAATCGTTTTTCCCAGCTGGATCCTCCACTGGTACATTCAGTTCATTTTCCGTCCTTATTTAACTCTAACCATTTTTGTCGCCCTAATGAACCCGTGCTAGAGATTAAATTGCCTGTGGCAGTAATGATGGTGGACTCCGCGGTTGTAAAATATTGAGCAAAATTTAACAGCGTCAAACGGAGTCAGGTTTGTGAAAGGATTGGAGGGTGAAGGGTCGCTACGACTGGCAGGAATCGTTCACTGAAAAAGCGAGTCGGACATAGCCATAATTTGATGCCTCACTGGCACCCTAGCGGTAATTGGTAATTGCGCCAGATAATCAACGACGCACGGCCAATATGTTTTGTCCTGGTATGCTGAAACTCGACAATGGCTGAACGCTGAATACCCTCAGCCGGAAAGTTTCGGCCTGTCGGCACCAGGCCGATACAGATACACAAGCATCCAATCGGGTGTCGTATACCAGGCCAGCTCGCCTCGGCGAAAGCGGCATTTTAATCCTGGTCATACTTAGTCCGAGACATCGCTGCTACTTATGGAAGGCT
This sequence comes from Mycena maculata, assembly GCA_029448575.1. NCBI lineage: Eukaryota > Fungi > Basidiomycota > Agaricomycetes > Agaricales > Mycenaceae > Mycena > Mycena maculata. Next base: position 350,111 of record JARJLG010000095.1, on the reverse strand, counting down.
TGTCTCTAATCTCGGCTGTCATTATTATCTACGGACCACGGTACATTACATCTACTGGGCATGCAGTCCCGGTATCGGTATCATGATGTAGGTCCCGTTAAAGAACCATCGCAGCGCCAGCCAGCATTCCAACGAACACCGTGAGGACATTGGAGGTGAAACCAACCCGCCCTCGAAGGACGTGCAAGGAGCCGCGAACGTCGACAAGGTCACGCTGTGATTGCCGGGACTATAATCGGCAGAATCGGTCAGGCTGGAAAATGCAACATATTTGGAGGCTTACGCGCCAGTGAAGACAAAGTCCAGGATGGCTCCGTTCGAGGTGGTGATGTTGTTGGGCTGAAAATGGGCGCGCCATTTGGCCCACCGACACTAATCGTGACCACCTGTACACACTGGACGGTGTTAGATAGACAAACAGCCAATCTTAATAATCATCAAGTACCGATGGAGCAGCGACGGACATTTTTGGGGGAAGACGAAAATAATTGTGTATGGATAGCCTGGGCTTTTAAATCCGGCTAACGAGCATCAGCATTGCATTTCCCCCATGGGCATGTTGCATTCAGACGTGATCGGAAAGGACGCAGTCAGCAATGATACCATTCATGGCGAATGGAATGATACAGGCTTCGGTTCGACGTCCTCGCAGGCACGCTGTTTCCGGCGATCATGCTCTACGATGATACTCGGTGGAGGCCGTGGAAAGAGCGGATACTGGCCAGAATGGCAGAGCGGGGCCGTACCATGGTCCATTCAATACGCGGATCGTGGGGACCGGTCTACAATTAGTAAATGATTTCCTGCGAAATCTCTGGGCCATCTCCCAACAAATACTACCATAAGTCAACAGAACACCCTAGAAGTTCGAAAGTAAGACAGATAAATTCGACCCACAGGAACCAGTGTCTCGGGAATAGATGGGCTCGAAAGGGCCGACGTCTCAGGCGATGATTCCCAGAGACGAGGAATCCACAAAAGCACCGCCAGTTGTGCCGCCCCTGCACCCAACTGAGTTCGAAATGAAACCTAAAAATTCCAGTGCAACGAGCGTCTATGGCACTGCGGTAATTCATCTATTTTACCCTGGGAAAAAAAGGGCTTGAAAAACGTACACAGGGTTCCCCCCGTTTTACTTGATTTTTTCCCCAAAAGGAAAATAAAGCAGAATTTTTCAGGCTCTTTGTTCCGATAAAACACGTAAAACAGGCAGTGTGGGGTATTGAGAGGTAAGAACTTGGATACAGAGCGGCTGTCAATCGTAAGAATCGCGGGAAGAGAACAGATAAGAACCAAGAGGGCGGTGTTCCGCGACTCGGAGGGAGCTGTAAGATATGCGAATGTCAATGAGTAGCCGTGAAGCGAAAAAGTGGCGCCCGCGCGTGAGATGCCGGTACGTATTTCTCGGGAAGTAGATCTGCCAGTGCGAGCGAGGAGATCACGAACATGAAGGAAAACGGGAGCTGAAAGGGGTTAGGGACAGGTCGCATCAAGCGGGAGCGCAGCAATGCTGCGCGCATGATGCCGGGGGCGTCGCGATGCCGACAAGGATGCACGCATCGCCAGCATGGGAGCCTGCGGGATCGTCAGCCACCCAGTCATCGAAATCAAAATCAAGCGGCATTGAAGCAACGACAATGGACATGCGACAGATGCATGAGTCTACGCTCAGGGAGCGGAAGTAGGGCGGAGGCAAAGGAGATGTCAGGTGAATGAAGTGGGAGGAGAGAAGGAGAGAACCAAGAGAAGAGAAAAGGCAGGTGATCAGTTGGAACTGACCTCCACCGAAGCTTTCTGACTGCCGTGCCCACTTCCTACCTGGAGTCAGGAAACGCTCGGGGATACGCAGCGCGTAAAATGCACGTCGAGCGCGCAGGACGCGAGCGTTGGAAGTATGGAAGCCGCGATTAATTGTCAGATCCAGGGACACAAGCCGGAATAATAGTGAGGATCGGTAGCGGGATAATATAGTCGTATCGGATGAATGAGAAAGGACGACGCATGGGAAGTTCCGGGTTGAATAATGGACGGGCAAAATTGTTGAAAACTGAATGCACGACCAATGAATTCCGCCATCGCGTGAAGCCGAGAACCGCAGTACCTTTCGCGACGGGTGCGCGCCGGCAGAGATCAGCCTGTGCTTAAAATTCAGAATCTTCCTTGGCGAAATATAATTAACACGCACCAACCAATCCCAACGTCTGTAGTCGACGCGTGCGCAGAACTCCGACATGCCGGGGTGCGAGCAGCCGGCCATCACGTGCCAGATGACGCTGGAGGGAGATGAGGACACAGGGCAGTGAAAATGCACTCGGCTATATCTGAGGCGGAAGGTGAGGTTCCGAAGGAGTAGCGGGAGGGGGTGCATCTAAATATTCACTGCGTCTCTGTCCGATCTCAGTGGCCGCGAAATCTTCGCGCACGGAATTCGTTGTGCGGGGTAAAGATGGAGAGAAGGATGGACGGATGGTGCTAGACGGGGACGAACCTGATGAAAGAAGCACTTTTGAGTGTTGGAGAAAGGCAGAGAAAGCGGCCGCAACGGTAGCCTCGAGATGAACGGATTGCTGCGCCACGCGGATAGGTGTACGAAATGAGGTTCCCGCTACAGGAATGCTTCAACATCGCAGCGATGTCCAGGTCGGTGACTAGCGTGCGGTTCTCTTCGTCGGCGTGTATGGCGGGTTTGTCGGTATGCAGGCCGGCCAAAGAGCGTTGGGTATCATGGATAGGAGCAACGACAGTCCGTTGAGGATCTCCACGAGGTAAGCAACGAGAACGTGGCGTAGGGCCACCAGACACTGGCCGAGGTCGCGGTGTACGGAGCGGGTCGCTGCGTCTGGGAGCGGCGCCGCGACGACGTCCACGTCTGACGATCACGTTGAAAATGATCCCGTCAGATTCACCGGGAATTTCCGTTCTGTTCCATATCAGTTCAGTCCATTGTGGTGAACTTGGGATCCTGGATCCTAGTGGATCCCTCCGGATAATCCAAAAATCAAATGGAAGCGAAGTTTGCGTTCTGATACTATTCTGCCAGTGATCTAGTATCAAACCAATATCAAGTCCAATAAGAGAGCTAACAAGCGCAGGAGAGGTATGACCCCGGATAATGGTATTCCCGTTCATCGAAAGACATGTATTAAGCACACAAGCCCAATCTCGAGAATACGTACGATGCCGCAAATCCAAGTGGGCCCACGACTCCTCGAATGTAGAAGCACAACCGTCTAAAATAATAATAGATAACATACTAGTTAAGCGGAACGAGGGTGTGGCCAGTATTCTGCCAACCGTCGACAACGACACCATTCTAGTAGTCGACAGCGGTTTCTGCGTTTTGGGTCGCACAGGCAATCACGCGCTGGGGTCGAGATCGCACATTGACGAAAGGCAGGGGGAACAAAATGTCCGCCGGTTTTTATCTCTCATGACGGAAGGCAAGCATTCCCGTCCGGCTAAGTCGCGCAGTAGTACCCTAGTCTACATGACATAGACGATGTTTGTCGGGTTATGAGCCCTCAATGTAGAGGCTGGCGTCCCGCATTGATTTAATGTCCGAATTTAAGTGTGTACTTGCGGCTTGGTATTCTCCTCGATATCCCCAGATTCAGTACTTGCTGGCCTTGTTTTAATCAGCACATATCCGACATGGTCTGCAGAGATGAAATGAAAATATTCAATTTTGGTTCGACGAAGAGACACTGGTAGTACTGGATAAACATTGGCCGAGAGCAAGTGAATGCCACAGAAACGATGCTACAAAAATCAAGGAGGTCCACGGCTCTTCGAATATCTCCCAAGAACCCCGCTATAATAATGATCATAATTGACAGGTATGGGGTGGGGTAGTACCAGTATTCTGCTTACCTTCGTCACGAAAGCGTCATTCCAGTAGTTGACGACGGTTCCTGCGTCGTAGGCGAGGTGCCCGCCGTTTGTAGCGGAATATTGGCGGGATAGCTCACTGGCATGACTGACGAGTCCGAGCAGCACCCTGCGAGGACGCATTAACGTAGACAGCAAGACGGGATGGGGGAATGAACCGCACATGAGGGAAACCAGAAATAGGTATTGGAACACCCATCTACGAGTTTGTATGAGTGTCGAGCTAGGGATATGGATCGGTGAAAGGCACACCAAGGCACTGGCCGCAATCGTTTCCGCAACTTGGGTCGCACCAACAACAGCTCTCTAGAAAATTTGGGTCACAGCAGATGCACAGGCACTCAAAGCACGCGGGATCGAGGTCGCAGCCGTCGCACATTTCTGGATAGCAAGGAAGAAAAAATATCCGCCAGGATTTTATACATCTACTGACGGGAGGTGGCTTGTTGGCCGGAGAGCTGATTTTCTGAGGGATAGCGGGCAAACGAGACCTTCCCGGGAAATAATCTCCAACGTAGATGAGGTAAATGAGCGAGGCTATGTCCCTTTCGCGAACAGCCTCAGGCTAATCACTGTTCTCGCGTCCCACAGGTTTCCCAATCGGGAGGTTGAAGCTGTAGAATCGATGCGAGTGGATCATTGAGGCGGTAGGTAGCGGTAAGTTTATCTGACATTCGGGCTCGAATGCCCGTTGTGCGGGATTGAGGGTGTCTCCTGGATCCAATGACCTGCAAATAAATTGCGATTGGTGGTGGTTTGTCGGACGTTCGTAACTTCGCTTACCCTACACTCTTCTTACCGCGGGGAAGTGCGATGGAAAAATGAATATTTGTGTCACCGCTAACTAGTGCTGGAACAAGGTTCATACCGACCTTGGGGGTGAATTATTTAGGTAATGATGGTGGACTCCGCGGTTTTGAAATATTTATAACAGCATTGTGCGGAGTCAGATTTGTGACAGGAATTGGACCCGCCTTCAGGGTGAAGGGTCGTTACGGGAATCGTTCACTGAAAAAGGTCGGACATAGCCATAATTTGATGCCTCACTGGCACCCTAGCGGTAATTGCCCCGGATGATAAACGACGCACTGTGGACAGGATTGATCCCGACGCAACTGGTATGCTGAAACTGGAAAATGGTTGAACGTTGAACACCCGACTCAGCCGGAAAGTTGCGGACCTGCCGACCGGCCAACTGGGAACACGCTTCTCGGCAACAGGCCGATAGAGGAGCATCCAATCGGGTATCGTATACCAGGCCAGCTCGGCTCGGCGAAAACGGCATTCGAGTCGTGAGAATAGTCCGAGACGGGAGGCGCATCGCTGCTACTTATAGAAGGCTTGTCTCCAATCTCGTGTATTTATTATCTACGGCCCACGGTACATTATATCTAGCAGTCCCGGTTTTGGTATCATGAGGTCCCATTAAAGAACCATCGCAGCGCCAGCCAGCATTCCAGCGAACACCGTGAGGACATTGGAGGTGAAACCGAAGGGAACAGCGCGGCCTGTCGAGCTCTTGCTAGTGGATCCCGACGCAGCGCTAGTGGTGGAGCTGCTGCCGCCGCCGCCGCCATTGGCACCGCTAACGCTTGCGGCCGCCACAGGAGGGTTTGTCGCACTGGCGGCCACGAAGCGCGACACGCCTGCAGGTAGGAATGGGTCCGCAGAAGCAGTTGCACCGGTACCTGAGTTCCCGCCTTCGTCTTGCTGGATAGTGGCAGCCGTTTTGGCATTGGCCTCGAATTGCTGGAGACTGTTGGGGCCGGGCTGGACATTCACACCGGCCACCATCCCCGCGTGACAGTGCTGGTTAACAAGCTGTTTGCAGTAGAACCAGATGGCTGCAGCGGGTGTTCAAGGAGGAAGCGAGTAACAAGAATGCGGAAACAACGTACGTTTCTGGTCGTTCGTGATGGTCAAGTTCCACGAGGGAGGGGGGGTCGTGGCTGCAGTGACCAGAATCCAGCCCGAATCAAACCCGCCCTCGAAGGACGTGCAAGGAGCCGCGAACGTCGACTGGGTCACGCTGTGATTCCCGGGACTATAACCGGCAGCATCATCGGTCAGACCCGAAAATCAACATATTTGGAGGCTTACACGCCAGTGAAGACAAAGTTCAGGATGGTTCCGTTGGAGGCGGTGATGTTGTTGGGGCTGAAAGTGGGCGCGCCACCTGGCCCACCGACATTGATCGTGACCACCTGTACACATTGGACGGTATTAGATAGATTAAGACTCAACAATCACAAAGGTACCGATTGCGCAGAGGCGACGGCAGCTGCAGCCAGAACAGCGATGGAAGTTGCAAGCATTTTTGCGGGAAGGAGGGAAGAGGGAGGGAAGACGAAAATATTTGTGTGTGGATACCCTAGGCTTTTAAATCCAGCCAGCGTGGCATCCGCATTTCCCCATGGCCATGGTGCATTCAGACGTGATCGGAGAAGACGCTGTCAGCAACGATGCCAAGAATGGAATGGCGAATAGAATGATATCCCCGCCTCGCATTCCGCAGCTCGATTCAGACGCCGACACAGGGAAGTGTAACGGTCATTATTCCCCGTCTTGATGAATGAGACCAACTGTGAATGATATTATAAGGTTTAATTCGGGCTTAGTCGGGACTGATCATCCATCGCCGCCACCACATGTCATACACGCACTTACGGTACTGCATGGGGGAAAAAATGACTTGAAATGATTGGTCAGTCGAGTGAGATGTTAATTTCACTGGAGCAAACGTTCTGCCTCTAACCTGCGGAGAGGAGGTGCGTCAATAACACTGGTGTTTTGAGGAGGTGCGTGTGAAATACACGGCATTTCGAGGAGGCAGTGGTTCGATGTTATGCAAGAAGGGAGAATTCTCCGTTTCATGCAATAATCCCACCTGTACAACAGTGAGAATTTAACTGTCACGATACGACAGCCAGCCTGGTAACAATTCAATATTCAATACGCACGGGACGAAGTTTGAAGAGTGATATCCGTTCAGTGATCCGCTTCCCTAGATTCCTCACAAATTTCTGTTATGGTGCAGGAATCGCTGGCACAATTTTGTTTGAATGAGTTCCACTACGCGCACGAGCGTGACGGATCTGTGCATGGTCTGTGAGACGTTTGTGCGAGATCTCCCACGCGCGGTCTAAGGTCTATAAATATTAATGTAATTGAGAATTCAGCGTTAAAATCCGGTAACGCCATGGGGCATGGGGTGCGCCAAGTGGGTAACGCACCGACCACTGAATTGACGGGATACTATACTAAACTTGTACCGGGCAGCTCGGGCGGTCGGGAACAACCTGCGGATCTGAAAATTGACATAAGGTGCGTAATACACGAGGATCAAGCGAGTACGGATGCAGCACGTTCGTGGCCTTGCGCAAGCCTTGCGGATGGATCGCTGGAATGCTAGGCATCGTGGAGCATATTCTATACCGCCCAGGAGATCCTTCTTAACAGCGTTGATGACCCATTCATCTACTCCGGCCTACACAGCCGACTCAACTCTCGATCCACATTGATTACCTTGATCTACCACACGCCAGTCAGTGATCAACGCACTTCTCACACTGAAGATATCAGCAAGACTCGCCCTGTAAGTCGCTGTCCGCCCATCCAAGCACGTCCTCAGCACGGAAAGCTGCGACTTGAGTCTCTTTCCGACGAATTGCTGAATGAGATCACGATGCAGGTCGAGGTTGTCCGCGAATGAGTTGAAGACTCTTTCATCGCGCGCGAAATAATGCGTCTACATACATCCGAATGAGCCGGCCTACACCTTGCAACCACAGATGGGTGACGCACCGGTATTTGGGAGAGACCCTCCGGAACTAGTTGGGACACCGAGTACCATGCCGCCATCATCAGCAAATCCGCCGTGGCATTCCCAATACTGTGGTCGGTTAGCAAATCGTGAAGCAAAAGTGGAACGAACTGACTAATCCTCCAGCGACGCGATAATCTCGTCCTGCTTCACCGTCCTCCCAGCATATTTTCGCACAGCCTGGCCCGCCAATGCCACGGGCTCACCCGGCGTCGTCGACCGAAGGGCGATGGATATTTCCACGATCGTTCCGGAGAGCCACGCCTGCCCTTTACTCATGACGTACACTTGCAGGAACGAAGCAGCGAGGGAATCATCGGCCTGCATTACACCACGGGTCATCGCGAGCGCAAAGTTGACGCCTATGGATCACGTCATTATGAAGAATTCACATTTCTCTGAAGGGATGCCTACGGAGGAGCCTCAACGTCTCGCGCGCCTCAGGCTTGTCGAAATCGGCATCGCTGAGATGATTGACGTAACGGGAGAACATGCCCAGCAGCAAGAGAGCGACACCCCGGTGGCTTGGACCACATTCAATCGCGTGGTTCAGTGGCGTGCGATTCGTCCCGGTGGACAGTGGACGCAGGATCAACTGGGAAAGAGCGTCGCCCCATCTGGATATCAATAAGACTCCGACCCCGTTTCATGAAAACGTACAGGGAAATCGTGCTCCGCTATTTCAGCGAGTAGGCTGAGATCTTGGTCCTCTATCGCTCTGAACACCTGATGCGCCTGCGGAAATTGTCATCACCACGGACCAGGCCAGGCATTCCAAAATCACCTCTGGCTTTCGACCCATGAATGTATTTTGGGCCCTGTGGGGAATTTGGCCAGCGCCAGGAGACGCATCCTCCGAAGAATCAGGAGACCCGGGAATACCTTTCTCCCTTGCATTTGCCGGTGGGGAAACTCCCTGTCGGCGGCGGAGTGCATCAGTAAAGGCCTCCAGCGCCATACGCTCGGCCTCGGTTGTGATCCACCCTTTCGACCGACGGCATTTAACCAACAAACGAAGAGAGCGGACAATAATTCACGGACGATTCGATGGGAGCTGATGTATGGGCCCCGCATTCGATTTGACGGGCTTTCGAAATCCAGAAAACCAGCTGTGTTCAGGGGATCCATAGTACGCGAATGGAGGCTCTGGATTCTCAAGAGTGCGGCTTTCCGGGCGGACAAGCATGCTGGGCGAGGCAGGCTGCATAGGGGGGACGATGCCACAGAGCAATTGCCACAGAGGTAGGTTGCCACAGAGGAATACAAGAGACGGCCAAGGCTGTACAATAGCAGACTTATTGTGAAGCTGTGCCAGGAAGTGGGCCTCCGGACCAACGAGCCGGTTTACTGGTCGATCAGTTATCGGCCCCATGTTATCGACCGTCTGGTCATTGCTGCTCGTGGTTGTATCCTAAAATCATGAAAATATTCAAGAAGCAGTATACTTGTCATTATATGTAATCTGTCTCCTAGGATTAACAGAACGTGGAATCAGTCCAGAGTAAATAGCCACTGGCCGATAACATGTGACTGTACCAGCAGATGAGTCAGCGAGGCTGTACCCCGGTTTGATCCGATCCTATCCTAGCTCGCGGCCACGTGGTCCTACGCATCTACTAGTGTCCCGAGGCGCCCCCCCCCCCCCCCCCCCTTTTTTGGAGCGTTTGGAATAATGGAACCAGTTTGCAGAAGCAGTCCAAGCTCATCCGCTTGTGTTTCTGGTCGTTAGCCAGGTATTGCCGGGGAGATTTGTCCAGGAGGAAATGCCGTTACGCACATTTTGTTAAACCAGTGTGGAACTCCGACCTGAAGGTTTATCCTATTCCATTTCTATTAGTTAGTTGCTGAAGTACTACAGTCACACTTGTTGTTAAAGAGTGTGCGAGCTATATTAGCTAGTTCCGATTGTAGTAGCGCATTCGTTTGTATCAATATTCGTGTCAGCATGTGTACAGAACATTTTGTGCGGAGAGAGCAGCGTTTATGCGCCCTAAAACTCTTACCTAGAGGTAGCGGGAATTGATTACAGAGACTTCGGACGGAGTCGCGCGCGACAAGCGTGGGCGTCCGGAACTCGTTTCCGGCTCGACCCGGCAGAATCGTGCTGTCATTTCGTGTCAAAATAGGCCGACGTATGAAACTGTTCCCCCTTCCAACAACCGCCCATCCCCAATTCCAGAGACCACTGGAATCCGCAGCCTTTCTCTACCATGAAGGTCCGTAAATCCTGCATGTTCCTACAGCGTCACTGACGTGGTGTACTTAACGGATTGCGACATCAGAACAAATTGTAGCCCACAACCGCGGCTTTCCGACGCGGTGCTCTCGAAGGTGCCGTGGCCGATGGATCCATCGTTACTTTGTACTTTGGGGTCCGTCTACACCCACCGACGTTGGAATTTACTCTCGGCAACTGCCCCCATCTCTCAAAGTTCTCGGTGTTCTGGTCATTGCTGCACCTGCTCTGTCCGGCCGAGCTCCGCGGTTTGGAATACGATGAATCTCAATGGTGGACCTTGTTCTACTTTCGAAAGGATACTTATATTGAACCGTAGGGAGGGAGATGGTGCACAAATCCTTCAAGCACAGGAGAAGATGCCAACCGGCGATAAGATCGCAGATTGGGCGCATTGTCACGAATACTCTATCATCGCTGGCGGATGAGCGTTCTCGCGGGCGGTAAAATTTCTCGCGACAAGTGGTTATTCAATTCCAAGTGTTTTCGCTTGCTTATCGTGTCTTCAGGTACCAAACCACCGCCCAAAAAGTCGTTCAAGTCAGGGACTGACCATTGAAATAATCCTCGCGGCGCTAACCGCGATATTGGAGAGTTTACGAGCAGAGTAGTAAGTCACAATTCGAGCGTCGATTGACGTCCTTGTCCTAACACATTTCCTTAGCCTGTCGCGGATCACTCTTGGATGGTCCTCTTTTACCTCCATATCTATCTTTTTGTCTGACCTCCGCTGCAGATGCAACAAGACAGAGACCTGCTGGAGAAGCAACGATTGAAACAATGACTTATTTCGGCCCAACGCCGTGGTGCACTTGAAGTTCCTTCCTGATCGTATACATTTAGACCTGGGTTGACTAGGCAACGCTTTGTTCGCAGCGAACTTGGGTCTGGCGGATCCCAGACGTAAGGAACTCGTTTCTTTGTCTTTTTGTTTCGTCTTGGCGCAGGGCGCCCCCGGTTTTCCGATTTTTTGAAACAAGTACAATGCGGAATTGGCCATCCTTCTGCGTGTTCCAACTCCTCCTGGCCTTTCCTGTCGAATTTAATTCACAGACAAGATTTTTCCACCCAATCCCGATACACGAGGCCCGATTGCCATGTGTAATGCGAAGCCAGAATCCTGTCGTTCTCCGGTAGACTCCGCACCGCCCCTCCTATCCGCCTTTCGTACTGTTTCCCCCCTAACAGGACGGACTTTTCCTTTTCGTCAAGATGATCCCCAAGATTCCCTCCTTGCTGTCCTACAAACGCTCTCCGTCCTTTCCTGGAGCCGAGGCCACGGCCCGCTCGTCTACATCATACTACATTCAATCCACATTCCATACCAGTCGAATAATATGCACGCAATTGAAGCATCCGCTCTCTCCCTTTTCCTGATTCAGCTTCGCCTCGAGTCCTCTCCATTTTCCTAGCTAACCTCACGCACAAATCTCTCGGTACTCGTGCGCTTCCGGCACCCTCGGGCGTTACAAACAAATTCGTCGATTTTTCGACATACCTTAGGGATATCTCGCGGGAGATCATTCAAGTGCGCCAACCACGTCGCTTCTTGTCTTTTTGGTTTGCTGTGTCCACTGCTCAAACTGCACACGCATCACGCCCGGTCTAATACCAGCGTCCGGTACTTGACCGACCCAGAACCACCGTCGAGCCTGACCAGAAGCTCCGCAGTATTCTCGAGTATGTAAAAGAAGTCCCCGGTGCTCCATCCTCCGCCTGCTGGCCCTCGTAATGAACTTACCCGGCGGACGTCTGATTTTCTACCATTTCTTTTTGCGGGCGGGCAGCCACGGGGGCGCACGTCAGGTGTGCTCTTTCCGCCGCAGACGTACTCCTCTAACCGTAGGGACGTCGGGGATACTCTGGTGATTGCGCGCAAAAAATCCGAGAAGCGTTCGGCTGAGCAGCAGGTGCGCTGCAGTTCGGGACTTTCTTCAGCCCGCTCTGTGGCGACCTGCGAAACGGAAGCGAGTAAGAGTGAAATTGTCCGGATAAAAGCCCCTTTCATTCGCCGGTACTCTACATTGCGAAGGGTACACCATGTGCACTCCCGGAGCTCGTCGACACCCGACACGGTATAAAACCTGGGTCCCAATGGCGGGACAGTAGTACATCCCTGTTCGCCCTTCGTGAAAATGGTTCAAATCTCTCGCCTCATCGCCTTCCTCTCGGTCGCCTCCCTCGGCCTTGCACTGGTCGTACAGCGTGACGCTACGCAGGTGGAGGGCGACCTCACCAAGATTTCTGCCCAAGTGACCACTCTCGATAACGCCATCCTCGCTTTCCCCGAGACCGGTGGCACTCTCACCCAGGCCCTGGTAATTTATCCAGTGTTTCATCTGTAGTCCATGCTGCCAATGCGATCAATTACAGTTTGTTCACAACGACGCAATAATTCTCGACACTGACATCAAGACGGCGACGACCGATGCAACCGTGAGGGAAGATCTGACCAATCAATACTGAGCATTGAATTCCCTGACAGGCCTCCGGTCCCTTTGGCGCCGCCTCTGACGCCATCCTCGACCAAGTTCAGAATCTGGAACCACTCATTGACAAGACTCTGAACGATCTCATCGCTAAGAAGGCGGCTTTCGTGCGTTGATGTCTCTGTTTACCGCAATCCCGTATCTCATATGAACCTGTCCAGGCCGCACTTTCCGTCGGTGGAATTACGGCATTGGTCTTGGCGGACCTTGAGACTCTCCAGAAGGATACTGAGTTGTTGGCTTCCGCCCTGGAGAACAAGATTTCGGTGGGAGCGAATGACACCCCTTTTCAACATGTGCTGAGTTTCCTTTTTTATATCAGGCCAACGACCTCGCCGCACTCAAGGCTGCCACGGCCACTATTGACGGCTACTTTAACCAGGCAATCGCGGTGTATAAAACGAATTAGTCGAGAGAGGGAGCTGCTCTATCTCATTTTTGTTTCCTTTTTGAATTTTGTTCCTTTGAACTGGACTTGCCCGTGTTTCTCTGTAGTACGCAGCGTTGAATGAATCTCGATACAGTATACTGGTTGATTTTCAGCCCACTTGAACCCAACCTGAACCGGTCCAATACACGCCCGGTTGCCGATTCGGATGCATTCGGTAACTCCCGGCTTCCCGCCTTATCTTCACCAATGTTTCTCTCCCCGCCATACTCTTCCTCCCTTCTGCGTCTGTTCTTCCCCGCGCGATGTCCAAGAAACGAGTGCTTGTGGGATACGGTGTTGATGTTGACGCTGTCGCCGGATGGTTAGGCTCGTACGGCGGTGCGGACTCCACAAGCGACATCAGCAGAGGTCAATTTCGTCGATATACATCGCAGCCGATATACCTAATCTTCGACCCAGGTCTATTCGCCGGGACGGTAGGAACGCGCCGGCTGCTTAAGCTCTTCGACAAGTACAATATAAAGGCTACCTGGTTCATCCCGGGCCACTCGCTCGAGACGTTCCCCGACGAGTCCGCTCTAATCCGCGATGCGGGGCATGAGATAGGACTGCACGGATATTCGCACGAGAATCCCGCAGACATGACGTTAGAACAGCAGCGGGCCGTCCTGGACAAGACTTATCGCATGCTGACGGACTTCTGCGGGAAGCCGCCCCGAGGAAGCGTGGCTCCGTGGTGGGAAACCAGCCGGGAAGGAACGGAGCTACTCTTGAGCTACGGGATCGAGTACGACCACTCCATGAGCCATCACGATTGCCAGATGTATTGGTTGCGCACCGGGGATGCTTGGACCAAGATCGACTATTCGCAGAAAGCAGAGACTTGGATGAAACCACTGATTCCGGGGCAGCCTACTGGACTGGTCGAGATTCCCGCCAGCTGGTATATCGACGACCTTCCGCCAATGATGTTCATCAAATCCGCGCCGAACAGCCACGGCTGGGTGAATCCTCGCGACGTAGAGGCACTTTGGATGGTGTGTCTAATTTCACGAATTATTATTGGCATCACAGCAGACTCAGATGTCTTTCCAGGATCACTTCGATTATTTTTACAGAGAATACGACGAGTTCGTTTTCCCCATGACCATACATCCAGATGTGTCGGGACGGCCCCATGCTCTTCTTATGCAGGAGAGGTCTGTGTCGGCTCGTTAAAGCTCAAAGTATTATTCTAACCCATTTTTCCAGAATCATCGAGCACATCAATAAACACGAGGGCGTTGAATGGGTCACGATGGCACAAATGTGCGATGAATTCAAGGCCAAAAACCAACCACCGGAGGGCGCTTTGATGCCAGCGTTGCCGACGGGAGAAAGAGGTGGAATCGCTTGAGTTTATTGAGGATACCGTGCATGTTTTATCTTTTGAACTGAAATCTTGGTCCAGTTTTGGCAGTTAGCAGTAGACTGTAAGTACCAAGTTACAAACATTCTCAGCTCCCATACACCATATACACTGTCCGAATCTGCCTATTTTCAACTGCATCCAACACCCGAGAGTGGGACATTCATAGCAAACACATCTCGCCATCAGACAGACATTCGATCCACGCGTCTCGATCTATTCTCTCCCCATTATCGGACCCAGAACGTCAGCCGTTGCTCTCCGTTTAAGAGGCAATCTCCGTAGATGATCATCAAAACGTCGCCTCCTTACTTAGTTACAAAACTGGACCTGCCATATGTCGGTCGACAGTCTCTTGGCACCCGAAAGGACGTCTACATTTCCTTCCTTTTTGGCGTGTCTGTTCATCTTCGGAGGCATTCAACCTGCTCTCCTATTTACTCCCTGGAATTTTCCCCTCCTATCTCGCGGGGTGTTCTCCCTGTCCCTGGGAAATTAGTCTGCATAACCAAATCTCCGCTCCAACTATTACCTGTCGCTGAAGATGCTGTCTTTCGGTGCATCAATATCCTCTGCGCGCCTCCGCCGAGTTCCCCGTCTCTCCTGTCTACCTGGGGCTCCGTTTCCACGAAGGTGGAACCCGCAAGGTCCGTTGAATGATTTTAACTCCGTGCTGAATGAGCACAGAATTCAATATGCCTTCAAAAGCGGGAATCGCACTGCAGAAAGATGATCATCTACATCTTGTTGTCTTTCAAGATCGGCCTCCTGGCGAAGTCGGTCTTTACGGCCCTCCAGTCGGTGGGATTTGGAATATCAGTCGTGCTCATTCACGGGCGTGTGGGACTCGGATGGGCCAACGAGTAATATCAGAGTCTGGGATCCTATCCGGCGGAAATAAGCCCTGATATCAGTACAACGATGAGATGGTACCAGGAGGAGTATGGTTCCGAGCGCGGAAAATGGACCCAGCGGAGCTCTGCGGTTGGATGAGCCATAGTCGGCCTCGCAATGTACCATAATTTTTGTGTGCTTAGATCGCACCTTATTTTGTGCAGGTATGCCAAGACCCTTCAGTCAAACCTTTCTCATGGACGACAGGCTTTTTCTTCTCATCCCAGATATCAGTGGTAGTTGTTTGTTCTCGCGTGGCTTCACTCGCGTCGCGTGGAGGTCACGTTTACGGCGGCAGATTCCGCTCCGTCTCTGTCCGCTCTGTCCGATTTTGACCCGAGATACAAAACAGGTGATATCAGGCTTCGATCTGTCAACTTTCAAGTCAATTTCAAGTCGACAAGAGCAACATTCTTCTCCGTCCAATCAGTCAATGTTAGGCTTTGGAATGTTTTAACTTTACTTATTCGAATCAACAGCGGCCCAAAGCTCTCAGCTCTCAGATTTGGATCTACTGATTCATCGG
Organism: Mycena maculata; assembly: GCA_029448575.1. Taxonomy (NCBI): domain Eukaryota; kingdom Fungi; phylum Basidiomycota; class Agaricomycetes; order Agaricales; family Mycenaceae; genus Mycena; species Mycena maculata. Next base: position 334,456 of record JARJLG010000095.1, on the reverse strand, counting down.
CTACTAGTATGCGGAACCTCATCCAACGAGAAAGCTATCCGCGGCAGTGAACGAGAGGCGTAATCCAAGCATAGCGGTGCTGTTCGTCATGTCGATCTTCCCGAGTCCCGTGAGTTTGCATTCTTGGCTCCTTCCTTCTGTCACTCACATCGATCTGCCAGATATGTTGCCACCGAAATCCCAATGCCACACGTATCGTGTTTCCTCTTCCCCACACCCACTGGCGCCCCTGCATCCGTCCTAAGAGGATGCGCTGCACAGGCCCATCCTACACTCTTTGGTTTCTCACCGTGGTGGTTGGGAGTGTCGTCCATGGTAGCTCGGTCAATCGGACCATAGACGATGTCTATGGCGATAGTGTGACAGGCGCACTTGTGCAATACCTCCCAGAGGTCCCCGCAAGCGAAGGGCCTCTCTGGTTCAACCAGACGTCTTGCGCTGGATGCGCGAATGTCCCTGATGCGTCCTTGGCCCACGATGATACCTGGACTGCCGCTCTGTATCTCGCGGACATTGGCTCTATGTCCGTTAGTATGGGCTTCAGTGGTGAGTGTTCATTCTACTCAGGATTGAATGCCTCGTTCACCCTCTATATCTCCCCCAAGGCACCGCGATATTTGTGTTCTTCATCATTCCCAATTTCGCGGCGGCATCGAACCTTGCGAGTGTCGTGCGCTGTGATTTTTTCATCGATGGCGCATCGGTTGGCAGCTTTACGCACGACTCCGACGGAAGTTCTGAGTTCGCGTACAACACGCTGGTCTACAGCAATGTCACCGTCCCCAACGGCGATCATGTCCTCCTAATTGAGACGACCGGTGCGGATCCAGCCATAGTCATATTTGACTATGCCTTGTACACGTACGTTTCCCCGACGCAAAGCACTCGATATCACAATTTGACCCTTATATGTAGAACCGATAATCCTGATTCTGACACACCAGCCCCGTCGGCCCCGTTTTCCTCTACATCCGCAGGTGTTTCCTCCCAACCAGTTGTACTCCCGGACAATCCCACCACCATCACGAACACCGAGTCCTCGCCCTCTTCCGCGCCGGCATTGACAGCTGGTAGCGCTCCGGTCTTTACCCCCGCCCCAGTGGCTCCAACGTCCTCCGATACATCTCTCGTCAGCTCCGCCAATCCGTTTCTTTTCCCAACACTGTCACTCGCAGCATCTCCAACCTCGTCAAACACCACCTCGACCCCATTCTTGCCCGCCGGGGCCGCGGCCCCTACAGGAACAGTATCCACACAGCAGTCCACGAATGTCGTTGCAATCGTCGCCGGAGTTGCTGGGGGCCTCATTCTGGCCGTCCTCGCTGTCGTCTTTTTCATGTTATGTCGTCGGCGCCGGCGCCACTTTCTCAGAGACGGGGAGGGAACCGTCAGTGTCTTCGATCTCCTCGATGACCACCCGCCGCCACCTCAACCGCAACTGCAACCATCACGCCCCTCCACGGGCACGCGCTCACGCCCGCTTCCCACTCCCCCGACGTCCGACCAACGCGGCGGCCGCTCCATCGACGCAACGCCGAGCAAAATGCCCCCCTTCGCGGGCCAGGCGGGAGTCCACAGCGCGCAGTCCTCCATGTCCATGTCGGGCTACTCCGATTCGCGTTCGGACCTGCACATCCACATCCCGATGACGTCTTTCCAGCGCTCGGACCTTTCTCACTCGCTGACCCACACCCCGTCGCACTCACAAACCCACTCGCTCTCGCACTCGCCGATCACGCGCAACGGCGTCCCGATCCCACCAGCCCAGGCTGACATCGTGCGCGAGATCCTCCTCGGTTCGCTCGCGGGGGACACTGCGAGCATTCGCGGCTCCGCATCCGGCGCGTACACCCCTTCTGCTGAGACGAGCCATGGCCAGGACGACGACGACGACGACGACGAGGGCCTCTGGGGCCCGCCGGTCGTGCATGTCGACAGCGGCATCCGCATCAGCCGTGCCTTGATGGAGCTTCCCCCTGTGTACGCGGCGTCCTAGAGACCTAGGATTTTTCTTTGGACTTGGACTTGCTGAATATTTTTATTTTTCCTGCCCGTCCTTGGCAACCGATTCCCCCGCAGAAACACGTCACGACCATACACGTATTATAATTAAAAAACAGTGGGCGGCTGTCGAAGAATTTGGGCCTCGACCCATCTGTACTTGGATCTTTCCCGTACCCCATTGTCGGACATGTTGAATAAAATTGGAGGTCGAGGGCTGGAGTCTGTGTCGTAGGGCAAAAGCGGCGGCATCGAGAAGTTGTCCGTAAGCGGTGCAAGCATGTAGTCAATAGGCATACGGGACCTCTGAGTGTAAACGTTGAGTACCATGCTGGCACACTCATGGTATCGTCCAGAAGCGGAGTTTTGGATTTGAACATATCAAACGCGTAAGAAACCACACCATGGATGCACATTTATTCCGGCGCACACCGTATGACCATTTCCACACTACAATAACCCTTAGACGAAATCCCGCACAAAAACGAACCACCTATATATATTGCGTGAATTTGGCAGATCGTGCAAGCGGGCAAATCGGAGTTTCGAAATCGCGCCGCGATAGTAGTATATCCGCAACACATCCTTCGCCTCTGAACAAGAATACCAATGGTGCTTATTATTATCCAACGTGCTCTCCGCGCCGATGTACAACCCAGAACTGGAAACACACCCTCCGATAATTCTCTTCGACGGGGATCTGTGGTCCGACGACGCGCGCGGACATTAGAATTTCCCTCCACTCAACAGAAACAGGCATATCTAGATGTCAACTCCGGGTTTGTCGACTGCGAGAATGTGCATATGGACGAGGACACGGTTGCGTTACGGTTGCAGGCAGCGGCCGGTTTCGGGTCAGTTGTGTCTTGCATGCTGTGTTCCTGGTGTCGAGCCTGATTTCGATTCGTTTCCCTCTCTCAGGGTAAACGATTAGGAGACGTATCTTGGAAGCTTCGCATTGGACGGGCCATCGCCGGACTCCGCATAAAAATTGAATTTACCGGTGATATTGGGTATATCGCTTGCGAGCTACTGTCCTGGAGTTTTGATTCGTGCACATTTCACACACCAGATTTCAGAACGAACTTTTTGTTTTCATCTGTGATGTCGAAATCAAAGGAAGAGCTACATAAGCGCATCGGGAGCTTATCAGCCTTATGCTCTCCTGGGCATTCTTCTGCTGTACTATTTCAACCATGTAGATTTTAGTGCTCCAGAGACAGACGAGTGCACAGTGACCCTCTGCAAACGCGCAGGGGTCTCGGTAAATTGAACTACTACTTATATAACAGCACGATTGTATAGAACACAAAAGGGGATAGGTCGGCAGGACAAAAGAAATAGCGGGCACACGATGGATGAGTCGGAGTAATGGAGGAATATATAGAAGCTGTGGAATCACCGAGGTAACAGCTTGCCTTGGCGGCGCACAGCTGCCATTCGGCGCATTGTCGGGGCGGTGCGGGTTGTTTCGGTTGTTATTCCAACAAACCAAGTGTTCACCGGGTGTGACCAGTGACCTCTAGTGTTCAATTTCCAAGGGTTCAAATTTCCTTTTTGGGCGATTTTTTTCGGGATTTCCCGGGGCTAAAAAGCCCCATTTTGCTCAAAAACCTCGATCCAAATGGCCTTGGACCTGTGACTGAACACACTTGGTTGAAATAGTAGTCTTCTGCATATGCTTCGATGAAGATTTCCCTTCCTTTCCGAATTTCGCTCTCTATTCGAGTCGCGGCCGCTGAGGAGGGAGGTTCAATCCCGGTCGTCAGCGTCAGGTACATGTCACACCGCATCCCGAGATATGTCGCAGTGTGGAGTCTAATATATCAGCCAGATGTACCTCCGCAAAAATGATAATCTATGGTAACTTGGTAACTTGTAAGGATCTAGATGTCCCCTGGACTTGTGTCTCATGGACTGACGGATGGATGATCGCGGAGGTTAGGCGGATTTTGTAGTCAGGGCGTCTCCCTTTTTTTGTGCCATATCAAGAGTTTTTGACAGCTCGGAGGAAACCGCCGGTCCGACGGTGACGGCTCGTGACGACTTCTCTCCTCTTCTTTCACCACTACCGCTTGCGGTCCAACGTACAGCAGACGCATACAAGCTCGAGGCTATTCAAAATCACACCTCAATTGTTCTGCGTCGGCCGTCGTCTACTCTTGACGCCAGTAGGAACAGCGCCAACTCCAAGATCGGGGACAGCCTGAGCCATCTCGAGTCGCTAAATCGGACGAGTCTCTGAACAGTGAAAACGTATATCTCTCTGCGACATGATATCATCTCCTTGGCTCAGTGGCTAATCTTCTCGGGACGTTCCATACCTGATATGAATCTGCCGTCAAACATGCCTGTATTTATGTCCTGGGATCGCACGACACCTTCCTTTCCAGTCTCCGTTTTCATTTTCCTCTTCCTCTTCCTTCGTCGACTCAATTTTTCGGCAGCGCCCCAATCTTTTATGTTTGCATTCCTCTGTCTCTCGTTCCTTCCTCGGGTGTTCTCAGCCCCCCTCTTTGGCCTCGGATCATCCTCCGCCGAGGCGACCGGCACACCCACGCCCGTGTCACTTGCCACTGTCAACGCGACACTCGCGCGTCCAGCACAATTCGCCCGTGCCGCATACTGCACTGGCTCGTCTCTGGAATCTTGGAGCTGTGGCACGCCGTGCGACAGTCTGAGCGGCGTGACCTTTTTGCAATCCGGTGGAAGTCAGTCATCAGAGTCTGCTCCGTGTAATCCTCAGTGAATTTTTTTTAAAAAGATCAGGGCACTGTACCATTTTGTGGGTGCGGCTGATCTCTCTGGGGTCCCTCTAAGTGCGCCGCGTAGATTATATTGCATATGATGCCGAAGACCAAGGCCTCGTTGTCGCCCACGAAGGCACCGACCCAGATAACATGTCAGTAAAACCCGCACCACCATTACGCGCTGGACAATACTGAACCCTGCTCAGTCTTTCACTTCTGAATGACGCAGAATTCGCCCTGGAGAATATAAATACTACCCTTGTTCCGACGGCTGCAGGACGTACATCCCTCCTGGTACTTCTCAACATCACACACTAATGGTTTGTACCGTTTAGAAGGCATACAAGTGCATAGTGGATTCCAGCAGACTTTCGAACGTACGGCGGATGGTCTCCTCTCTGGTGTTCAGGCGGGCCTAGCAAAATATGGCGTCTCGAAGGTCTCTGTTACAGGACACTCTCTCGGTGAGCGGTAGTTTGCTACTCTGGCCCCGGTAGTGTAACAAGTTCCACGCACAGGTGCTGCTCTCGCAACGATGACCGGTGCTATGATCAGAAGCGCCGTCGCTCCCTCCGTCGACGTCGTGATCACGACTTTCGGACTGCCGCGCGGCGGCAACAAAGCCTGGGCCGACTTCCTCGATTCAAATGTGAGTTCCCCAGCACTTATTCCGCGTCGCAGCTCATCTTCTATTAGGCTCCCGTCACCTTCGTCACCAACCAGAACGATCCCGTGCCGACCGTACCCCCGCTGCTTTTCGGCTACACGCACTCCAGTGGGGAGATTCACGTTGTCGACAGCTCGCAGAAGGACCTCGTCGCGTGCCCGGGGCAGGACAACGAGCACTGTGCCACAGGCAACTCGTTGTTCGATGCCTCCATCACGAATCATCTTGGTGGGTGACATTCATTGCGTGCATGGATTCCCCCGCTAAATTAGTCTAGGCCCATATTTCGACGATATCACCTTCGGTTCGGCCCAGTGCTCATCGTAACTCTCCTGGCGTTATGTGGAAGGACTAGAATGATCGAATAGCAACCAAATTAATTTCACTGTACCGCAGATGTATTCCCAGGTTTTAATCCTGCATTCCCTTTATGCCTGAGTTGAACCCGAACTGATATTCGGGGAGGCGTCTGTACTTTCTCAGATATGTATCAGTGTCGAGCTAATATGGAAATCGATTTGGGAGATTTACTAACAATCTTGGGCGTGGAGCTTAGCCCAGGGGGATATTAGATCGGAGAAGCTGGATGCTACTAGCGACATTTTAGTATGAAACTAGTGGGCTTGGCTGCACCCGAGGAGACATCACTGCTTCGGTCGGGGCTCACCTTGTGGAATCCGGGATCTCCGTCTTACTGAAACCGCTTCGTCGTCCAATTCGTGCGCTCCTAATCAATAGAGCCTGAGGGTACCTTTGTAGTAAATAATCTGGGATGCATGGAGTTGATATTCTTATTCCGGACTACCACCAGCGCCACTCGGAGCCCACTAATAAAAACTGGTCCGCATTCCCCGGACGCTGTGAATGGATGGGATTCACGCAGATCCATATCTCTTGGCCCTAAACAATGATCGTTTCGAATATTCAGCCATCCCAAACCCCGAGGCGCAAGCCCGAGCTCCTTATCATTCTGCAATGAACTTGGGCATGTGTCGTACGACCGCTGAACTCCCTTGGTCGGTTCCCACCTGACGGAGCGAATAACCAGAGCAGGATATCGCTAGCATGCTCCTCGTCGTAAATGGCCCTCCGTAACCAGCATTTTTCCCTTCCAATAACCCGAGTAGCTGGTTGAAGTCGCCAGGTTCCCATAACAGGTATTTCCCCACTGGTGGATCCTTGAGTTCCTAACTAATCAACTAAAGCATCCCATTGCTACTTTGGGGGTGCATGTGTCCTGGCCGAGGGATTAAAGATACTTTTACAAAGTCGCCATATATATATATATATGGCCACCTTTACCCTTGAGCTGAAAACTACAGCATCCACCCAGCATGAAGATCGCCATTTCATACACCACCCTCGTCGCTCTGACCATCGTGCATGCTCTCGCAGTCGATAACAGCGGAGTATAAACTTGGGGTGTGGGCCGTGGCAGCCCGGCAGAACTCATACTTATTTTTTAAAATAGTAGGGTATCAGGGACAGGCCACAATCTTGTCTACATCTCAACGTCCAAGTTACATGCTACTCTGGTTACCCACAAGCTGTCTGGATTTTGATTGAGAGCTGAACAAACATGGAAAATCCAAGCTCATCGGCTGGGTTTCAAACATTCTGGTCATTGAATGTTGGATCAAACATTTCTACAACAGGCAGTATAGAGAACACAAATATCAATGCTGCAGTGATATCCTTCTATTACTTTCCTCTGCCTTTCACTCATGGGCATGACAGTGCAAATTTGTTTGGACTCTTTATTCAATCACAGAGGAAATGAACAGTTGAGGATTAAGTGTCTGAAATGTACAATCAAATCTGTTGGCCACCTGCTTTACAGGCTGCCAGGGAGTGAAAAAAAAAAGCTGATTCAAAAAATTAAGTACAAGTTTTGCTGGGCAATGCCACCGCCCACACCCCAAGTGGTGGTTTGCATGCTTATCAACATGTCAGGGACAATCTCCCTTTGAGCATTGAAAAGAGGGCCTACCAGCTCAACCCAGCTAATGTGTGTTTCGGGCACAAAGATGTCCATGTGTAGCAGCCAGCACGATTTCGTCTTTGTGCAAGGAGTGCAGAGTGAGCACCCAGTGTAGACAATGTCGATGAAGCGAGGTGAGACAGGAAGGGGTGGGAAAAGGAATCACAGGTGATATGCCCTCTCAACTTTTTTAGTAGGCTCTGAGCATCAGGACTCAGGCAGGGCTGGACAAGTGGATCATCAAACCACAGGAGTTGACAAGACCCAAAGGATTTCTTTTTCCACAAGACCCCTCGCAGCATTAGTGTTACATGATTGGGGGTACATTTTGAGGCAACAACTACAAAGCTTCTTGCCATGAGCATGATAGAAAAAAAAACGAATATAAAAGGAATGTACCTGCCAGGTTCGATCTCAGGACCTTAGAAGTACGCTCGGCATTAGCCGTGAGCACAGCCACTATACAGTCACAAAATAACTAATGGAATCTCTGAAAACGGCTTGAGCACAGCCACTATTTTCCTTCTACTGGAAAAGTAGGACTGATAATTCGAGCAGCGCGCAAAACCCTCATGTAAACTTTTAGAAAAGAACGAGAACTTATTACATAAGTACTCGTAAATATCTATTTCGTCCCATGTTTCGTATACTCATGCATCCTCCAGGGTTCCGGTACCGATGTTACGCCAAAGTATAGCCCTCTCGTCGACGGCAAAACTCATACGGCGAGTCCCGCAAATTTTTTTCCTCCCTCAGTTGTGTTGAACTATTCTTCAGCCCTCGGAGCCACGCGCGAAGGATCCCTGGGACGCCGGCAGCCGCTCGCCGCCGAAGGTGTATTCCACCGTCTCTCCTGCGGGAGTCCGCGAAGAGGATGTCGACGACGCCTAAACCGAGAACAGTGCGATCCAAGTCGCGGGCAACCCGAGCGCCGCGTTATAGATAGTGTCGAGTTTCACCCCTTCTCATGCCCTTCACCGAAACAGTGTTCAGTGTCTCGATATATTTGATATGGGATCATTCCAGATCGAGATGGGCTTCTCTTCAAAGAGAATTCGGAGATAAATTAGCATGTACCTGTTGAAAAGAGCACAACAGGGTGAGAACGCGGGCCCAGGTTCCTGCATGCTATTCATCCCTACCAACGAATTCTAGCCAGATTACACCTGTGCTACGTGTGGGAAAGTCGTCTGCTCGGATTCCGCCTGTTCGGTCTCTGCGTTACCTGGTGTTGTGGGTTGGTCGTCATCCAGAAGTCTCACAGAGAACTCAGAAACCTAGCGGCTTCAAGACCTCCTCTTAAGTAAGTTCGATTTTGAGTCTTGACATTCCCAACGACTTAGTTAGCAATTAATTCGGAAATTTCTTTTTCCTGACCTTGCTAATCGTTTCTGACTTGCACCCGGGGGCGGGGAGAATTTCTGTTGATCCAACCGAGCCCCGGAGACGATGATACCTCGCCTCGGCTGTCAATGTCAGTGTCAATGGAGGCCGATTCTTCACGGAATCAACACAGAAATCGGATAAGCCACGCCTATCTTATATGGACGATAGGGTTTTTCCATCAGAACACCCCGACAGAATTCATGGAGCGGGGATCTTGAATACACCTCGCCATTTCATTCAGCTAAATTTAGGAAGTTCAAGACGAAAGCCGATGAAAGGCAGCACAAGCTGATACTATATATATGCCTTGTGATGGCCGATGGATTCAACCTGAAACTTTGTGGGCGACGTTCATTTGGGCGCCGAATCACGATACATTTACATTACTAAATAATACCCTTCTTTCAGTTAGCATTACAAGAAACGAGTCACAGCCCGCATTGCACGTCGCGCTGGGCCCGCTCCGAGTCAGACCGAAGCCTGGACATCCATATCCCCCTCGCATTCGCTAACCTCAGCGGCGGCGCCGCTGCCAACAAAAGTTGTGGTACAGCCCCCGGCTGGTTGCGCGACCTAATGGAAGAGTTGGGTAAGCAAAGAAATGGATCGCATGCGGATTTGGGTTGTCCCACCCGGGCTTCAAGGGCATCCTCGCCCGGGACTGCAGGCTATGTGGATGTAAGCCGTAGGACCGCGAAGCAGCAAGGAATGTCGCACATTGGCCGCCACTGCGGCAAGGAACGTGATGAGGAGAGTGTCTGCATTGCAATGGGTTCAAGTTGCGTGGTTGGATATTGGGATGATGTTTCTGCTGCGCCCCACCTCGGTCCTTTATAAACACCTGGCACCAGGTTTCGTGATATACGCATGGGGAGGAAATCTTTATCGGGCCGAATAAATTGGCATCGCCTAGTTCATTCGATGGCGGGAAGTTTAGGTTAATAATACATATTCCGCGTCATTCAAGGGATCTCCACAAAACGCGGGACACTTGTTTCACGATCCTACTCAAACGTCAACGACACCGCACTCCCGCCCAATAAGGCAGCTGCAGTCGTGCACGCAGGTCGCGTTGGCCACGGGGGGATCAGGGTCCGTGCAGCTATATCCTTGCGCCTCGCATTGGAGAACTTCCTGAGAGCCCCCGGCACAAATGTAAGTGAGTGGGCAGCCCACTTGCGGGGCCTATGTGTGCAACGCGATTAGATGCATTTACATGCAAATGTCAGTGAACGGGTGCTCACGCGGGGGGCAAGCGCAGGTTCGCGGGGGAAGGTAGGCTGCATGCGCGCGTCAGTCGTTGGTTGAACCAACAGCAAGGAATGCAGACGTACGTTAGCCACCACGGGGGCGATGAAAGGGATGAGCGCAGCGATGGACAACTTCATTGAAATGACGGTGCTTGGATCGGGGTCCCGAGCGGCCCTGCTTTTATACAGACATGCAGGTACTTTACGCATGGAGAAGACATATATATTCGTGCTAGCCCCCGGCGAGTGCGGCGGTTTCAACATGGACCACGTGAACCCTTTTCGACGTGTCGACCGCACAGGAAATGTGCTCCGGAACGATCGAGGTACATTTCATGCTTAGGTGAGTGAATTGGAGACTCATGGTTCAATGCAGGGTGCACAGGGGGTGCTCTAGGATACTCTGGATATCATAAAATCAAAATAACGAGTATTCAACGATAGACACTAGTCAAATGCGGTTCAAGAGTCCCGTCGGCATTCATGGACGGAGGTTCGGTGAAACCGTGTACGGTAGGTAGTTGTCACGTACATTCGGTCTTTCAAGCACCTTCCAGTGTCTCAACTCTAAATATTTACCGTCGCGGCAGTTACATGTATCGGCAAGGAGATTTCAACTCAGCGGCCTTTGTGTTCACAGGATCACGAAATCTAAATAAAGGATCCACTGCAACATTGCCTATGGGCACTACGCGGTACAGAGATCATTAAGGAGGAGCATCTGGCGTCATCGAGGTCACTATAGTTCAGTTGCCTCTCGGAATGGGCGGATTGGCTTTGACCGGCACGACTGTGGGGTACGTATGTATAGTTGCCGCCGGGGAGTAGCGATTTCTCCGGGACATAGAAGCGCAAGACGAACTTGAATTCGGTGTTGCTAGCCGGTGTAGGAAGCCAACTATAAAAAAATGCGATTAAAAATGATCGGGCAGAGGAAGAATAGCGCGAACTTCGATCCCCACCCCGATAACGCCGGCGGCGAGTTTTCCGTGGTCTTCAGCAGTATATAGAACTTGGCCCTGCTATCCGCGGGAGCCTCGGTAATCAGGGTGCCGCGGTTGTTCAGTGAATAACTATTGATGCTGTTGGGGCTAGGTATTGGGCCGCTTCATACATTGTCAGACTCCAGATCCCGTCCGTACGGGGCTTCCCGTAAAATATCACCATATAGGACTGGCCCGATAAGAGTATTTTTTCGACCGCATAATCGGGATACACGGCTTCCGTGACACTCATCTGCAGGTACATGTCGGCGGCGACGAATGCGCACACGTCGTACCTGCCGTGGAAATTGCCGGAAAGGTTGGAACGAAGGGTGCTCCAACTGTATTCCACGGCGCATTGGGGAAATCGGGATTTAAAGGAGGGAACTTGAGATCGTCCGTCAAGGTGCCGAATGTGATCGAGGCTGCCGTTGCAGCGCTGTTTCATGGGTAAGATTCTCGAGAGTTTTCCCTATGCAGAAAATTGTATTTACTGGTGGGGGGCCATGGTCGATCGCGATGTCTAGCATCAGTTTACTGCACTACAGCGACTCAAAATTCCGCATCGTGTTCCTCCCCCGGCCCTGCATCCCCGCCTACCCCCGCCGGGAGCTGGCAACGAGCTGCCAACCGCCCCTCCAAATCCACGCGCGGCACGACGCGCCGCAGCCTCAGGCACGCTACGAGCTGGTCGAACTGCGCTAGATCATAGCCCGACACGGCGTGCGATCGGATTCCCACCACGCGCAAGTCGGGGTACACGGCGTCGCCGGCGGCGAGGAAGTAGAGGAGGCAGTCCGGCGGGCCGTGGATGCTTATTAGCTTCGGGAGGAGGTGCGGCGGGGCGTACGGGACGAGGGGGCCGAGCGCGGCGTGGAACGAGAGGTCGAGCGCGCGGAGGGCGGGGTGCCGCGCGAGGAAGGCGGTGAGGTCGGGGACGGCGATGGCGGTGCGGAGGACGGCGAGCGACGTTAGGGCGGGGAGGGTGAGCGCGGGGAGGAGGAGCGCCCAGTCGTAGTGCAGGAGGTCGATGTTGTCGAGGGAGAGCGTGGTGAGAGGTGCGCTGTTGAGCGTGTGCAGCGTCCAGGGGTAGAACGTCGCGTGGAGGAGGAGGGAGGAGTGGATGTTGAGCGTTGTGAGGCGGGGGCGTGCGGCGGGGGGGAGGGCGAGCGGGGACGGGTTTGCGTGGGATTGGATGAGGGGTGGCCGAGGGAGAAGGGGGGGACACCCCGCTGCGGCTGCGGGGCGGAACAGGCGGCCGAAAACCGCGCGCAGGGTCTGTGCGAGCGTCTGTGCGAGAGAGGTCGGTTGAGGCGGCTTCGTGGGGGGTGCGGCGACCGGGGCGACGACATGCCGGAATGGACGCGGGTCGGAGAAGTACGCGTACGTCCCGCCATATATTGTGATAGCGCAGTCCCCGCGCTGCGCCGCAGTGTTCAACATAGCGGCCATGACATGCGGCCAGGGACGCAGCTTCTCCGTGTTCTGCGGCGTCTTCTGTGCATAGAGATCAGAGACGAGGAGCCGCACATGGCCCAGGTGGGCGAGTCGAGTGACCAGCGCGTGGAGGGCCCGAATCGCGTCGAGGATCTCGGGTGTCGGAGAATGGATCATCGAAAAATCAAGGACATCTATAGAGGTGACGAAGGACGCGATTGAGAGGGCTTGCAAGAGGCGAATATTTCCGCTCGTTAGGTGGATGGAGGGGATGGAGGACGTCGGCAACTCGTAATCACAGCGGGAGAAGACGAGCGGGATGGCGAGTAGATTTATGCGCCTGCAGGTTGAGGCGAGATGCAATAGTCCGTCGTCGTCGAGATCCTGGCAAATGATGTGGAGAAGCTCGTTCGGAAGGTCGAGGAGTGAAGCAGACATGAGTGTTGGGCGCAAGAGATAATCACAGCCTTGGACAGCATTCGGGCCGGTACAGGGAGATGATCCAATGGATCCGACGACTGACGCGTCCCCGGCATCGACCATACGCCGCGCCGCCTCCCACAAAATGCCCACTCTGACCGTTGCTGAAGCCTCGAATGCCGCGTTTTCTCCCAGCTACCTCCCCGTGGCCGTATTTGGCGGGACCTCTGGTGTGGGGCAGGCCTTCGCACGGCAACTGAAAGGGCGCACACATCATCATCATCGGCCGCCGCAGAAATCCTCGCAGGGTTCCCCAAACCGGCTGAGCCCGACGGCTGGGCACACGAGTTTGTGTTATGCGACGCGTCGCGCATAGCTCATGTGCGCGCTGTCTATGCGGGGCTCCGCCCCCGGCTCGAGTATGTCAATCTCCTGGCCGCGGGGCCCGCGTCGAACTCAGTGGTCGCGTCGTCCGTGACGCCCGAGGGGCTCGACGCACCTCGCTATGCGGTGCGTGGGTGCCCATGCAACGGGGATGCTGCTCACCGACGTCGAACAGGTATTTCATGCGCTACGTATTCACGCAGGCGCTGCTCCCCCTCCTCGCCCGCGCCCGGGAAAAGCGGCAGCACGCGCATATGATGTCGGTAACGGAGTGATCAGGGTACTGTTGGCGCAACGGGGAAGACGTCGAGGACAAGAAGAGTGCGTGCCATCTGGGGCGGATCCGAACATAACCGGACCCGCTGCCTCTCCGTTGATAAAGATTGACGAGGAGACCGGTCTTGGAAACGCGCCAGCGGAAACCGTACGGTTAATATATATTTGGCCATCTATGTAAGTGAAAGGAGGGAATCGAATAGCAGAGGCCCACTGGCGCTTCGCGCCCCCGTGGCACATCGACATCATCCTTCGGCACTAAGTGAGTTGGGGATACGGAGATCTTAGACCAAGATGGCACCGAGACGCGGCCAGTCAGGGTCGTAGGCGGTTAGTCGGAGCTATACCAATTGTGTGAGACCAGGAATAACAGGAAGAGCGGACAGATGTACCATATTCATCGACTTCAATTCGGGAAAATAGGCGACGGCCCTGGCATTGGATGCATCGGCGTGGATTTCAACGGTAGAGGGCGGCAGGAGGGTCTGCGATAAGACAGAGTCCAACTGGTTACAGGTCCCTTCCTCGAAGAAACCGAAGATGGAAATGCTACACGACGGTGCGATTGTCGCGAAGCTTTCGAGGGTCTTCGACCAGGGCTCATGCCCAGCGAATATGCGTACGCGCACGGAAGCGAGTTTTGGAAACGCAGAGAAGTCGATGGAGTCTTGAGAGATAGGGATCTAATGGAACAATCAGCGACCAATTAGCTCACAGGAAGAGAGACCTCAACCTTAAATTCAAGGGCTTCAATCGTACGAAGGGCCGCCACGAACGCGGGCGAGCGAACTATCTCTGTGCAGTATCCGAATGACAACACCCTGAGTCGTGACAGATCGAAAGGGCAAACATCGTGCTGTAGCCACCTGGTGACCCCGTCGTCCGCGAATGTCAAGCTGAGAGATTCTAGTTTGAGGGGAGTGGGGGGATCGGGTAGGATGAAGTCGAAGTGATCGTCGAAGTACAGGAAACATCCCAACGCAATCGTCCTGATACTGGGAGAACAGCGACACCAGATCTGAATAAACCTTGTATTGGCGGAACTGCACTCAATGTCGACGCGAAGTAGCGTGGGCAGGGACAGTAGCGCCTGCATACCCACCGCGTGCGGCGGTGGTAGGTCCACGGTGCGAACTGTGACATCTTCCAAATGCGTGAAACGCACCAGGCATATCTCAGAGAATATTTGGGTGCTGAGACCCTTTTGGTTCACGGAAAGTCGACGGATGTAGCGAACGAGATGGGGGCAAGTATTCAATATTGGCAAGAGTTGAAGCCACCGGCGACGGTGGTCATCTATACTCCTCCTAATATCCCAGGGATTGATCTCCTCAAAGAGGAGGGATTGTGCTCGATGGACCCAGCGACGTGATACCAGGGCGCACGCGACTAGATCCGATTTCGAATCCTGTAGGCTGATACAATGGTCCAAGAGCTCTTGAATGTGCAAAACGCTGGGGGCCATGTCGATGGGTTGTCGGTGGGGCGAAGGAAGCTGAAGCGGTGCCGCGGCTTGTTCCTGTTTGGTCTCAATCGTTGATTCATCAGCCAGCGCGCACAAAGACTTCCACTGATCCGATCAGTTCCGCATCACGTGCTCACAGAACCCTTTCCTTCTCCGACTTCTTTTACGCGTTATGTCTCTACCTGTCCCAGTTCGGACTTCCTCCGTCTCTTTTTCAAGAGACTTGTTTCTCCTCGGACTTCTCCCATGTCCCATACGTCTTCTTCTTCTTGGGCTTCTCTGTCACTGCCAGGAATATTCCTTTAAAATATTTACAACACGCGGTGCGGTGGTGAGGAGCCACGAAGTTCGCTGTCTCCAGCCATGGAAACCTCTTCAATTTAAATCTTGGCCGTCCACGTTTTTTTCCTTCAACACATGGCACGGAGTCTATTTAATTTTTCAGAGCCCATTCGATCCATGCCTTGCCATGTGTTTCTCGCAGCGCAGCACGACTTCATTTTTTTCGGCCGAGAGAAATCCCCAATGCCTATATATGTGTCCCATGCTCTTGTCCGACGCCATTTCTATTCCCCCACCCTCTGGCGCCACCCCTCATTATTTCTGTCGACAATATGCCTCCTGTTCTCTCAAAACCTAGCTCTACTCCGCGCTCTGCATCCTCCTCTAAGTCTGCCCGCAGTAACCTCGTCTCTCCGGCTGTTCGCGCTGAACAAAGAATCATGAAAAAACAACAAAAGTCGGCGGCTAATCTGACCACTGTCGACCACACCGGCGGCATCCCTATCATGTCCACATTTCCGTAGTCAGTTTGCTCTTTGCTTGTTTGACTTGCTGTTGATTCTTTTTTTTTTGTCTGACTCCGCTTTCGATAGCCCGGTAGACGACGACGGACAGCCTATCACACCGGACCAGATTCTCTCCCATCTCCGTAACCATGTCGCCCCGCTTCCTCTCTGTATGTGCAACGCACTCGCAAGGTTTATCAGTCCAATTCGCACTGGGGAACACGTTGGCAAAAATGCATTTGCATGTGGTCTCGGATACGAGTGTTCATTTTGGTGTGAGTTTCTTGTCTGTGTGTTCCCATCTCTTGTTCTGAATATGTTTAGTCTGCGTAGAGGACGTACTATTTAGCGGCAAGGCTGAGCTCCGCTACGAGACTTACTCCCGTAAGGATATTCCTGGTCTCAATCGCGTCTCAATTCCTGACTCCTCCCTCAGGCAAAGGCCACACAAAGCTCCCTCCAGACATCTACATCACCCCCTGCGACCTGGCGAGTCGAGTCGTGACCCCGAGCAACAGCCAAGGTATTCTATCTTCCTTTCTTCAGCGTATACACATTTACTCATATACATTCAGGTTCTGCTACTTCCAGGTCGACAGCTTCAAGTTCGGACTTTTCATGGAGTCCTGTCCGTCGCCTCTTGGAAATGCGTGCTCCCAGCTCCTCTCCTGCCAAAGGTGTTTTCTATCTGCTTGTACAGACGAACAATGCCTCACAGCAGTCATAGATTTGTTTGCTGAACCCTCGGGAAGTAGCGGGAATCTTTTTCCAGGTTTGGGAAATTTTGGTACGCTGCTTTTTACAATTCCTTGAACGTCTTCTGAAACATTATAATAGCAGAGGAAAAAGGAATTAAACTGGAAGAGACTCCAGCCAAATGGAACTGCAAGTGGTTTTTCTTTTTCAATCTGGACACCATCGTGACTTATCATGTCTAATAGTGCCCATTCCGATTGGACGCCCGGGCCCTCTTCCCTTTGTAAAACAAGGTACACGAAACTATCTATTATTCTTCATGTATCTTACAAGTAATTCAGAGTCGGTCTCGCCAGATTCCTCGGTTTCATCGGCAGGGATCGGACCCATTTACGGAGCTAGTGAGTTGTTCAGTTACTGTGACCATGTAGTTGTACTGAGTGCATATAGAATACTATCAAGAGAATCCCGACTCCCCACCGCTCCCCATCTTCGACACGAAGGGAATTCCGCTCCCCCGCTTCCCGCTCAGTGGGGACCACAAACTCGAATTGTGGTCTCCACCCCCGGTCTCAGCGCTCCTCAAGCCGGTGGCGTCCAGCAAGGCGCCACTCTCTGCCGCGAAGCTCCTCTCGCCCACTGGGCACAGCGTTGACCATTTCTGGTCAATGTTCGAATTCTATGCTGGCTGTAGGTTTATTGTAGCAGCGGAGAGCATGCCCGAGCATGTGTGTGACCTTACCTGATCGTGTTCTTTCTTTCTTGGTATCTTTCGTAGTACAAAAATCGTAGTATATACGATACAATGAATCTTTTCTTGGCCGGCACATCATGTTCCCATTAAGTTCGTCAAGTAAAAATTTTGCAGCGTAGATCGTAACTATCCATAATCGCCTTTCTTTTCCTTGCGGCAACTCCGTCCTTCTTGCGGTTCGTTCTGTGAGTTCCGATGGATCTAGCGCCACTAACAATTGAGCTCAAGCGCGGCATCACAGTCCCATGTTCATCGCGTGGATTGAAGAGCCTGGGGGATATCACAATTAATGCACGAACCAATACAGATAGAACGAGGAGCTTACCAAAGAGCATTCTCCGCGGTTTGAATTATAATACCAAATTTGAGCATGGCAAAATTGTATTCATCGTCCTTGCAGTTCTGCTTCTCGAGTTGGATGCATGGTTGGAGCATGCCTTCGTCCTGATGCTCAGCATCTTGCCCGTCATCTTCATCCTCGTGTATGTTGCCAAGATAATTAGTGCAGTAAAAGGATGTTCCGCCGAGGGTCCCAAAACGACTGAGCCCAGAATCAACGGTGGATTTTGAGATTTGCGCGCGCAGCTGTGGGTAGATACTGCACCCAGCAGTAACTAACGTGTCCGCGTCCTGAAATTGTCGGAAATGAACAAGAAATAGAACAATAAAGTACTCACAAGACCATGACGGAACAACGCCTCAAAATCCTGAATTGTATCGCCATGGTGCATGGCATAAGGAGCATAGGTGTCACCCTTCCAGCCTCCAGTAGCTTGACGTGGACCTGCCGGGGTCATGCTTCCATACGCATAAGCCTCCAGCGCCTCCCGCCTTTTCACCGCTCGGATCGAGACCACCCGGTGGTTCTCTTGAAGTTGATGCAACGCCTCCGGGGAAAGAGCTCGGAAGCGAACACCACCAACCTGAAAGTAGTTCAGTACGCATTCTCGAGCCCAAAAATTGCTTACACATTTTTCTGTCCTACGCACGACGAATTTGGTGATGTCTCTCCCACAGCGTATGAAGACTTCTTCGCGGTACTCGATGAACCGCAGCTTGAAATCCAAGTCTGTGGGACGTATGATCTTTGGAGTTTTTCCCTGGGAAATGTTACGACAGAACGCGGGGCGAATGAAATAATAATTACCGAGCCTGTTTTCGGTCGCAATGTGTCTCCAGGGGGTGAACAAGTTAATACACAACCTCGGAGATACCGAACATCGTGCTCCTCCACCCAAACTGTTCGGCGGCACTTCTGGTCTTCATCGTCGAAGTGTCTGCATGAATTACAGACATTTACACTTAAAATGTCCTCACGCAATGACGGCGTGGACAGTGTTTGTGTTCTTGAAACTTCCACCTGGATTGACGGCGATGGTATGGGCCGTGTTTGTGTTCCTAAAATTTCCTCCTTTACCGATGAGCCTGATTTCATCTTCTCCTTTTGCCTGGCTTTTCGTCGTGTACCCTTCGTTGAAGACGCCGCATGAGTAATAGAATCAGAAGGAGAAATTGGTGTCCTGGAAGGAATGGGACGAGGCGGTCTGAATGTATCGTGCTTGATGTCTTTTAGCCAATGACGATTATTGTGGGTCATTTGTATTATTCCGCGGAGATGGGGATGGAGGAGTAGGAGAGCGGGGTAGGACATATCGGTCATGATTTGATGGTTCATAAGCTTGCGGTACATTGACCGTGGTTTCCACGACCCCGACTGAGAAGCCCGGTGAATATCATATGGATTGTCCATGAAATGATCTCTCACAGGAAATTCCAGAGTTTCGAGACAAGGAGAAATCCATTCAAACCAGTTCGCCTCAAAACAATCAGCCGAAGCGAACATATATACTGACATGAGATTGGAGCTCCATGGGTGCATCTCTGGATGCGTGCTGATAAAGTTCAAAAACTCCAGCGGCTCGAAAGTCCTGGACAGTGCGACCGGAACAGGGTCCTGGAAGAAACTGAGTTGAAAGCAAGTCCCATTCAAATACACATACCACAATCATTGCCTCTTGGTCGACGGCAGCGATCATCTCAGGAGTGACGCAGGCCTGGAGAATAACACCATAACTATGGCGCCAGTCGTGGTAACGAAAACTTTGCTCCACATCTGTATGCGAAGTTTCCAATAGATTTCCGGGGCGTGTTATTTCCTGCATGGTTCGAGCGAGCCCTGAGTTCTGCAAAATAAGGTGAAGAACAGAGAACAAAGACTAGGTGATTGATACATACAATAATGTCTTGGGACCAAGCTTGGATTTGGCGTGGAGACTTTTCCAGTTTCCGCATTTCACACAGGGAGGCGACGACGGCGGTTTTATCCCAGCGTGGTTCCTACACAAGTATTGGTCTTTCAGTTGGCGTAAGAATTCAGTGGGCAAGCTTGCCTTCTTTCGCAGGTCCGAGGGATAGAAGAAATCTTGGATTTCTGAAAGCCATTGTTTGCATCGCTTTAATTTGGTAGTCTCCTGCGTTGGAACATCAGCACTCGATGTGGATTTTCTCTCCTCGGTGCTGACATCAGAATCCTCCATATCTGTTAGATCGGAGTCGAAGGGGTCTTCTTGAATGTCATGAAAGAAAGAGACTTCCGGCCGCGGAGGATTCTGTGAGATTCACATCAAGTATCATCTGACACTCGAAAGAAAGTACATACATATGCTCGGAATAATTTCAATTGAGCAGAAAGTAGGCAGTCCAGAGCCATCTTTTCGGCATCGGGATGGTTTTGGTCGTGACTGAAGCGAAGCCAGAGCACCTCGAGAAATATCCGGGCTCGGATTTCATCCAACTCAGTGTTGCGAGCGCGAATTTCATCCAGGTCTGCACTAGTTATATCTTTGACCAATTCTCCGCCGAGGCAGTAAGAAAACCAGGGTACAATACGTTCAACCTAGAAGGACAATGCAAATCCAATTTTGTAAACAAGAAATTACAGCGGAAATACGCACCCAGATAGTGCTCCGAAGAGGCGGTAGCAGGCTCAGAAACATACCATTGAGAGATGTGTGTGTTGCCTGTCTTGCCTTTTGTTCGAGAAAAGCTGTCAGTATAGGTTCAAGGGTCCAGAGAGAGTGGTCCTTGTTCCATGGCTGGAGAACCGGAGTCCACAATTTCGTGATGATGGGCATAGAAGAGGCGACACCTTCCTCATGGGGCAAAGTTAAAGTAGTGAAATTATTTTATTGAATTCTAATGAATACAGAGTCAAGTAAAGTATTTAATATATGGATCGGCGTAGAGTAAACAGAGGAGAAGTACGGGGGAACAACACCTTGAGCAGCGCCATGTTCAAGTCGTGCGGCTTTCTCTTCATCCGAATCTGGAGTGCTTAATGCAAATTGCAGCTCGAGAATGGTGCCCCCGACCGTGTGGGTGTTTTGCCCCCGAAAATCCCGGACCAGCAGATGAATGTTCGTGGCGGGGGAGTAGGCCCTCTGCCGTGGCGGGGACGATGCAGTATATGTCAAGGGCGGGGACACGGATAAGTCCGACGTCGGCAGGCCTGGGGAAGAGGTGGCAGCCGCTGCGGAGGGGTTGGGGCAATGGCCGGGTATGTGTTTCTCATCTCGCATTACCGAGGAGTGCTTATTGATTATCTTCTGGTGTGCAATAGTTCTCCACGGAGCTCCCGACATCGCCACCGCAGCACCAGACGTCACCGAACAAACGACACTTGCTCGCCGGGTCCTCCACGCTCGTCCTCATGTGGGCACGTATATTCCAACTCGACATCATTGACATCGATGATCGCGTCGACGGCGCAGCGACAGCAGGCGCGGTGGGGGAGCGAGGATATAGGTGCTATCAACAACGGGGTGGAGGAGCGGGAGCGGCGGCAGAGCCTGTGCGCGGGGAGCGCAGAGAGAGCTCGGTGCGGGTGGAGTCTGGTTGGGGAAGGCCTGCGCCGGCCTGCAAACCGCGCCGCGAGCGATGTGTTCCAGGTGCGCGAGGGCGAGCGGACACCGGTAAGGGTGGAGTGGGCTGATAACACGTGGAGCCAGAGCCGGCTGGGGCACGGGCACGCAGCGACGTCAATGGCGGACTATGAGTTGCCACGGCGGGAGGCGCATTTTGACGACCGTGTGCTCGACTTGGCCCACGCGGGGAGCAAGCACGCCGGGGCAGTACCGCAGGGTGTCGGTCGAGCGCGAGCAGGAGGGGGAGCGGGAGCTTGCGGGTGCGCCGAGCCCGAGCACGTTCAGGGCGGGTGGTGCGCGACTTTGGCGAGGGGCGGGGGTCGGACGAAGGAAGGGCGAGTACAAGCCCGGATATTGGAAGGCACGGGCGAAGGAGTGCCGAGTCAAGACAGACAGCCTCGCGATGTTCGAGGGGCACCTTGTGCGTGTCGCGGGCAGTGCGGAGCTCGCAAGGAGTGCGCAGGCGCTCGTCAGCGCGGCGGAGCCAAACACGATCCTGCACACGGGAATGGGGCATGCGCTCAAGGAGCAAATCGAGGATGCGGAGGTGAGCGGGGTGGACAGCAGGGCGGCGGTGCAGCTGGCGGAGGTGTGTGTGGCGGCGTGTGTGTGGGGAGCACAGGGAGGGCCTGCGCGTGAGCGACGAGCTCATGCAGGGAGTGACGGGCTTCCTCCTCCCGCACACGCGGGTTCAATGTCGCTGCTCACCGCACCAACCCACGCCTCTTGCGGGTTGTGCGAGACAGGCGTGCGTGGGGACTCCCTAGCTCAAGCCGCGGTGGTGGTGCTGTGCAGACGCGGTGGGAGACGCAGTGACGGTAAATTTGGTGTGGTAGATTGAGCGCGCTGGGGTGCCGCCATGGGGCTCGATTTGCAGGGGGACGCGAGCGTCCGAGGGCGTAGTCAACAGTCCCACACGCAGTCAGCGACATATCCTAGGGGACAAGGTAAGTAAAGAAAAAATAAAATAAGAACACATACAGGCCGAGTGACATTTATATCGACGAGTTCCATGAGCTCAGGCCAGTGCGAGGGGTTGGCGAGAGACACTGTTAGCCTATTTGTGCGGTGCAGCTGCGGGTAGGAGCTCGCTCGTGTTCGTGAGCGTCACGAGGTCGACAAGGAGCAATTGGCTCTAGGAGTCCGGTGAATCGTCGTTGATCAAATACATACAAAATGAAAAGGCACCTCATTAGCTGGTTGCAGTACTGCCCGAACCTGAAAATCCCAGCGCCCACTTCCGCCTCTTCGTGAGCACGCGCTGCATATAATAGGATGAGTATTGAGAAGCTCTGAAAGAAACAAAAGCGCGCACTATGCTGTGTGGAGGTAAATTTGGAACAATATAGAAAATGTGTAGAACATGTCGCTCCAAGCTGAATCTCGGTACACTCGATCTTGGAACGTCCTGGTCACGCGAGACTTGGGGGTCTCTGGCAACCTGACTGAACCATACCTCGGGGCCTTACAGCAGGCGGGAAGCTCGACGAGGGAGAATTGGCCACGAGTGACATGGTGGAGAGGAGAAAGTTCCGTTGACATTGATACACGTTCACGTGGCCATCACGTGTTAGCCCGGCGCGTCGACGCATCGACGCGTTGGGCACAGATTGAGCTCGACTTGGTCAAAGCTTGATTTCTGGGGATTGAAATTACATTACATCGTTTGATAATTTACGACGCTGTCTAGGTTCCGGGGAAGGTGGTAGAAGATGTTTGGCTGGAATAGAGATAGTGGGTAAAGACGAAATAGGACGCCGAGTTGCTGGCACAGAAATTGGGGAATTAATGATAAGAGCAGGAGGTGGGGGAAGTGGAGCCCTAGGAATACCGAGGGGAGGGAGCGGAGGAAGAGCCTTATTCAGACCCATCTCGACAGTTTTGATCAAGTCTTGAAATTCATTGAGGGGGTCGGTGCGCTGTAATTGAGAGTCTACATCTCCGAGCGTCATCGAAAGCCCGTAAAGCTTTGGAAGAAGAACATCTACAAGACGTTCTGTCCGCTGTTGGAGCTGAACCGTAATGGCCTCGCGGCTGAGATGGTTGACCACCTGAGATTTTTAGGTCAGCACGCGGAGGAATTTTAAGATGATAGGCACTCACCATTGGTTGAGCCACAGGATCAGTTCCAGTAGTCGGTGAATATCTGAGCGGTGTTGATTGTGCTTGAACTGGAGCCTCATCGTCGACCAACTCTTCGAGATTCAGCAAGTCTTCCAGATCCATTCCGCGGTCATCCTCCTCCTCGACGCCAGCAGTCGGATCAGGACCTGCCATCTTTTGTAGGGCGAGGAAGTTCTGAAGAACCGCTGCACCAGCAGGTTGGGTTAATATCGGTGGTCCCGAATTCAATGAATAAACCCGCTCTGCAGCTTCGCGAGTTGGAGGATAATAGAATGGCCCAATGAGATGTTGAGCAATCCAGGAGTCCATGATTAAACGCAAGGCTCGGAGATGCTTGCAAGCGCAACCATTCTCCATGAAATCTGGACATGGACATCCAGCATAGCCATCTCGATGGACGAAAAGGTGATAGACGCGTGCAGATGGATCGCCCAGGACCGAACGTGAGGACACACAAGTGGCCTCATACTGGTTGCAATTTATGGACTGGTTTATGTTGTAAATCCGTCGGAGATGCACGATTCCCTGCGCATCGCGGTCACGTCCAGAATCTGGGACCCACCAGCATAAATGGCTGGTAGAAGGGACGTCTCGAGTCTGCTTTCCGGTTTGTTGAAGTGCAACTGGGGCGACACCACCCGTATGATTGTGGAAACGCAGATCAAGCCAGGATTTGTAATTTTGGATGGCGCTGCGTAAATTGAAAATTTCGGGGAGGATTTTAGTGATAAGAGTGAATATGAGGAAGTCGATTCGGAGACGTGTTCCGGAATGTTGCCAACGCGGGAGATATTTTCGTTTCAACAGTCCGTTGAAAGATTCGAGGTGGTTGGTTGTGGGGAGGACTCCTTCCACCGGAACTTTGAGGAGCGTGGAAGCATACAAGCGACCTTTTCGAGACCAACTCTGCCACAAGGCTTCAGGCATCCACGTTTTAACCAGGTAGTCTAGGTAAACGAGCCCGGCTGTGACAATCCGTTGCGCACCAACCCCTTGCTGACGGAGTGCAACTAGATTCTTCCGTTCGGTCTCAATGAGCTCATGAGCTTCGTTGAGATCTGTACTCTCAATCAAACTAAATGCAAACATTGAGTTTCGAGTTTCAAAGAACAGCTAAAGGGATATGCAAACGTACCGAGCTTCCAACGATAAAAATTGCCCATGGGCGTAATCCTTCCAAAAGTCGGATTCCTCGACACCGGGAACCAGCTTCAACGCCTTTCTTTTGTTGGTCCAGCATTGGCGTAGATGGAATTTACAAAGCAATAGCCATATATGTGGCCATGTATTGAGGAGAGCACCACGTTCCTTGGTGTCGGTGTCTGTGATGCATACGAACGGGGCGAAAGGAAAAGGACGCCCGTGGGAGAGATGATCTTTCCAGCTCTTGAGAAGTTCAGAAAGGATCTCCGTATTATAACCGGCGTGAGTCGCGCGGGCACCTGCTGGGGCAGAGAAGAGGAAGAGGGCCAATGGAACCCCATGACCATCTTCATCGATTCCCATTGCAATAAATAACAGCATGCGCGAAGAGCAAACCCCAAAAGTTCCATCGAGAATGATCTGACTCTGGTGTCCGTACTTCCAGGCCGCTTCATCCATCGCTGGAGTGGAGATGCAAATTTGGAGGCGATCTCCCTGCTCACAGCGCGCAGAATAATGGAAGACAGCATCGTGAATTTGTGGGGATAAATGAGGGGATTGGGGATTCATCCAATTATCGATGTTGTATTGGGGTTTAAAGGAAACATCAATTCCTTCGCTGCGGTTGTATAGACGATAGAGCTGGCGAGAATCCGATGGAAGATATTGATAGCGGAGATTCGCGTGTGCAGGATCGAATATATCCATATCGCGGTAAGCTTTATTCTCCATCATTTCGAGATTTTTAGTCTGAATTGCGGAGACGCTGAGTGAACCAGGATAAGAAATAAAGCAGGGATATTGACTGGGTTAATAACCATACCTGGAACCAGACTTCAGCTGTTCGAGAGCGACTTCATAGACGTGAGGATGGAGGGGAATTGCAGGAAGTCTTTTCAAGACAGCACTTTGGCATTCCGAGTTATGGGTGAGGTAGCCAACGATGGAACTGACGGTGCCATCGCTTTCACGCTCCGTAATTTCGACGTGGGCGAGACAAGCAGTAAAATCAAAGGCATTTTGCCGGGTCCACGGGCGATCATCTGTGGAGGAAGTTTGGGGAAATTTCTTGTGGTTGGGTTTTCGGCTATCGGTTTCTTGACGTGCAGCTGTATTGTATCCGCAAGAACTGAAAAAAATCAGAGGGTTGTCGGTTAGAAAATAAATTGTTGTTACCACTGCAATAAGCTTCTTTTGCGTCTATCGTTTGTGCCTACAGCCCAAGAAACTGACCACTGCACATTCCAACGACTTTCCAATCTGTTTCTGCCCTCGATGTCAAGCCCATGTTCGAATAAAATTCTTCTCATGTCTTTCTGGTGGGAGGGATCATTTGGATTAGAACGAACGGAGAACTCCTGTTGTGATTCATAGAGGAGATCTACTGCATTGCGTTGCTCTTCATTTAATGAGAGACGTTCAAGTGGCACTTTTGCATGAGATTTGGGGTTCATAAAATCGACGGTATGAGATTGAGATACTCGGAATAAATTCAGAGAAATCCTTTGAGTGTGCAAGTCCCTAGTCCGAGGAGTCCAACAGAAAATCCACCAATCCCAGAGCGACCGCAGGCCAAAGAAAACGAGGCATAAAAGAAATCTATATGAAAACCTTGAGGCGCCGGTCTTATTGGCCTTGAGGCACGATGGAGAGCCGTGGCGGACGTCGCGCCAAGAAGAAGACACGTCGGGGATACCACGAGGCTAGCTTCTCCCCGACATACCAATTTCGGTATGTTGTGGAACGCGACGCGACTTGACGTATTCAAAGCGGTGGCTGGGCCGGAGAGATGCGGAACACCACGTGATATCATCGGAACATTGCGCGAAGCTGATGCGATCAGCGAAGTCTTTGTGCGCGCTGTCGGCGCTCGTTGATTGCACCTGTCTTACATAAGTCCGACTGTGTCTTTCGCAACTTGAAGTTTTTCGCAAGTCTTTCGTCTGAAGAAAACAAATAGGTGGACCGAATTATCATGTAGCTCAATGATGACTTTTTTGGATCTCCGATGTTGAGCGCAAGATGTCAAATAACGACGTTGCTTCGGCCGTCGGCCGAAGGCATCACTTCTTTGTTTGTAGGTGCTTTTTCTCCTCTTCCTCAACCGATGGACATGGACACGAGCGTCAGCCGTTTCCGACCAAGATTTGCATCAAATGCTGGCCTGGCTCCTCTACTCGGTGCTTCATCTCGAACACTTGGATACGAGCAAGTACGCCTCTTCAGCGCGCTCGATTTTGCGCGGGATCACACATTCGACTATCGAGATCTCGAATGAGTCGAATCCGCATTCTCGGACGCTGCCAGCACCACTCTGCTGGAAATGACTGACGTACCTGGATGTCTGGCAGAGATTCGCGGGAATGCTGGGCATTTATCTGAACCTCCCGGTGCTTGAGTCTGCGCGATTTAGTCGTCAAGTTTCTTTTTCGTCAATCTCACCAGCGGCGACTGGTCGTGGCGGAACCATTGCCTGGGCCAGATGCCGGGACAAGTTTCACACCCACCGTTTTCAACTCCACCACTGCGGCTCTCTGGTGTTACAAGGTATTTCACTTGAAACGATCTATGGCTGGACTGAAATGTTTCATCATCTATGCTCACCATGCGCCGACTTATACCACTCATCATAATCCTCCTCCAGCGCATCCCGTTCCCGTACGATCTGCGCCTGCCGCGTTAACCAGCCTGGCTAACCTCCTCATGGTTATCCATATTCTCCGCCTGCCCAATTCCGCCAATCTCCGTGTCTGTACCCACCTCCCCTCCAAACGCGGCGCAAAATAATTAGCCCGAAAATGCACGCACCGAGATCCGCGCTCATAAAAATCACCCAGAACACCTTATCTGTTGCCCAGCTCTTGAGCAGGTCCGCATTGGCCACGTTCTCCTCTAGCCTTGTTTCCCTTGGGCCGATGAGTCTGCTGAACGGACCGGGGATGCGCTCGGGCGACCGGGCGCGACGCGCTGCTTTGCAGAGGGCTTTTCGCTCCTTGCGCCCTATGAGCGCTAGATGCACGTCCACGTAGCTGTGCCCGCCCTTTGCATATCCGTAGGTCGGCCCACCCATTTGTGGTTGGGCGGGATATCCATATTCATCTCCGCCATATCCCGTATCGGCGGCGGCGACACGTACCCCAAGCCCTGCAGCTGTGAATTGGTGCGCTCCAGCTTCCGCCGCCTCTTCTGTGCCTTCGTTTCCATGTTCGGGGAAATCAGGCATGGCTCCCTTTGAGATTCTATGTCCCGTGTTTACAAGGACCGCAGATGAAGTTCGTTCGCGATCGGTGTTGAAAGGAGGCTTGTAAAATAAATCATTCCGCCTTCCTCATCTCACTGAAGCACGATGGCGATGGTCCGCCTGTTCCGCGGAGCACCCACGATTTTCCAATTTCTTGCAGTGCCAGTCCATCATGCCGCCGTAAATTACACTTGGAATCCAACATGAATATCATATCTGTCCACTATCTCCAAAGAGACGCGTTTTTCCCATTGTCTCTGTAATATTGACCTCGAGTCCCTCCAAATGAATAATACTAATAGTGTTCATAGCAGTTCAAAGGTGCCTCTATCGAAGCCGCGCCACGGTTCAATTTTTATGTTCCATCAAAGTGCGTTCTTACGCCGTCTACTTTAAATTGACCTCGAGCGCGCGGCACTTGACTGCTCGCAGCTCCACGATACCTGGCGGCTTCGTGAACTGTGCTCACGTGGCCTTTGAGGACTTGTATCGACGACCTGAATGCACAGGCTGCCACGTACTACCACTCCGCCACTTCTCCGATTCCGTTGAACCTCCCCGCCCGTTCTAAGTTCTACATCTTCGTACTCTGAAACATCTTGACGCCGGAATCTGGTCTATATCTTATTGCGCGATGATAGAGCAAAAGAAATCAATCGACGAGCAGAGAAGAGTAACAACTTCATATCGTTCATTTTCAGTGGCTTGCATACTTATATCGCACAGACATTCATTCATCTAGTCTCGTTCTTCGATAAATTGAAAACAAGGAACTGTGTCTCGAAATGGAGCCACTAAAACGCGGAAACGGAGGAAGGCTTCGGCGACACCGGGGCAGTCGGGCGAGATGTGGTTTCAACAAAAGATACGGGCGTCATTTTGTGAAATTTCGGACCATGACATGAGTTAAACAACTACAGTTTAACATCGACAGGTACTCCTGTCAATATGAATGTCCAGTCGAATGAAATAGAGTACATCGACATTTTGCTTTGTAGTAAATCACTTGTGGGCACAGGTTCGAACGGATCAGCGCCCTCAAAGGCAGTGCACACCAAATCGCCGCTTTCCTCCCACCGCCACTCCACCTGCAGACGGACTGAATGGCCAGTCTCATTGCAATCCTCGACCTCAAAGGCAAGCCCCTTATTCAACGCTCGTATCGAGATGACGTTCCTGCATCTTGTGTCGAGCGTTTCCTTCCGCTAGTTCTCGATATCGAGGAGGAAGGCCAACAGGTCACGCCTTGCTTCTCTAGCCAGGGAATTAACTACATGCACATCCGTCATTCGAACCTGTACTGTGCGTCACTCACTCTCAGTCAGATATGATTATTTTGACGTATACATTCCGCAGTACTCGCCCTCTCGGCACGTAACTCGAATGCTGTAGAAACCATCATGTTTCTCTACCGCCTGACCGAGGTTTTGGTCGAGTACTTCAAGGAACTTGAAGAAGAGAGCATCAGAGACAATTTTGTGATCATCTATGAGCTCATGGACGAGATGTTCGATTTCGGGTGCGAATTGTGGTATTTCGAGTTCCCGACGCTAATTTACGATAGCTTCCCGCAGATAACAGAGCCCAAGATGCTGCAAGAGTAATCTCACAGCTTCTCTGGGCGAACCTTTCTCATTCTTGTGCAGATACATCACCCAAGAGTCCCACCAACTCGAGAAACCGGTCCAGGTCCGTCCGCCAAACGAACTTACGAATGTCGTATCGTGGCGGATGGAGGGCCTACGATACCGGCGAAATGAGGTCTTCCTCGACGTCATGGAGAGCGTCAACCTGTCCGTGAACAGCAAGGGCGATGTGGTTCGCGCCGAGATCCTTGGTGTTGTCAAGATGAAGTGCCTTCTCTCGGGCATGCCCGAGCTTCGGCTCGGCCTAAACGATAAGATGATGTTTGAAAACACAGGACGCGGTACGCAACCGATACACACCCTTTTACACGCTGACCCTCCCTTCTCAGTGATCAAGGGAAAGGCCATCGAAATGGAGGATGTCAAATTTCACCAATGCGTACGGCTCGCCCGATTCGAGAACGACCGCACCATCTCTTTCATTCCACCCGACGGCGATTCCGAACTCATGACCTACCGTCTCTCCAAGCCGGACGCGAAACCGCCAATCTGGGTCGAGGCTTCGATTGAGAACCACAGGGGCAGTCGCGTAGAGTATTTGGTCAAAGTCATCGCGCAGTTCAAGCGCAAAAGCACGGCCAACAACATCGAAATATACGTCCCTGTGTCCAATGATGCCTCGACTCCCAAGTTCCGAGCAAGCAACATTTTCTTTCAACGGATCAGTAACTAATATACCCCAGGCCTCCACCGGCCGTGCAGAATACGCCCCGGACAAGAGCGCATTTGTGTGGAAGATAAAGCAGCTCGCTGGCGGCAAGGAGTTCTTGATGCGGGCCCAGTTCCTCTTGCCCAGCGTAACGAACGGTATCATGTTCTTCACCTCACTCTGCATGCCATTCTCACGTCGGATCCATAGATGAAGACGTTCCCAAACGCGCACCAATCACGGTTAAATACGAGATCCCAAACTTCACCATATCGGGGATCCAGGTGCGGTACCTCAAGGTCGTAGAGAAGAGCGGGTATGAGTCCCACCCGTGGGTCCGTTACATCACCCAGAACGGCGATGATTATAGGTATTTATTTAGTCGCCCCGTATGGTGGTTGTGAATAGGCTGCTGATTTTTGTAGCCTGCGGACTGCACAGGACAAGGGGAGTGAGCCTATTCGACAGAGTACTTATTAGGGGGCTTCAAGTTTATATGCTGGCCGTGTCGTTCATACTGCGGATATATGTAACTATTACTTCGTAATTGTAATCCATTCTGCGGAATCAACAAACACGTATTTCCTTCCACGGCCTGCAACAGTTCGGTGCAAATTAGAATTTGCATGAAGCCGTCAAATCAGACAGGGCGATACTTTGGCCCTTGGGGGGCGCCTCAAGGATGGAAGAACCATTCATTCAACGATTCAACATTCCGTGACACATCAGAACACATCGTCCAATAATCTGCGCGAACATGCAATACCCCGTTTCAGGCTTAGAAAGCGCGGACAGAATCTACTCAGGGCAGAACGCCCCGCAGCTTCCATGGATGTTAAAGTAGATTTTGACTGGCATTCCATTCAACTGGACGATGGAGACTCACTGGCCAGTGGGCTGCGGAGGGAATGTTTCGAGTTTGCAGCAGAAATCACCGGGACGGCCTAAACCACATGGGATTCTGTCTCGGTAACCCAGACGTTCTGGCGTGATCCTTATCTTATCCGGAGCTGATCCGGCGGAGTTTGAATAAATGATAAAACCGGGCCCAAGATCACGCCAGAACGTCTGGGGCATTTGGTATAGCAACACCCCCCATGGTGTCACACCCGAGAATGTCACCTCCCTCACTTTTGTGTCGCACTCACCTCAGCATGCCTCAAGGATGCTCAAAATAATGCAGAAGGGTTGTCTATGTATATATAACACAATATATATTTTTGAACTTGCAGCCCGAGTTCAATTTGGACCAACCGCACTCAATGCCTGCCAAATAGTTGTCATTTTGGACGGCCCACAACAGCACAGGAAGTGGGGGAAAAAATCGGAAAAATTGTCGGGGCTCTGGAGGGAATAGAAGTGAGTATAGGAGCAGTCATCAGGGCAGGAAGGCAGCAGGAGGGAGGAGGAGGAGGGATGTGACACCATGGGGGGTGTTGCTATACCAAATGCCCCAGACGTTCTAGTGTGATCTGCGCCCATCTTTCTCTTATCTTTTATTTACAGCTGATTGCGAAATTATTGAGACGATCGGTTTTTTTTTTTTTGGTGTTCTCAAAAAGGAAATTTTTCATACCTAGACCGAATTCTGCTCCTGTGACGGTCGGTGGTAGTTGTCCAGAGCCAAGATAGCCATGGGGGATGTCAACGACGTGCGACAGGTGCACTGGTACATACCGGCAGCCCTAGAAGTCCGGTCTGTGTTGGGATCACAGAGAGGTACAGCTCCGTCTTTTTGGCCGTCCTGCCAGTGCTTTCAGCGTACAAAGTAGATAGAAATGATCTATAAAGTCATGCAAGTCTCATGGATGTCATAAATACCGTATGAGAGAAAGTTTGAGAAAATTTTCCTTTTTGGGAACACGAAAAAAAAACCGATCGTCTCAATAATTTCGCAATCAGCTGTAAGCTCCGCCGGATCAATCCGAAAGTGATAGATAAGATATCAATCAGCGCGCTCATAGCAGGTCACACTAGAACGTCTGGGTTACCGAGACAGATGGGATTGATTAGAATTTGGTATATTCAGGAAGTGGGAGCAGCATACAATCCTAAGTAAAGCATGTCAAGGTTAGTATCCGTGGCTGTAGACGTACAGACAGTGTTCGAGGACTGGGGCACGGAGAGGGTGCCCTGGCCTAGGGCGGAGACGAACTTGTGGAACATTCTGCGAATGGGGCACCAGTCGTCCGCAGCGAAGGTTTAATAGGATCAGAGGAGAAGTCGGCTACAGAAGAATGAAACTGGGATAAATCACCCTGAAACCGCCGCGCGCTGTCGGAGTCATGTCCCAGGGGAACGAGGGAGCTATGTTATGTCTTATCAATCTAATACTCAATCTCTGCTTATTTTTCCACAGGCGGAGGTTGAGATGGAACGGAGATTGAGCTGCGGCTCGGGATCAATTTTCAACACGGCTTTGATTAACAGCGTGTTCATTTTAGGTTGATCAGATATCTATCCACCGATTGTGTGGCGTTTTCCAGCATACCGTGTTCAGCCTATAAGCAATCAGCTTAATTTTAACTGCGCGGGGAACAACCTTCACTGGCCACAGGAGTACATTCCTCACTTGAGAAGGACTTGCACAGGCAGCACATTTGGCGCCAGATCAGATTATCTCGGGAAGATTTTTTTCGAAGCTCCCAGGCATGGAAAGGCGCGCGCATCTTGGAAACGTCGGTGACTCGCCGCAATCTCAGGTGCGCTGCACGCATTCCTCATTTGAATTTTCGCGCCGTGAGTAGCGAGCCAACGCGCGGGGAATTCAATATATCCTGCAGCGAGGTTGCGCGCGTCAGCCCAGACCTACTGAGTAAAGAGTACACGATGAACATCGAAAAGATTTGAAGCTTCGACAACGAACACACGTCTCGGGCAAACAGATCAAGGCCCAAATAACCCCAGCTATCGACATCGACACCGCCGTGCGCCACCGGATTCCGTTGCGTCATACCGCCAAGAAGCTGGAATTTTTATTTTGTCGGCGGGTGCGGATGGATTTGACGCCGGAAGACTCGGGTGCGTTGGGCCATCTAGGCTGAATCAGAGCCTCGACCTCAAGGGGGACAGAGCAAAGCAAAATCAATTCAAGCAAACAGACTACGTTCCCCTTTTCTTTTCATTCATTCATTCGCGCTCCCCTCTTCTTTCTTCGTCAGTAGTAGATATCGCAATCGCACTTCTTTTTCCTTCTTCGATAATCCGCCCGGAACTTCTTTTTGGATGCGGAAAGGATGAGGATAGGGCGGACTAGGCCTCCGCGACGCCGGGGCAGTCGCGCGAGATGTGGCTGCGCAAAAGCGCGTCAGCGTTCGTTCGTCTCAGATGAGAGAGAGTGGAGAGGAGGGAAAGCAGAAGAAGGCAAAAACGCACCCCTCACTCCCACACGTATAACACGCGCGCTTCTGCGCCTGCGGGCAGTCGCGGCTGATGTGCCCCACGCCGCCGCAGTTGTAGCATTTGCTGCCTTGCACGCAGTCGCGGCTCAGGTGGCCCACGCCGCCGCACGTGTAGCACGTCTTCCCGCCCCCGCCGCCTCCCCCGCCGCCGAAGGACCCGCCGTAGCCCGCGGAGTACGAGGAGCCGCCCGCCGCGCTGTTAAGCGCATTAGCATCAATGCGTATTTAATATATGGAGGAAGAGGAGAGACGCACCCCGCATCCGGACACGAGCGCGCGATGTGCCCGACCTTGCCGCACCTATAGCACTCCGTCCCCGCGCCTCCCCCGCCGCCACCGCCCCGGCCGCCGCCACTTGAGAACGCACCCCCGCCGGAGGTGTTGTCGGGGCAGTCGCGGGACTATGTTATTATTATTGAGGGTTTTGGGACGTGGGGCGAAGCGAGAGGGCCGAGAAGGCGTGAGGCTCAGCAGAACGCAAAGTGCCTTAGACACCAGGCCCACGCAACAAGCACTAGTTCGTGAAGAATGGGCGGGCCTCGGACGATGCCCTGGGAAATAACCGCCAGCGCACCGACACCTGATGAAGTGCCGGGTGCCCACGCCGCCAGCGGTATATGTCCATGGCGCGAGCATGCACGATTACGCATGTGGGATGCCTGCACTGACGGCGCCCGACTGGGAAGGGAGACACCATGCCCAACATAACCGCCAGCGCACGGGCGCCTAAACAAGCGCCCGCCCACACACCCTCTCCGATAGATAGAAACGCAACGCACGATATGGCCTTCCTGCCCACACTTGTAGCACGCCTTGGGCTTCGCCTCCATCGTGCAGTCGCGCGACACATGACCCTCGAGGCCGCCTACCCCTCTCATCAGCGTCTGGGCAGCCAGCAATGAGAGCGAGATGTGGACGCACAGTTATAGCTACAGTCGACGCCTCTTCAGCACCTGCCGGCAGCTGAGAGAATGCAGGAGGGACAGCTACGCACCACGTAGGCGTCCCGGCCTTGGGACACGCCGCCGCTTGGTGGCCGACTAAACCCCATTATCGTCCCCGTCATCGACATCAACGTCGAGGCCAATCGGTTGATGTTGGCAGCATTTTGCAGCGCACAAACGCACGAAGTGGTGTGAAAGAGAGTATATTCGCCCCCGACACGATACGACATCGACATCGCCCGCAGTTTCGTAAGGATGGATATAGAAGAAAAGACAAAACGTCGTCAGCGGCGCCCCCCAATAGGTAAAGGTGGGGTATCAAGGTAGGAATAGGAGGGAGAGGAGAGGGATGGAGGGAAAACGACGACGACGACAACGCACAGCCTCCGCAGTTAAAACACCCTCGTGCGCCGGACATGTTAGTAGATGAGGTGAGGTGAGGTTAGGTTGTATATGTGTTCAGTTCTGGAGGAACAGTGTCAGCGCAGGAAAACAGAGCAAGGGAAGACGTGAACGGACGAGATGGTGGTGAGAAGCAAGGAGGAAGAAGCTGTGCAGGAGGTGGCCGATCGGTGATGGGATTTCAGACTCCGATATCCCCATAGGGCTAACCCCTGTCCCGTCCCACTCGCCATTCCCTGGAATCTTTTTTGAATGGTTTAATTGAATCAGCACGGAATAATCTGAAGCCACATTTCCGCACGTTCTCTGCTGGGTCCATCCAACGGGAGGAAACGGTTAAAACTGTGCCTAATAGGATATGGAAAAACATCCTGAGGGCGATACACAACCTCTGCCTAGGAGAAAAATAAGCATGAATAGGGCCTAGATGTTCAATTCTTCTGTGAATTTCCCCCCGAGGACTTGTCCAGGAACCGCATAAAGCCGACAAATTCAACCATCCAAGGAGAACGAAAACATCATTTGCTGGTCAATTGATTTTGTTTAGCTCCATTTGTATTGGGTATCAGTCTCAATATACATTGTATATATGAGGTACAAGGGAACACATTCGTGAGAGAACGTTCCATGGTCCGTCAATGTGCGTTGCCCCAATCATTCCAGCCTGCTTGGTGTTGCCATCATGAGAAAACAGAATCCCATCGCATCCGGGATAATTTGCACGTATATCTGGGTTTAGGGTTTTCCCTGGACCGTGCCTGCACTGGGTGTCAAAGCCACCAGTCTGTTCATTTCCTTCCGAATTAAATCCTGATGTTCAGCTTTTGTGCTTTTCCCATTAGGGCACCTTGGACTTCAATTGGTTGTGGGATGGACAGATGTTCACTTTGTACTGGCCTCGCTGCATGGTATATTGGAATCTCTGCGTGCACTGACTCGAGATGTGTATCTTGCCCTCAAACTATGCAAGGTGCCACCCTCAGTCACTCGCATATGCAAGATGCGCGCATGCTGTCATCTTCCTCTCATGAATATTTCCTGGGATTTCTCAATTAAAGTAGTACATTTCCGTAAAATTCTTGACGGTCACATTGCATGGTTGTTATATCCATGCAACATCCCAGAGCCTCCCGTCGACCTTCCGGTCGCTCCGGTAGGTTCCGGAGCTCCGGTCATATCCCGGAGCCTCTGGACCTTCCGGAAGCATCGGGTTTTTACGCAATGAAGGCTTACTGAGTGTTTCCCGTTTATCCGTCTTCTCATCTTCCTTTTAATTGTCTTACAACTTATCATCAGTCCTCATGACAAGTCTTATTGTCATGAACCACTCTCCTTCCTATTTGGGAATACAATTAGGTATTCCATTTAAATACTACGTCTTTACTTCATGTACTTCAGTTTGATTATTAACGTTAATTGTTGCCTGGTTCTTCCTCTCGATCTGAGTCGCCTTCGTACCCCTTATCACCTCCGGTACCTCGACTTCCGGTTATCCGTCAGTCAAGGCATTAGCTCACCCTTAACCTGTTGCTATCCTTCCTTTATACTACACCGGACCTCTTCCGGGCCCTCCGGTACCTCCGGTCCTAACCGGAGCCTCCGGAACCTCCGGCCCATCTTCCATCTCGTTCTAGGTCCATTCCGGCACGGTATATAACAGTATAATCAAACTCACCGTCTTGGCTGGCAATTATGTCTTATTCTTCCTCCGGCACCACTCCTCTTGTCTTTCCATCGCTAGCGGACTCTCCGCTGGGCGTTGAGGAGTGTCACCTTGGTCACAACACTGCCACACCTTGTGATGCCTCGGAGTCGACTTCGTCCTCCGACGTATTTTCTGCCAATCCATGGACCCCGTACCTTGTTCCGGGTACTTCCAGTCCAATCGGTCCATGGAGCTCGGGTTTTCATCAGGTCTATACCGGCTTTCCACGACCCTTGGCGTATCCTCCAGAACCTCCGGTTCCTGTTCCGGGAATCTCCGGAGTGTTCTCTGGAAGCGCTGAGACCGGACAGGCTTATCCCGTCCCATCCGCTGTCTTCCATCACTATTGCCAACCGGTACATCATATCCAACCACCGGTGGATCCTCCGTCGTACTCCGGTTCGCCGGACTACGGTTTCCATGGCACTCATGACAGCATCGGCGGAAATCTTTCCCATCACACCAATCTCCTTTCATCGCGTCCTCCGAGCTCATCTGCGTTCACGGACGGAGTTCCGGATACCATTCTATACTCCTCCAACGCAGCTCCTCGTTCGCTCCGGTCTAACCTCCGGAATCCGGAATTTTTCTACGGTACCGATCCTTCGAAACTCCATCCTTTCCTCGCCCAATGCTACCTGCATTTTGCGGAGCGTCCTCGGGACTTCCGCACGGACAAAGACAAGAATCTATTCATCTTGTCGTTCCTCCGGGGCGATGCTGCACGCCTATTCGTAACCTCCGGCACGCAGCAGGGACTTCCTTGGCAAGGGAATTTTTCCTTGTTCATCATGGAGTTTTTCGACGTATTCGGTCCTCCGGATCCGACCGGCGACGCAGAGGATCAGCTCCGACGCCTCCGGATGAAACATTCCGACCGGATCATCCCATTCCTCGTAAACTTCGACAAAATCGCTTCTCTTCTCAATTGGAGCGATTCCGCTCTCAGTCACACTGTCCGCGCCGCTCTCCCTCTCCGGATTACCTCGGAGATGGATCAGTACACCTATCCGAGCTCGCTCGCAGGTGTCCGCGCAATCGCACACCGTATCGACTATTGGTACTGGCAGCGAATCGATGAAGAGCAAAGCGGAGTCGAGGATATTCAACTTCCGGATGATTCCGGATCCCTCGGAGGAGATTCCGGCAGTTCTGATTTTGGCACACTGTCACCGGCACTTTCCGTCCTCAGTTACGCGCCTTCCGCACCCTCCATACCGCAGTCCGCAGCACCGGAACTTTCCGGTCGAGCCTCCGGAGTCTCCGGGGCTCGTCACCCGAAGTTTCCGGAATCTATCAACAAGCTACTCGGTAAAAACGGACGGATTCTCCCTGCGGAACACGAATGACGGAAGGTCCAGGGTCTTTGCCTGTACTGCGGAGGCTCTGGACACCAAGTTGCCGAGTGTAGGAAGCGTCCGGCTCATTCCGGCGCAACCTCATCTGCCAAATCTACCGTTCCGACCAATATCAGTGCCTAACCGACCAGCAGCCTCGAAAACTCGCGCTCCGGTCGTGCGCGTCGGCCTCCGGAGGCATTTCCGAGTTCATCATAACCACGCATCCATTCTTTTCCACTCTCACGACAGTCCCGCTCTCATGAGCCGGACCTATGATCTCATTATCTCTATCATCTCCGAATTTGCCATGGGTTTCAACTTCCGACCGGAGACTCCCTCTCCGTTCCGGATCTGTTTTTGTTTACTTATCTGTGAATCTATGGGTTTTGCTCCGTTCACGGAAGTTCCGGACATAATCTCCCCTCCGGATCTCATCGGCATCTTCTTCCCTCTAATCGGCAGCCTCGTCTGTCATAATTCCATCATCTGGTGATGTTCCTATTCGGAACTCGGCGTCATCGATTCTGATTCCCCATCAATCTGGTTCCTGGATACCGGCAAACTCCACCGTATCAATCCGTTGATTGACTAGTCGGAAGTTTCCAACTGATCTGTTCCTTATTCACATGGGGCTTAGTGTGCACACGACCGGCAGTAATGTCGGATATTGGTTCGGTACCCAATCACGGGTAGAGCAATGCTGCGCCGGAGCTCCGACACCCTCCGCTGCTCATACCGACAATTTTAACGCCATCACCTCGAGTCCCTTCGGTCTCATCGGCCTGCGTGCCATCGTTCCTCCGGAACATCTCCGAGACATCTGTCTCTCCTTTCCGGATTTTGACTCGTCACCTTCTTCCGGAAGTCCTTCCGGACACTCTCCGGTTTCGGACATCGTCCCGGATACTCTCCGGACACCCCTCCGCTCACTCCGGTTGTCTCGTCGACATCCGTTGGGCACCTTACTTCCGGTAACCTCCGGAGCAATTATTGCTTCGTGTAACCTCCGGTCATACCCCGAGGCTATTCGCTTCACGGTCCTCCGGGCGTTCCGGCATTTGCTTGGCTTCCGCTCGCGGATTGCACTTCTCAAGAGGCCAATTAACCTCTTTCTCAATTTTATCTTTAGGCTGTTAGCCTTATTGTTCATCCTCGCCCTTTTCGGTCTTCGCCTTTCAACAATCATTTCGAAGTTACGCCAATTTTTGGACTCCGTGGAATTCAGATCAATTTCCACGTCGCAAGTCAGGAAACTTTCCTTGTGCATCCAAAACTCCTGTTCGAACCTTTCGACCAATGTCCTCCGGATTCACTTCATTGATCATGGGCACAACATCTGCATCTATTCCGGAGCCTCCGGAGACTTGCATTCTCCTCCGGCTTCCTCCGAATCTTGCCCTTGATCTCACCTGTAGTCCATCGTTCGCCTCCCGATAATCTCCGGAGACCCGACCACCTCTGGCTTCTCCGGGTCACCCGTAGTTTCCTCCGATGGCCCCCCGGAGACCTATGCTTTCCTCCGGCTTCACCGATCGCCTCCGGATTATCCAGTTCACCCGTTCCATCGTAGGTCATCCTTCGATGACCTCCGGAGATCCGTGTTCTCCGGCGGCTTACTGTCAATTGTCCTTGACGTCTACGGATTACTCATACGTTATCCTCCGGTGGCCTCAGGAAACAGGTTTCAACAGTCCTACCAGAACGTCTCCTGGACTCTGTCCGGAGATCTCCGTTCATCTCCGGATTCTTTCCGATAAGGAGTTCGCACATCGTACAAAAACAGGATTATTCACTTGGCAGCAACCTCGAAACCTCTGGTTCTACCGTTCAACCATCCCACCTTTGATTCCTCCGTTCCAGCATCATCGTGTGCTTGGTCCGGAGGCTCCGGACACTACGTCATTACCGGAGCCCCCAGACCATCCATTTTCGAGTGCCATTATAGCACTCATCGATGTCTGCATTTTCGGAGTCAACGTCTTTGAACCGGACGTAATTGGCTTGAAGATTTTTCGGGCACCTGGAGCTTTTCCATCAAATCTCGCCCTGTTCCATTCTCTTCACTGGCGAACAGCTCCACCCATTCCACCTTCATGCATCTTCGGAGGTGGTGTTCATCCGGTCGTATTCCGAGTTCAGTCGCTCGGACCTCTCGGAAACTCTGTCCACATCTTGGAATCCTCGCCTTGCGGCGTTCCGACGCTCCGAATCAACCTCCGGTATCTCCGATTTCCGGAGCTCTTCTCCGGAGCCCAATATTCCAAATTCCGAGTTACGACCACCAATCCCTATCGCTCTGCTTGCAGTCGAGGTTTCCTCCTGCTTTTGTGCTGTCGGGATTGTCGCTCCTTCCACCTTACGGTGGTTCTCTGGCCTTTCTGGGCCTCTCCGGTAATTTCCGGAGTTCTCCGGCGCTTACCGGAGCGACTCAGAGGATGTGGAATTGTCGGCAGACGATGGGACGTCTACCCTTAAGAGGGGGATAAGCCTATAAGAACTCCGATAATTTTCAACTTTTCTTCGCAAGAAGTGCAGACTATTGATCAAAAAGTCAGCATACCACGCGGAACACATCCTCTCAGTCCATCTCTTGTCGTTTTGCCTTCCTCTCTGCAGACGGCACAACTGCGCTCGCTATTCGATTTCAGATCCAATCAATCTTCAACCAACTACCACTACGCATTCCAGGGTATCATTCATCGGTATTCCGGTATTCCGGTCTTGTTCCGGACATCGTTCACCCTCCGGACCATCCACCAATTATCCAACCGGTACCAGAACCATCCGACAACCCTCACCCATGCATCAACGGATCCTTCCGTGAGCTCCGGATACTCCGGAACCTCCGGAGTTTCCAGACATAGTGGTCGACAACCTTCTGTTATCCATACGGCATTTGCGCATCTGGGTGCATCAATCTATCCCTCCGATTATTCCACCCATCTTCGCCCATCCCTCCACTTCCGGGCACATATTGAGTATTATCTGATTCCCCGAGAGTCGTCACGATCAACTCTTGCATCGGTACTCAATTCACATCACCTTCTCTTATCCCATTCGGGATCTTGGGCAACTTCATTAACCACTCCTATGCCCATCCACTTTCCCTTCTTTGCTGCCTATCCATTGGCATACTTCCGGATCGCCTCCGGTACGCTTCCGGAACCTTTCCAGTACATTTCCGGATATTCTCTCCGGAACCCTTCCGGTGTCCTACCGGCTCTCCTTCTATTCTTTCCGGTTTCCTTTCGGATCGCTTCCGAATTCTTCCGGTTCACTTCCGGCATCACACTCCTTTGCCAATTCATTTTCGGTTCGTGTCCGGAAATTACTCTGGTCACTTATCGACAGACGGAGTGGACCAATCAACATCCTGATTTGGTCACTTTTCCAATCAACGGAATAACACTCCTCTTATCATTCATCAATATTCCAATCATTATCATTTCTCCAATTATTCATTTGTTAAATCCGACCGTTCCTACAGTGGAACCCAACCCGTATCGTATACGATGCGTTCCGGTTCCGGAACTGCTCCGGAACGTTGCCTTTCTATTCCGTCACATCGGAATCCTCACCATTCTTTCTCCGGACCCTCCGGTAATAAACCGGAATCTCCGGATCCTTTCCATTTCACTCAAGTTCAACATAAATCAAATCAAGAAAAAGATTTCTTCCAAATCCACAAATACAAAACATTCATTATTTACAATTGTCTCTATATTGTTTGTCGGTCACTTTGGACCTTGGCCTTCACCTCCGGACGACTCCGGCTTGCCTCCCGGAGCCTCCGGCTCCCCCATCTCCGCATCCTCGTCGTCCAAGACGAACACCCCGTCCTCCTCGTGGAATCCCGCTGGCACTCCTGGCTGGAGCACCAAGGTCTGGAACTCTCGCTCTTCCGACTCCCTCTTCACCCGTACCGGAGCCTCCGGTACAGGTGGCGGAGTGGGAGGCGGAGGCGGCACTGGGTCAGGATCGGGCTTGAAGGTAAGGACCGTGATGGTCCTCGCCTCCGCCTGGCTCATGGTGCGTTCCTCGGGCGTTCCCTGCCCCTCCGGTGCCTCCGGCGCGTCCACCTCCACAACTTCCTCCCTCGATGCCTCCGGAACCTCCGGAACTTCCGGGACATCCACGTCCATCCCCTCATCCACCATTTCCTCGTCTTCCTCGCCGTCTACGGATCGGAGATCCTCGGGCCAAGATTTGGATCGGGCCCGGCGCGCAACCGGAGCCTCCGGTTCCGCTTCCGAGTCCTCCGACTCCTCGGGTTCCTCCACTCTCTCCTCCACTTCCGGGCTCACCCGCCTCATCAACCTCCGACGCTTCACTCCGCGCTCCGGATGCTCCTCTTCGTCGGACGACCCTCCTTCCTCCTGCGGCAGGGACATATCCCAGTCGTTGTACCCAGCGTCCTCCTCCATCCACCGGAGCATCCTACGAGCCCCCCGGGGCACCTCCGTCGTACTTCCCGGAGCCGAGAGCGTGCGGAGGATGATATGGGACGCGCGATACGCCAACTTGTATCGCCCCATCACCCGGATGTGCTCCTGCTCGAGGAACTCCACTCGATCGACGAGTGCCCGGAACCTCCGGCCTCCTCCCTCCGTTTTCCCATCCTTGCGCGCCCTCCGCTCCCGTTCCTTCCTCGTGCGAGCCCGCACCTCGCGGTCGCTCCGGTCGCCCCCGACGTTCCGGGTGCTCCGGCGCGTCCGCGAGGGCCCCGCGACAGGTCCGGAACCCTGTCGACGGGCCTTCGCCATCTCGCGCTTGTTGATGCGCGGTGGACCGAGGGGGCGGGCGTGGCTGCAGTGGATGTGCTTAGCGCGGCAGCGCCGGCACGCAGTGCGTCCGTATTCCACGACGCACACCTCACTGCTCTTGCGGCAGGAATCGCAGGCTAGGAAAAAGCAAATATTAGGTTAGTACCGGAACCTCCGGTATGGACTGCGACGTACCATTGTCTCCTTCCTGCTCCACATCGCTGTCCACCTCGTCATTCAACTCATCGTCACCACCCTCCTCACCTTCCGGACCTTCCGGACGCTCCGGGGACGCCGACTTCAACGTCTCGATGACGGGCACATCATCGAACTCCGGAGCCTCCGCGTCGAGGAGCTCCAAGTCGTGCACGAGCTGGAGAGCTCGCGCAGCCTCCTCGTTGGCGACCTCCGCCCGTTGCGCGGCCTCCTGTGCCTGTTCCTCGTAGGCGGAGATGAGGCGGGCCCGGCGCTCCTCGCGCTCCTCTTAGAATCGCTGCGTGGCTTCGTCGCGCAGTTCCGACGTCATCGCGCGAGCCTTCCCCTTCCCGGAGCTCTTCCCCTTGCCGGCGTCGTCGCGGTCGTCGCCCGAGCCTCCATCGCACGTGCCGTTGTCGCTTCCGTCGTGTTGCATGGTGGTTGAGATTTGGTGACCGGAGGTGGTGGTGGTAGGAAAGAAAGAAATGTCTGAGTCAAAACCAACAGCACGTGACTTTTTGATCTTGTTTATTTTCCCATGCTCCTTCATTGTTCGACCAACTCGTCATCTCTTGGGTTCCTCATGGAAGAGGAACCTAAGAGGGGGATACTGTTATATCCATGCAACATCCCAGAGCCTCCCGTCGACCTTCCGGTCGCTCCGGTAGGTTCCGGAGCTCCGGTCATATCCCGGAGCCTCCGGACCTTCCGGAAGCATCGGGTTTTTACGCAATGAAGGCTTACTGAGTGTTTCCCGTTTATCCGTCTTCTCATCTTCCTTTTAATTGTCTTACAACTTATCATCAGTCCTCATGACAAGTCTTATTGTCATGAACCACTCTCCTTCCTATTTGGGAATACAATTAGGTATTCCATTTAAATACTACGTCTTTACTTCATGTACTTCAGTTTGATTATTAACGTTAATTGTTGCCTGGTTCTTCCTCTCGATCTGAGTCGCCTTCGTACCCCTTATCACCTCCGGTACCTCGACTTCCGGTTATCCGTCAGTCAAGGCATTAGCTCACCCTTAACCCCCTGTGGTGTTGCTATCCTTCCTTTATACTACACCGGACCTCTTCCGGGCCCTCCGGTACCTCCGGTCCTAACCGGAACCTCCGGCCCATCTTCCATCTCGTTCTAGGTCCATTCCGGCACGGTATATAACAATGGTCTACACTGGTAAGTATTTTCAGCTGTCACCGATGTTGTCGCTCTAGGTTTAAACTGAGCCGATTATAGGTTGAAAAACATCCCATACGATAGCACAATAATATATAGTATGTAGGTATGTAGGCCATCGTAGCAGAACTTAAGATGTAGTAAAACTTGAGCATAGTCAAGACCACCTGGAACTTAAGAGGAGCTAATACAGTACTTGCCTTAGAATACTCCACCAATGTACCACTCAATGAAGAGCTCCGTATATTTGGTCGTCTCGGAGTAGCAGTTCTGTCCACCCAGGTCAGGTCGGGTCATTACTAATCAGTCCAATAGTAGAGTGTCGAAAGATAAATATGAATTCAATGTAACACTGAGCACAGTGAAACAAAGTTAGGGATCCGCCTGGGATCCATTTACGCAGCCACACCTCCTATACTGAACAATAATAGTAGTCTCTCATGCGGGCAGTGCTCATACACGAGAAATCTGGCCCACTGTCCCAGTTTCCCCGCTGGGTGCGCCAGAGGACTGCGGCGCAACAAATCTCATCAGGGAGGTCACCACCAACGAGCCTGTCTTCCT
This sequence comes from Mycena maculata, assembly GCA_029448575.1. Taxonomy (NCBI): domain Eukaryota; kingdom Fungi; phylum Basidiomycota; class Agaricomycetes; order Agaricales; family Mycenaceae; genus Mycena; species Mycena maculata. The sequence continues at coordinate 289,996 of JARJLG010000095.1, read as the reverse complement.
CTCGGAACCATATAGCTGCTCAATGGTCTGCCCCAGCCCGATGCGCACATGGATCAGTGCATTGGGGGGATGTGTCAACGACGCCAGACCCAGAGTCAGACTCGTCGGCTAAAGCGAAAGAGTTACGCCAGAGTCGATCCAGTCTGGCGCTGGTGATCCCGGCAATCGATGAACGGCAACTGTCGGCATGATGGCACGAGAAGGATCTTATTTAGATACTTTACAATTACTACAAGGAAATGTAGCTAGAGTAGCATTTGCAAAGTAAAAATGTACTAGGCATTTCGGAGTGTGCGCCAAGAGTACCGACCATTCGATGCCCCTCCCCTCCCTCGCTGCGCTCGGGGGGTCCCCCGAACCGGGGCATCTCAGGTCGGCACGCTGAAGACTCGTTGGCGCTTTCTCTATGAAATTAAACCTCTCCCCCAAGAAGGCCGGGCGGGCACAAGCAATCCGGGGAATCAATAAAGAGGATGATCCGAGTCTGATCCGCACTAACCGAGTCTGGCGCATGTGCTCGGCTAGGCACGACTCTGGCGCAACTCAAGGGCAACTCATGGACGAGTCTGAGTCCGGGTCTGGCGCAGTTGGAGGATCCCCGCGCATTGGCAATGCCTGCGACAGGCGGGAACGTATCCAGGGCGATGAACTGGAGGTTTGAGTTGAGCTGGTGGCAGGTGGTGTTGTTATATACCGAGCCGGGGTGGACCCGAAGAGTAAATGGCCGAGGGACCGGAGGCTCCGGTATGTCGGAGCGTCGGAGAGCCGGAGGGTCCGGAACGTATACGAAGGAGTATCACAACACCACAGGGGGTCAAGGGTGAGTGACTACCCTAACCGGCAGGTACCCGATAGAGGAAGACAAGTTGGAGTACCGGAGGGAACCGGAGGGGACGGAGACGACTCAGTGCAAGGAAAGTGAGCCAAGCAACGTCAATTATCAATCTGACGTACAGGACATATTAAAGACGTATTTATACTAAGTATCTAATTGTATTCCATAAAAGGAAGGAGAGTGGTTCTTAACAATAAGTCAAGTCAGATGGACTGATGAGAAGTCGTATGACAATAAGTGAAAAGGAAGGAAGACGGATAAACGGGAAACGCTCAGTAATCCTTTGTTGCATAAAAACCCGATGGTACCGGATGGTTCGGAGGCTCCGGTAATATACCGGAGCCTCGGAACCTACCGGAGCTACCGGAAGGTCGACGAGAAGACTGGGGATGTTGCATGGATATAACAGGTGTAGTAGATGGCCCAAGACCTGTGGGACCTTCAGTGTTTCTTTTTGGGAAGGAGTCTGAAGTGAAGGCTACGAACGTGTAGATAGCCGCGCTCTCCACGACGATGGCGAGAAAGTGCTGGGTTACAGTCAGATATTTCAAGAGGAAAAACAAGGGTGTCTACTTGCCCGTAAATTTGTACCAACCACGGGCATGCAGTTGCTCGTGATCCTCCAGATTTCCCATGTGATCAGGGCTGCGTGGATATCCAGAACATGGTACGCTTCGCGTTTATCGATACCTTACCTGTGCAGTATATATTCGTGCTGACCCCAAAATGGGTCAGACGCTACTCGCCAGTCAACATGCAAAGTACTCACAGAAGGGTGAACACCGTGACGGGCGTCAATCCTACATTGAGTGCAATTTCCACCTCTGCGTTGGTTGCTATGCGGACTGTGGCCTGTATAGTGATTATGCAAGAGGCTGGACCAGGTTCGGTGAGCATTTTCGAGATGACAGTTGTGTTTAAAGCCTACCGATGAATCCCAATAAGCTCAGAACGGGGATTATTATAACGATTTTGTTATACGACCAGACGACCCATAGGCGGTAGATCTTCGCGTGCATACAAAGGAATCCATTTTTGGAGAGAAGGAACGAGGATTCTGCAAGCTCACGATCATAGCGTCGCCGATGGCGACAGACAACGAAAGGAAAACAGTTGATATGGTCTCGGTCACCTGAGAGTTGTCTTCGAAATAGATGCCGAGGCCTTTCTGGAAGTAAATGAAGCCCGAGAAGATGCGCAGAAGGGTGGCCACCCAGTTCTACATCGGATGAGGAACAAGGAGCACTCGACAATGGATGCACACACAGCGGTGGTTGCAATGAAGAGTGCGCCGCCTGACATAAACACCGCAGACCTGAACAGTGGCCGGTATTTCCCAGATCCTCTGGCGCTCTCGAAGAGGAGGTATATCGAAATGACGAAGATAATGAAATACATCCCGTAGAACAGCGTTCCAACGATAATGGCCACGAGATTCACTAGGGTCAGATTAGGTTGAGCAACCATTGTGTTGTGTAAGTGGGGTCTATGTGACTTCTTCGCGGCTTTATATCTCGTGGAGCGTGAGAGGAGCCTTGAGAAGGCAATTATGACCTCTTGACGAGTGTATTTGGATATCGATATTCATATCCAGGGCTTCCAGATGGCTTGTTTTCGGTGATCTTGAGAAGTAAAAGCCATAATGAACGGAACCTTGCTGTGGTATATATTTAAGTTTTAAGCCAGTCTGACCCATCCAGACATCGAATCAGCAGACAATCGGTCATTAATATTATCTATATGGGAAATACAAGCCCGTGCTGAACGGATGGGTTCTGGTACCCTTTGCCATGGTGAACGGGGTATTCAAAATACCCACCAGACTGACTTGAAGGCGGTTGTCAATTATTCACGGCGGGGAGGATATTGTCGCCCGTTCACACGACCTCGAACGCATCTGACAGCTGCCAACATTGATAATCATCTTTGCATTACACCCTATTACACCCCATTTGTAGTTTTTCTTGACGGGGCTGTCATTCCCATGTCCGTCACAATGAGAAAAGGGGACGGGTGCTGCACGTACCGTCTGTTTACGCCGTATTTACGGTTTTTGTCCATCTACGAGGAAGTCTGAAGAGAATTGAGCTGGATTTGAAGCCAAAAAAGCGGATAGTGTGAACAGTGAAACTGGCGTTTCGCGGAGGCAGAGCCTGTACTGGCTAGGGCTGCCGCCCGTTGCCGTCGCGACGGTTCGACGGCACCCGTCGAACGGGTGCCGTGCCCGTTCCGTCGACCATTTTTTTCCTCAAGCAACGGGCCGTCAAACGACGGCCGCGACGGCCGTTTCAACGGGTCATATAAATCTACCTTTAAATTGACACTTTCCGTCATTATTTAGTCCACAGAGACTTCCGCCGTGGAAGGGATACACCTTCCTGGTTGCCTTACATTTTTGCTGGCTCCAAAGAGACGGTATATTGCTTGTATTGGGTTCTCGGCAACTCCCGATCATGATTGCCGAAGTGCAACCTCAAGGTTTAGGTCGGTTTCTCTAGCTGGAAGCACGAAAACATCAGGATAGGCAGGGAGGAATTGAACTCATGACATTGCAGTCCTAATCCACATTTTATTAGGGTCAAAAGGCAAGGTAAGTCTCAAATTCCCACCCTACCCGTCAAGACGGCCGCGACGGCCGCCCCGTCGCCCGTCCCGTCCCGTCAAGGTTTCGGGAAGAAGAAAAACGGCCGTCGAATCGACGGCCGTTGCCGTCACGGCAACGGGTGGCAGCCCTAGTACTGGCAGTCTCCATCTCATCGCACGATCACGGATTGGCACGCGGTTTGTATGTCTCCTTCTCCAGAACCATAACTTGAATTCCTTGCCAGAGAATTTGACAGAAAGTTGGCGTACCGGATTTTCCATGAAACAAGCAGATACATTGTGGATTGCCCGCATGGTACTTGATCCATTCATGCAGAGAGATTGTCGATTTGCGTTGGACATTGGCTGGAATTCATTCTCGGCAGTGTATTAGTTTGCAATGGTTGCGAAATCCTTGTTAACCGATTTAACCCGAACCTTTCTGGGGCCACAGTTTACGGGCATCAGATCGAAATTACATCTATCAACTAATAAATATTATAGTAATTCAAGATTCATGCAGACGACACGTCTGCATCATCGTCTGCGCGTATGACTCAGAAAATGACCTTTGTTTGGAGTTGGTAGGGACAGGGATAACGAATCCTCTTCAAGCCTCTCGACCATCACCCGTCCACTGGGGGTTATTCGTCTCGATCATCAACGTACTATCGAACACCCCATCGACGACCAGTCGAAGACTCGGAGAAATTGTTTCCGTTTCCATGGACCACAGCGCGACTGCGACCGTGCTGGAGAGGAACGTAATAAATAAAATGACAGCTGAATTAGGAAATCACGTACTTGTTCCCATTATAATCCAAGATGCCTTGCGGTACGGGGAATTTCGCTTGCGGGCTACGCCGAATAGGTCGATTACAGCCTATACCAGACAGATGACACGCACCCCAAATTTGCAACCCGCTTCCCCATCATCCAGCCATTGACGAACAAAAATGCCCGATACGGTGCACCCAGCGGGTCGTCGAACGTGAACGACATGTGGACGTCCAGATATTCCTCCACATCCAGTGCGAACGTCGTTACGAAGAACCCCACACCCGCCTTGGAATCTGGGAGACCTTCAGAGAGGGAGCGGGCCTTCCAGCCGGGCTGGGAGGTATCGAAGCCGGGAAGATGCCATCCGCGGCGCTCGCCGAAGAGCCCGCCTTCGTTGAACAGACCACGGGTTTTGTCGGGGAATCTTCGGCAGAGGAAGCATAAGCACGGGCAGAAGGTAAAGGCCACAGCTCACCCTGTGTAGCCGCCGATCTTGCCTTGAACTTTCCAGTCCGAGAAATTTCCACCCTCGAGCGCGAAGCCGCGCACCCCACGCGGGTTCTTGGATGCATCGGCGTTGTCTGGATATTGGAGTGAGTTTGATTTTCAACCGAATAATTGCTTTAGGCACTGACCACCCTCTGTCTCGTTCAAGCCCATGTTATCCTATCAAAATTGAATTGGTATGGCATTTATTATTTGACAAAAAGCACCACACCTGCACGATGGTGATAACATTATCACCGAGCCTCAGCGCACTTGCTGGGAAAATGAACTTGTCGTCCGTCTCCTCAATTATGTTCATATTGTTCGTCGAGCTGGCGAACGGGTGAGAAATCATCGACGTCAGACGGAAACAACAAACTGACTTCCCATAGGACGTGTTCAAAAATACATCGTTCAGCCACACGCTTGCGGCGAAGGCTGGAAACAATATGAGTCAGTTACAGCAAGGAAGAAGATGATAAAGGACGGGCACCTTCCCCTCCATTGATAGATAAATTCACGCTCTTCTCCGTGCCGGAGGCATTAAAATGCCCACGCCAGAGCACGACATTCTCGCAGCTAAACAGATCCAACAAGCCTCAGCGACCCTGAGAAACTCAAGAGGCACAGCGAAGGAACCACGTACAACCCATAGTCACACCCATAAAGTACTCGCCCGTCCCCATACCACATCTTCTCCGGCACATTTGTGTCTGTGCGATTCGCCAAAACCCACCTCCCGTCGTCGAAGTCTGCCCCAATCTCCGGCAAACTGTCGCTGTACCGCCACCCGTCCAGCGCCGGCACTCGCACACTCGCAAGTGCCGCACGCGGTGCAACGTCTCCGACCCACACACCCGACGCGACGAGATCCGCTCCGCCCACGTCCACCCCGTTCCACGTAACCGCGTGCACGCCCGGTGGTGCGACGACCGTCAGCCGTACGCCCTCCCTCAGGTCGCCGCGCAGCGCCAGCATCATGCCATCCTGCTCGAGCGCCGCGCCGCGCACGAGATACGGCCCACCCACCAGCACCGACGAATTCGTGCCGAGCCCCCAGAACGCCGCGAACGGGTCCGCCGGCGCGCCCATGAGCACGGGCGCCCAGAATGTCGCCGCCGTGTGCGAGTCCGCGAAGAGCACGAGCTGCGTGTCCGAGTCGTACACCGTCACGAGCCCCTCCGCGCTCGCGCCGGGGAGGAAGCTGATCACCGTCCCCACGCCCGCACCGAGCGCGTCTGCGTGGACAGTGACGCCCCTCGGAAGCGGGCGCAGCCACGGGTTCGGCGTGCCTGTCAGATGGAGCGCAATCTCGTGCGCGTGGGCGGGCGTGCCATGCAGGAAGACCACGTCCCGCTCGCCGATCTCGCCGGCAAAGAGGACAGCCGCGGTCGAGTACGCGAGTGTGGAGCGCCCAAACGTGTAGTCCGTGACGATCACCTTAGATTGCCGCCCACCCAGTGTGATGGCCGGTGCGACGAGGGGTAGCTGCAGCATACCCTGACGTGTGTCGACGGTGAGTTTGAAGTCTACCACGGTGCTGTGTGTGGGCGTCGCACCGTGAGCTAGTGATTTACGAAGGGAGAAGGCACGCACGAGGAAGTCGAGTCGTTCTGCCGGATGATGTAAAAGCCCGCGTACGAGTCGGGGTTGCGCAGAAGGGTGACGAAGACGTCCGGGTTCGAGCTCGCGGCAAAGCCCGTGCGCGAGTCGGCGACCCAGTCCGTCTTGGCAAAATCCGGCGAAGAGCGCACGAAGAGACCCTGCAACTTCAGCTCATCGTACTTAGTCGTCAGCGCACGGGACTCAGAGATCTGCATACAGATGAGTGCCGACACAATTATTTTTTGAGAACATTCAATACGCACCGGCGCGCCATAGTCGTATGACGTGTACACCTACGTCTAATCAGCGCACATCCACAACATTATAGCATGGCTGGATACCCCTCTGCCACAACGTCAGCGCCTACTCAAAAAAGAAAAGACAGAGGGAAACGCACGGAAATGGCAGAGCGCCCCACGACGTGCCTCTGTCCATTGAAATCAGCGCCGAATTTCGCAGAGGGGTAAAATACATCCTACCCATAAAGCATGTAATAATTAATGAGCTTCGCGTTGCTCGCCCACAGCTGGAGGTTGAACACAGACTGGAAGGCCGGGCCCGTCAGCTCAGCGCAGGGACCGTACCCTTCATCAAGTCGCACATCTCAGCACGGAGGACATGAGTACGAACAAAGTAAAGGGCGCACCGGGCGCGGTGGGCCCCCACGCGTCGAAGGAGCCTGCTTGGAACTCTGCACCTCATCAGCGAGAGAGAAGAGGAGGAGGGGAGGGGAGGGTACCCGGGATGTACCACGGCTGCGACGGGTTGACACGCGCGTGGTACTCTTGGTAGTTGGTGACGACCGGGCGCCACACGTCCGGGTGTGAGCAGTCGAAGCGCTGCGGGTATGAGTCCAGGCTACGCTCCTTCAGCGCATGCGACTGTCGAGAAAACAAAACAAATACGCACCCGTATAGGTCAACGGCACCCTATGAGTACCATTATTTTATTGCTTTTGGAGGAAGAGGGGTACACTGCTTACCGTCCCGTTGATGAAATTCGCACCTTGATTTGGGTCGTTATACGTGAGCGGCACGACGATGTCGGACGCGTGGAACGCCGCCTTGAGCTCCTCGTAATATTCCCCGTGCCCAGGGTCATGCTGCGTGTACTCATTATCTGATTCATAATCAACACCGATATACCAGAGTAGATCGATATCCGCATACCGAGCTGGATCGCTACGTGGCGTCAGTGTGTTTGAAGGAAGGAACAGAAGCAAGCCTGAGAACGCACCGATGACGGGGCCTCCGACGCTGATCTGGTATGGGGCAGTCTCAGCGATTATGCCCTGAATGTAGTCCTGCCACGCGGCGGTCCAGTCCGAGTCGTTTGTGCGCAGACGACCAGCGACCTCAGAAGTCACCCAGTGTGCAATCCCTCCCGCGGAGGTTTCCGCGTTGATATACTACCCAATTAATTAATCGCATTTACGGCGGCAATGGGGCATCTCACCGGTCCTACAGCAGCATCTCCTCATCGATTTTGCTTTTCTTTGATTCAGAGAAAGTAAGACGAACCAGGGCGCACGACGACCCATACCCCCGCCGCACTCGCCGCCTCATAGAGCGGCTTCAGCGCGCGAAAACCGTCGAAATCCACCACGCCTCGGGACGGATTCTGGAGGCCCATGTGGGTGTATATGGAAATGGCATTGAGCCCCGCGGCCTTCGTCTTCTCGAGGATGTCGGGCCAGAGCGACGGAACGGGAAGTCGCCAGGTATGGAATTCACCAGAGCTGGATTACATTCTAGAATTGTATTCCACAGCAAGAAGGCACGCACTGCAGGAATATCCGCTGTCCCTTTAGGATCAAGCTGTAGTTGTCGAATTGCACGTCGGATGTACGACCGTGGGGCAATCCCTCTGGGTTGAGATGGAATTCCCGAGATTTCTGTGAATATGGCAATACTTTGGACGTGAATTGAACGAGCAAGATGGCGAAAAGAATGCAGGCAGCGAGCCCAGATCGTCCGATAGTTCGAGCCGTTGACCTTGGAACGGTCAGCCGTACCTTGTTATCGCCCATGAGCGTTGTGGTGGCAGCCGCAGATGTAGTCATCAACAAACAGTGGCACACTGATCCGCGCTCTCGGAACGCCCCGGAGTTCCGTTCCGCGCCGGGATCCAGATCCGTTCCTGGTAATGTCAAAAAAAGCCGCCTTCTTGTTAATTCTGCCTGTATTTGTATGTAGGTCAATTCTGGTGCCACGGCAGTCTGCAGATGTCGGCTCCGAATCGGACGGAAATGTCTGAACATCAAGAAATGTTGCAAAGAGATGCGACTAAGAAGGCTCTACGTTCTAACATTGGGCCAACAAGTTTTTCTACGGCGTGTAGGTTGATACCGAATCAATCTATGAACCCAGAATGGGTTAAAAAATGTTAATCAAAGCCTTCTTGAAAGTGATCCCGAGCTGCAGTCCGCGAGCAGTTCAATCCCCTAACCCATTTGAATCTCCGCTGGTGGAAAAATAAGCAGAGAAGGGGCATAGATTGATAAGGGATAAAGCCCCCATGGTCCCCTGGGACATGGATCTGCTCTTGCGCTTCCCCCGGCGCCCACCGGCTTGTGGGTCCCTTTGGTTGGGCATCGAATGCCGGCTATCTGATCTTAAACAATATCCGTGGAAGCTGTGGGCAGCCTGTCCTAGATCATGGACGGATGTCACGGTCCGAAATGCTGGGGGGTTCGCGCGGATTATTTGTACGATGTTTACCGGAATTGAATATGGTGTTGAATGAATAAATTCTCCGAGAGCGAAACAGTCCTATAGGACCGTCACCCAACACGACAGCATGTAGATTCAAACTCGTAAGGCCCTGCCAAAAACAAGCGGTGCGAGTCGTGGAGTACGGCGCAGTTGAACTCTAAACATGATAGCGATGGAAGCCACCAATTAAGCAGTCCGCAGGTCACGAAAGAAAATCAGCCTGTTCACAACCATGCCGGCGATTAAATAAATCCCCATATTCAAGGGTCGGAGTGACAACGTGGGGCAGCACAGGACATTCAAAAGTACATAAAATCTGGGATAGGAAGTAGAAACATTACTCGTGCAGTAATCCCACATAATACGTTATTGATTCAAGGAAGTGGAAGACCTGAACTTTTATCTCCGACCATGTGGATACAGCAAACCATGGAGGTTGGGTAGAATTCAACATAAGGGGAGAAGTGAGTTTATGATATGAGTCTGGTGAACTGGGACGAGTCAAAATTACAAGGATCATGCCCTTGTAATAGTCCACCAATGTACCACTCACGAAGAGCTCGGTATATTTGAGTGTCTCGGATCGGTAGTTCTATCCACCAATGTCTGGGTGGGTCAGTAATGATCAATCCGACAGTGGAGTGTTGAGAAATAAATAAGCATTCGACGTAGCAGTGAGGAACAAAGGTAGGGATCCGCCTGGGATCCATTTACGCAGCCACAACTCCCATACCGACCAATAATAGTAGTCTCTCGTGCGGGCAACGCTCATACACGAGAAATCTGGCCCATGGTCCCAGTTTCCCCGCCGGATGTGCCAGAGGAATGCGGCGCAACAAATCTCACCGGGGCGGTCAACACTGACGAGCCCGTCTTCGCCTTGGAACCATATAGCTGCCCAACGGTTCGCCCCAGCCCGACGCGCACGTGGATCAGCGCATTGGCGATGCCTGCGACGGGGGGGAACGCATCGAGGGCAATGAACTGGAGGGTCGAGTTAAGTTGGTGGCAGATTGTATAGTAGATGGCCCAGGATCTGCAGGTTTCTCAGCTTCTTTCCCTGGGAAGAAACCCGAAGTGAAGAGCACAAACGTATAGATAGCCGCGCTCTCGACGACGATGGCGAGGAAGTTCTATGAGTCACAGTTACACATTACGACAGGAAAAATGCGGATATCAACTTGCCCGCAGATTCGCACCGCCCACGGGCATGCAGTCGCTGGTGATTCTCCAGATTTTCCATGTGATGAAGGCTGGGTTGATATCCAGAACATGACACGGTTCGCGGTGGATGATACCTTACCTGTGCAGTAAACATTTGTGCTGGCCACAAAACGGATCAGGCGCTACTCGCCAGTCAACATGCAAAGTACTCACACAAGTGTGAACACCGTGACGGGTGTCAATCCCACGTCTGCAACAATGCCCGCCAATCCATTCGTTATATGAACCGTGGCCTGGATAGTGATTATGCAAGAGGCTGTACAAGGTTCGGTGAGCATTTTCCAAGATGACAGTTACGTTTGAAGCCTACCGATGAATCCCAATAAGCTCAGAATGGGGATTATTATAACGAGTTTGTTATACGACCAGACGACCCATAGGCGGTAGATCTTCGGGTGCATACAAAGGAATGAATTTTTGGAGAGAAGGAATGAGGATGTTGCAAGCTCACGATCATAGCGTCGCCGATGGCAACAGACAGCGAAAGGAACACAGTGGAGACGGTCTCGGCCGCCCCGGAGTCGTTTTCCCAATAGCTGCTGGCGTCGGGCACTTGCTGTAAGTAAATGAAGCCCGTGAAGATGCGCAGAAGGGTGGCCACCCAGTTCTACATTGGATAAGGAACAAGGAGCGATTGACAATGGATGCACACACAGTGGTGATTGCAATGAAGAGTGCACCGCCGGATATAAACACCGCAGACCTGAACAGAGGCAGGTATTTCCCAGTTCCACGGGCGCTCTCAAAGAGGAGGTACATCGAAATGACGAAGATAATGAAGTACATCCCATAGAACAGCGTTCCGATGACATTGGCCACGAGATCAACTAGGGGCAGACCTGGTTGAGCGACCATTGTATCGTGTGAGCGGGGTCTATGTGGCTTATTGGCGGCTCTTTATACTTCGCGGAGCGTGACAAGAGTTTTGAGAGGGTAGTCGTGGCCTCCTGACCTATGAGACGTTGAATGTACAGATCGAGGGCTTCCAGATGTTTGTTTTTGGAGATCTTGGGAAGTACAGGCCCAAAATGAACGGATATGATGACTTTTAAGCCAGTCTGACTCATTAGACCGACCTCGATTTGCCTACTATTTACGGCGGGGAGGATCTTGTCGACCGTCCACACGGCCTCGAAGGCATCTGACAGTTGCCAACGTTGAACAGTGGCTGGACAGCGATAGTCAGTTCGCCATCTTTGCATTACACCATATTTGTAGTTTTTCTCTGCAAGGCTGTCATTCCCATCTCCGTCACATGAGCAGGCGAGAAGTCCGCCGTCAGGAAAGTCCAGAGGTGAGCGATCTCTGGATCAATACTTCCCACGAACATCCTTCGATGGTGGGCTAGCCGTTTTGTCCACTAATAATTTCCTGGGTGATAATTTTCCCCGACAGTGGAGTGTTCCAGGATGAGGATAATTCGGTGAATTCGACGTAGGAATGACCAGCTTCAAGAGAAGAAAGTCATGGATCCGCCTGGGATCCATTTACACAACCACCGCTTCCATACGAAACAATAATAGGAACACACTCTCTCTTGCGGTCACCGTTCATACACGGGAAATCTGACCCACGGCCCCAGTTTCCCCGCTGCCTGCGCCAGAGGGCTGCGACGCAAATATCATCGGGGCGGTCGCCACCGACGAACCTGTCTTCGCCTCGGAATCATATAGCTGCTCGACGGTCCGCCCCAGCCCGACGCGCACGTGGATAAGACCATTGGCAATGCCTGCGACGGGTGGGAACGCGTCGAGGGCGATGAACTGGAGGCTGGAGTTGAGTTGGTGGCACGTCGTGTAGTAGATGGCCCAGGATCTACAGGGTATTCAGCCTTTTTGTATGGGAAGAAACCCGAGGTAAGGGCACGAACGTGTAGATGGCAGCGCTTTCCACGATGATCGCGAGGAAGTGCTAAGAGTCGCAGTCAGATACATCAGCAGGGAAAAAATCAGGACGTCGACTTTCCCGCAGATTTGTACCGCCCACGGGCATGCAGTTGCTGGTTATTCTCCATATTTCCCATGTGATGAGGGCTGCGTCGATATCCAGAACATGGTACGGATGGTGGTGATCGATAACTTACCTGTGCAGTAAAAATTTGTGCTGGCCGCAAAATGGATCAGGTGTTCTCGCCAGTCAACATGCAAAGTACCCACAGAAGGGTGAACACCGTGACGGGCGTCAATCCTACATCGAGCGCGATTTCCAACTCTGCGTTGGTTGTGAGTTGGGCCGTAGCTTGCACAGTGATTATGCAAGAGACTAGACAGCCCGGTGAGCAGTGTCAAGATGCCTGTCGAGCTTGAAGCCTACCGATAAATCCCAACAAACTCAGAATAGGTATTACTATGACGAGTCTGTTATATGACCAGACCACCCATAGGCGGTATATCTACGCGTGCGTACAAAGGAATGAGTTTTAAAGAGAAGGGATGAGGCACGGTACCAGCTCACGATCATAGCGTCGCCGATGGCAACAGACAACGAAAGGAATGTAGTTGAGAGGGTCTCGTTCAGTTGAGAGGCATCATTCAGATAGACGCGGGCACCGGGCGGGAAGTAAATGAACGCTTCGAAGATACGCACAAGGGTGGCCACCCAGTTCTACATTGAATGAGGAACATGGAGCAGTGGACAATGGATGCACGCACAGCGGTGATTGCAATGAAGAGTGCACAACCGGATACAAACACCGCAGACATGAACAGTGGCCGGTATTTCCCAGATCCTCTGGCGCTCTCGAAGAGGAGGTATATAGAAATGACGAAGATAATGCAATACATCCCGTAGAACAGCGTTCCAACGATAATGCCCACGAGATTCGTTAGAGGCAGGGAGGGATGAGCGACCATTGTGTCGCGTGAGTGGGGGTCTATGTGACTTCCGGGAGATATATACGCACCGCGGAGTTTGAGAGGCCTAGGAGGGCCTCATTTCCGATCGAAACCATTTAGATGTTCTTGTCGAAGTTTTATATGTGGCTTTCATTGGAGATTTGGGGAAGTACGTGTACATGCCCGTGCTCAACGGATATCTTTGTAGGGTTTTCCATAATGTGCGAGGGTTACACCCATTGTTTACATTTTAGGAAACCGCCTCCGCATACATGGTACACTAAGGATAGACGAATCTACCTCGACGGGCCAATCAAACAGTGTTAACTCTTTCAGCATCTTTCTGCATGTCGTGGAGTAAGGATCAAATACCTACCAGACCAACTGGGAAGCGGCAGCCTATTCACCGCATGGTCTTCTTGGGCCTTCGCACGGCCCCGAACGCATCTGACAACTGCCAACGTTGAGAAGGCCATAGTCTGCGATAGTCGGTGGCTTTCCAGTGGTGCTTGCCATTTTTACCATTACACCTCATGAACATTCGTGCTTTTTTTGGCGGGCTGTCAATCCCATGTCACTCAAGATGAGTGGGCGAGCACGAGTGCGTTGCCACAACGAATTCGATTATTCCACTTGAGAAGCGATCAAGAAGAGAAAGACAGTGGACCTCTGGATCTATCCATCAAAGAGAAGGTGAGACCAGCAAGTGATAATCATCTTACGCAGCCTCAGGGCATGGGACTCCCAAATCGGCGTAGGCTTTTAGTGTCCGGTGATAAATGCAATGCACACCACCCTCTGGAAAAGGAATATCACGAATCCGGGGAGAAGTGGATTATGAAACAGCCTCTCATTTATTGGATGTCAAGACTGTGGAGCTGGAAATACCCGAAGGAACCAGCTTCAGACCACGTAGCTCCGACGGTTGTTGGCCGGTCCTTAGCGGATACATTCCAGCGTCTCTGGATACCATTGCTATGTTCCGAGTTCACCGGACAACAGGAAGGACGCGATTCCCAGGCAATCTCAGCGGCGTCCCTCACCACATATCTCACCGATTATGTTTCTGTTCCGAATGTAGAGCATAGTGGAAGAAATATCAACAGCAATAGCCTACGTGTTTCCTCCGCTTGGCAGAGTGGAATATACACTCAAAGTTTGAACAAATCTTGCTCGAGGCACACATTGATCCATTCGACGTTGTTTCGAGATCCAAGACCGTTTCGATTTCCGTGGCCTCGCGAGTTGCTGCTAGTGTTGTACCGGATCGAACTAAGCCAAGGCCCAACCCGGGCCTGACCCAAGCCCGAGGCGAGCTCACCAAGGTCGGGCCTAGAATTTTGTCAGGCCCGCGCAAACCCGGGCCTGAGCCCAAGTTTTTGGGTGCTCTAATTTTAGTGGAGAATTATGTCTCTCAGGGTCCCGCAAATTCCATCCATTGAGTTGTCTTTCTTCACTCGATGTGAATGACTTAAGGGCCTGATCGGGTGCCGCAGAATCCGAGCAGAATTTGATCAGAATCAGAATCAGAACCAGAATCCTGTCACGCCTTTCTTCTTCGCTTCCCTTTCGCTTCCTCTCCTCGTTGCCCGTCCCTCTCTCTCTCCGTCACAATGGGAAAAGCAGTCTGGATCGACTGTGAGGTCGTGGCCATGCTGAACACGCTCGCTGAGCACAAGAATAGCCACCAAAGCGGCAACGGATGGAAATCTAGTGTCTGGACCCCAGTCATCCACGCGATACACAAGGCCAACCCCGCAGCAGACCCCAGGAAAGACCAGAAAAAAGCCAAATCCAAACTTGAATATGTGGGTGTCTCTCGGTTCAAATCGAATACGGGTCGATGTGAAACGCTCTTGCAGTTAAAATCGACCTTTGAAACCTACGTTTTCGTCGCAAAGTTCAGCGGCACCGGCTGGGACGACACAGAAAAGCATGCAACCGGCACCCAGGAGTACATAGACGGGTTTGTTGCAGTACGTGGTCGTTCACTATTCTTTTCTATTGCAACGTACAGTTCTGATCGCCTCTCAGACCCACGGCTCACAATACAAGAAATGTTTCGAGACTTCCTGCCCCTACTACACCATGCTCGATTCCCTGTACGATAGGATGATCAACCGTGCTACAGGCGACAATGTGCTTACTTTCGGGAGGAAGAAGTCGTCGAAGAAAGACAAGAACACGGCCGTCGAGCAGGAAAATGGCACGGACATCGGCAGCAGTGTGGCCGTCAAGACGACGCCGTCAGGCGACGCCACTTCCCGCGAGCCTATGACGGAGCTCAATATAGGTGAAAATGGTGCTAGGGAGGGTGCTTTCGGAGGCAACGATGGTACGGGAGCTTATGATGACGAGCTTTCACAAGTGCGTCACCCATTTGGCTTCATCAACAATCTCTTACCTGTGCATAGTCTCCCCCGAAACCCACCCAGCCCACCAGAAGCCGCACGCGCGCTGTCAGCGAGGATGAGGACGACAGCGATTCCCCTCAGGCTCGAAAACGTCGCAAATCGGACTCAAGTGCCGGCTCCACCGGCACCGCTAAACGTAACGCTGCTGCGGGGTCGCAGCTTGCACGGTCTGTGGACAACCTCGCTGCGTCCATGGGCAAGCCAATCGTGACGAGCGAGGACATGTCGTACGTCTCTGAGGTCATCGAAATCTTGAAGGATGACTCGTTGCTTCCCCCGGACCCGAACGGCAGGCTATTCCGACATGTACTGAAAGCCCTGACAAATGATCGCCCGCTCGCGATGGGTTTCATTGCCGAGGAACGTCACGTACGCCGCAAGGGGGTCCTCGCAGGCATCCTGGAGGACGCTGGGATCCAGATTCCCGACGATTTCTAGGTACATATCTTTCAGCCACTTCTTTTCTTTGGTAACACGCCTGTAGACTTCCCTCCGCTGTTAGAGTCTTGCCTCCGCATGGTCTTCTCTCGATGATCCCATCCCTTCCCATTCCAATTCGTTATCCCATCATCATCGCATCGTCTCATCCATTTGCATCCGCACGCATCATCACTGTATCGCCCTTATTGCATTGTGTAACTCTTCGCTATTACTTGTGCATTGTATTGTCATCGAAAATGAATGAATTACTGCAAATCCTCATGATCTACAATATAGCGCGCCCACATTGCCTGTTTGATACGATCCCTTCGTGCATCTGCCCGTGTCTTCTCGGCATCATCCACAGCAAACACATCCACCTCGTCAATCACGTTGTGTCCCGCTCTGGCCAAGAACGGATGGCCTTCTACATCGTACTCGACGTCAACATCCATGTCGTTGATTCCCCCGTGAATGCGTAGGAAATTGTGCAGCGCCGCTGCTGCACCGACCATCAAGGTCTGCTGACGATATCCCATTTCGGGGCGAGATATCAGCACCCGAAATCGTCGTTTGGAGACGCCGAAGATGCGCTCGACTATGTTACGTATCTGTGCATGGCGAAGATTGAACAGTTCTTCAGGGGTTTGGGGCCTTGTTTTCGACGGTGAGCATGGAAATGGTAAATGCAAATAGCGTGCCTTTGATTTCCTCGTTTCCACTCCTTCAAGTGATATCTGACACCGCGGTAGGGTGCAAGGAGCATGTCACAGTTTGGAAACCCCGCATCCGCCAAATAATAGCACCCGTCAGGTAGAGAGAAACCGTTTTGTCGTGCCTGGGCAAATAAAAGACCATCTGCAGCCGTTCCTTCATAGCCGGCCATGAGGTGAACAAATAGCATGTCGAAATCACAGGCAGCGAGGACATTCTGGGTAATTTCACCGTGTCGGTCGCGATAACGAGGAATGTGGTGATCCAGGACATATGCGAGAAAATGAACACCGTCGACAGCACCACGGCAGTATTTGAAGAACGGATACCATCGCGGATCGTTACGAAGCTTGTCCGGTACCTCATCGAGAGGATCGTGAACATATTTGTTGAGGAAAGCGCCAGTAAAGAGCTCGAGGCCATTGTTGACGTATCGACTAATAGTGTCACCAGAGCGTTGAAACCTTTCCTGCAGCTCCCTTTGGCTGCTTCCGTGAACCATCCAATAAACAAAAATGGCAAGCTGCTCCTGGGCCGTAACATAACGGCTATCCGTCAAATCACCCAGAAGTGTCAACTCCGCCCACAGCAATGCGAACTCCAGCGCCGACATCCCAAGCTCGCGTCGGCAACGGTCGGGGTGCCCGGATAAGACCTCGTCGAGCCAGCGTCGTCCAGTGAGGATAGATGTATGCATCGGGCGCGGCGGCAGTTTCTCGAGGCCAAGTAGATCGGAAGCGAAGTGCAGTACGGCATTGGCGGCCGTGTGAAGACCGGAGAGTCGTCGTTGAATAGCGGCCCGTCGCAAAGAGGTGGTATTGAAGGGCATACGGTAGCGGTACGAGCATAAGAAACAAGCGTGTCGTGGTCAAGAAGTAGATTACGGGAAGATGTGACTACATGTGACAATGATTCTGCAGGAGATTCTGAGCCGATTCTGCGGCACCCGATCAGGCCCTAAACTATGTTTTGCGATAGACGATGGAGCATCCGGAAGATGCCGGAAATTTATCAGGTTCGAAATGCCAGTTGAAAGGTCGGTGCATAAAGTCAGAAGCGGTCGTATGAGGCTCACAGTAGGTTGAATAAGACGGTTTGGACATTTTAACTCACCTTTGTGCATTGAAAAAAAAAAAAACTCGACCAGAGCCCAAGCCCGACCTAGGCCTAAGCCCAAGGGAAGGGTAGGACCTGATATATTTCAAGACCGAAGCCCGTTGCGACCTGACCCAAGCCTGACCCGACCCGGACCCGACCCGAACAACACTCTTGTTGCAATCTTTTTCATCAGATTTTGCATCCGCCAGCCCGCCGGGGTTGCCGGAAAGTGGACAGACTACCGAAGAAAAAATATTTGGCGTACTATGCGAACTGATGCCATTGGCCATACAATTTTACGGCCAACCTAAAAAATTTCTAGTGTAGACTCGACAGATCGATAGCGTCATGATCGGCCCGACTGCCGATCAGCTGCGCCGAATGCCGTGATGACAGGCTTTTCTCCTCCACTCCACCATGTCCCTTGATTCAGGTTCATCCATGCATCCATTCGCCAACACAACAAGCCGTCTCGAGATCCTCCCAAACAGGATCGACGTAGAAGAGGAGTCGAGACTGTACGATGACCTCGTTTTCGTGCGTGCCATTCTGCGTTCTTCTGAGGGTCTTTTTACAAAACTTTATCGTTTTCCTTCGTTTATCCTGTGGAATAGGATGCGACACCAACAGAACCTCGACCACCGCAGAGACCCTACTCCCCTGGAGGTCCACCGAGCGTGTTCAGTAACGATATCTGGCTCGGAGACAACATGGGGGAGAGCGCAGCGTTTGCCCGTGAGGTAAAAATCAGCGGGTGGACAAGTGTAGGCGACGCACTCGGCGGTGCGTACGTAGGTAAATTTCTCTTTTTTCTTTTTTTTTTCGCGGGCGATAAACAGCTGAACGGTTGTAGTATACGACTGCGTAATGAAGACAAAAGAGGGGAATCTGATTCACGCACATAAACGGTACAGCGACTTTGTTGCACTGGAGAGTGAGCTTCTGCGGACATTACCTGTGAGTCTCGTTTATAACCGGCAGGCTCTGCTTTGACCGTTTTATCCGTTCCATTGCGATCGTTTTACCATTGATTTCCCTTGGCTCTGACTACCAGCGATCCCAACGTACCGTCGTCCCAGAGCTTCCACCCAAGGCCCCTCTCGCTCGCTACCGCTCCGCCTTCCTCGCCCGCCGCCGGCACGCGCTCGAGCATTGGCTCTCAGCGGTTCTCCTCCATCCAGACGTCGGCGGCTGTGAGGCGGTACGGCGGTGGGTGATGAACCGGGGTTCCTGATTTTCTGGTGAGTTTTAGATCCGCAGATGTTGTGTTTATTAATGGAGACACAGATTATTGCCGGAATATTCGACGCGGCGGAGGGTCCACGCTCGAGTTATACTAATCGTCGATTTCCTTTCCCTGGCTCCAATACATTGTATTGTGCTGTATTGCACTTTCCCGGCCATCTGCACTTGTCTTTGGGGCGCCTCCCGACCTTCAAGAGAAATCCTATCGGGTTAAGAGCATTCATTTGAATATCCATTGTCGGCCTTCCTCAGATTGTCCTCAGATGTGTCTCTGTTCCATTCTCACGAATAATACGTTGATTCCTCGGCCAAACTCCCCCGGTATTTAGACAACTGGTGTTCAGTCTCAAGATCCATTCGCTGGTACATGCCCATGCCCATCATCTCAATCTTTGGCGCAACCGGAACGCAAGGTCAGTCCCTCCCCTTTACGTATGTAGCGCGTGGGGGTTCATAGCGTCCAGGGTCGGCGGTGCCCAGGGCGATCCTGAAAGACGGAACCTTCACGCCCCATGCGATCACCCAAAATCTCGACTCCGCGCGTCCGCTGAGGCTCTGACGGCGCAAGGGCTCGAAGTCGTTAAAGGAGATCTGTAGGACAAGAACTCGTTGAAGGAGGCGATCAGAGGAAGCGATTTCGTGTTTGCTGTGAGCACTGCTGCTTCCTCGCCACGAGCCTTGGATCGGATTCCTTCCTGCAGATGACGAACTCCTCCGACCCTGGGATTCTGTCGGGCACAAAAATTGAGCCAGGGAAAAACCCGGTCGATGCCGCAAAGGAAGTCGGCGTCAAGTTCTTTGTGTGGAAGTGCGCTTCGCAACCGTGCTTGATGATGTGTGTCCTTAGCCGGACCAGTTCACTTCCAAACGCGACGGCTGTCTCGGGCGGGAAATACTCGACGGTCTATCACTTTGATAGTGTGTCGTTCCCTTGCACATGATCTACATCCCTGAGTACCTGAACTCAGTTCGAGACAAGACCAAATTTTTTGAGTACCTGAAGGCATCGGGTCTTCCATGTACAACGGTTTCTACTGGATGGCTCGCAGAGAACCTGTGGAAGTGCCTCCCGAATCCGACCGTGTTGGGCGCACGTGCTTATCTGATGCGCATAAGCTATGGATTCCTTCAGAAGATCTCCACGGGATACCGTATCCCAATTCCGCGGTACAGCCCTGAATCCATGTAGACATTCACCTGGGTCGACCACGACCTCGGTGTCTCGATGCTTACGCTTCTCAAGAACCACGACGATCCGGAGAAACATCTTCCCGGAGCTTGCGCGGCTGATTTCCAAAGGTGGTCCCCCCATTCATATTCCTTGGCCATCCGCCCAGATCTTCATTTGTAGCGATCGGCAAGCCAGTCACCTTCACCCCGAGCAAGACCATGGGAATCGCGGAGCTCGATGTCATGGTGTGTCGCCTCATTATCATCTCAATCCCAATCACATTTTGCATTATTGCCAGTAATTATTGCAGTACACAATCTAGTCGGAGTCTGGGAGGTCCCGGTGCCGAACCCGGACCTCGTTGCCCTTGGAGTGGAGTTTGGCACCTTGGACACGTTTATTCACGGAGATCTTTCCTCGCTTTGCTTTATTTCCTTCGAGCGTTTCGTAAAGGTTTTAGGGCTTCATGTTGATTTCGTGTCTTTCAATAAATCACATTTTCATGTCAGTTTTGGGTAAGCTGCATTTCTCCCTTAGTCACCCCGTAGTCAGACTACACACAAAGTTTATCAGTCAATGGAATTTCTCCCTATCTTTTTCCGCTCATTCAATATCGGTCATGCCAGAGATCCAGAGGGTATTTTGACTCATACACTGACTAGAAGCAAAAGTCTGTCATTTAATCTTGGAACTTGGTCAATATACTGGTATGATGAATGCATTTTTCGAAGTACAGATTGTCACGGTGAGGCGAGTCGTTATTTATTTATCGATCGTCTTGGTTTTGATTCAACTATATCTGACAGCTGCCAAACTCTAGAAGCTAGCTCTTTCATATAGAATGGAAGACATGAGAGTCTCCGACTGTATGGATGCCCCGAACGATTAATATGGAGGTTGGATGGTTGATTGGGAATAACGATTGTACCACGGAAATACTCGACCAACCTATTCGCCCAGGAGCTCGTTATCCCAATGACTGACAGGGTCATTGCCCAACAGTAGGATGAATACACATATAATTGCGCGAACTCGATGTAGGACTACGGCGACAGAGTTATTGATTAACCTGCGATCCATTTAGAACCACACCTCCCATACGAAACAATATAGCAATTGGCTCTTGCTCTCTCTGTCTTGCAGGAACCGTTCATATACGGGAAATCTGACCCACGGTCCTAGTTTCGCCGCTACCCGCCCCCGAGGGCTGCGGCGCAAATCTGACCGGGGCGGTCACCACCGACGAGCCTGTCTTCGCCTTGGAACCATATATCTGCTCGACGGTCCACCCCAGTCCGACGCGCACGTGGATCAGCGCATTCGCGATGCCTGCGACCGGCGTCAACCCATCGAGGGCCATGAATTGTAGGTTCGAGTTCAGTTGGTGGCAGGCCACGTAGTATATGACCCAGGATCTGCGCAGATTTTTTTAGGTGCGGGAGGAAACCCAAGTAGAGGACAAACGTGTAGATGGCCGCGCTTTCCACAACGATGGCGAGGAAGTGCTATGACTCACAATCAGATATTTCCACTGGAAAAATAAGGGCGTCGACTCACCCACAGCTTCGAACCGCCTATGGGCACGCAGTTGCTTGTGATTCTCCATATTTCCCATGTGATGAGGGCTGCGTCGATGTCCAGAACATGGCACGGTTCGCGGTGAGTGATACCTTACCTGTGCAGTAAAGATTTGTGCTGCCCCCAAAATGGGTAAGCCGCTACTCGCCAGTCGACATGCAAAGCACTCACAGGAGGGTGAACACCGTAACGGGTGTCAGCCCTACATCGAGCGCAATTTGCACCTCTGCATTGGTTGCTATGCGGGCTGTGGCCTGTATAGTGATTATGCAAGAGGCTGGACCAAGGCCGGTGAGTACTTTCAAGGATGACAGTTGCGCTTGAAGCCTACCGATGAATCCCATCAAGCTCAGAACAGGGATTATTATAACGACTTTGTTATACGACCAGATGACCCATAGACGGTAGATCTTTGCGTGCATACAAAGGGATGAGTTTTTGGAGAGACGAAATGAGACGATGCGAGCTCACGATCATAGCGTCGGCGATGGCAACAGACAGCGAAAGGAACACATCAGAGACGGTCTCGGCCACCACAGAGTCGTTATCGAAATAGATGCTGGCCCCGAGTCCTTTCTGGAAGTAAATGAAGCCCGAGAAGATGCGCAGGAGGTTGGCCACCCAGTTCTACATAGGATGAGGGACAAGGAACAGTTGATAATGGATGCACGCACACCGGTGATTGCAATGAAGAGTGCGCCGCCGGATATAAACACCGCAGACCTGAACAGCGGCAGGTATTTCCCAGATCCACGGGTCCTCTCGAAGATGAGGGACATCGAAATTACGGAGATGATGAAATACATCCCGTAGAATAGCGTTTCCAAGATAATGCCGACCAGTTTCGCCAGAGGCAGGGTGACCATGGTGTTGTGTGAGTGGGAGCTATGTGACTTCCTCGCCGATTTATACACACCGCGGAGCGTGAGAGGACTCAGGAGTCTTGGCAATCTTTGGGGCTGTTCGATGTCGAGGGTTTAATATGGCTCTCGTGGGAGATTCTGGGGAAGTCCAAGCCCGTGTACCCGTTACTATCTTTGTCACTAATGTACGAGGGCTCCACCCACGGTTCAAAATAACCGCTAGACCGACTTCGAGGTAGCTACCGATTATTCACGGCGTTGCCTTTTTGGCTTGACACGACCCCGAACGCATCTAAAAACCGCCAAAACTGAGTGCGTGGCTCTCCAGTGGGGTTCGCCCTTTTTACCGTTTGCTTCTCTCATACTTCACACGGTCTCGAACACATCTGACAGGTGTCGACCTCAAACAGCCGATTGTCAATTTCGCCATCTTTGACAGGGCTGACAATCCCATGCCATGATATAGTCTCCCGTAGACAGACGCCTCAACAATATATACCCCTACAGTACCTCAGTTTGTTGAAGAATCTATTGTGTCAATTGTTTCCCAGTGATAAAGCTCACCAAGAATGCAACTCACTTTTCTGACCAGATTACTGTCCAAGCAGGTATTCCTGACCTATATGTATTGATCGTGGGCGCATCCAAGTTTTTTTGAGGGTCGGCTGATGGATCACGGGGTTATCGGTGTTCTCTTAAGACCACTATTCACGCTCGATGTTTGAAATTCTGAATTCAGGAATGGATGTGTGAATGATTCTGCATAAGTTCAAGACACGTCGGCTCTGAACCTGCGAGCGAGTGAAAATCCACACTGAAAAGTACACTAAAATAATTGGGATTCAGACCTAACATATACTCATGGTGATTTGTCCTTTGAGAATCATTCGCATGGACATGTCTTCAACTAAAAACATAAACCGCTGGCAGGCAGGATTTTTCGAGTTTGTAGGAAAGGAAAAGGTTCCAAAATGAGCCGAAAGGGATTCACTATTGAACATTCAAATGGCTTACCCCAAGGAGTATTGTGGGGAACCACAGGATATGATCTCTGCCGACCGTCTTGGGAGGTGCACGTGCCGCGTGATCCGTGCACAACTCCGCCGGGAACCAACGTAAGGGTGGAACATCACGGCTCCGCCGGAGCATAATGTACTGTAATCTTAATATAATGTTAGCATCAGGACCCATATCTACTCATAAGAGTATCATAATGTATTGTAATCGGATCCTAATTTTATTTAATCATATTTCAATGAATGCTAATCCCCTTCAAATAGTCAAGCCCATCGCTGAAACCGGTGTTGAGCAATTCCTTCATCACCACAGTGGGGGCGGTGGTGGTGGCAGTCATGAAGGACCGAGCATCTGACATGGTTTGCTTGCTGCTTGAAAAGAGTCATTCAACTGCAATACTTACTCCTGGAATAGCTATGATGTTGCAGGCGATGCGAGAGAGGATTGGAAAGTGGATGACATGCAGCTGCAAAGATGACAGATTGATGATAATCCCAGTGGGGTGTGTACAGTATGGGCATTCTCGGAGCACCGGAGCAATGTTTAGTAGCCTGCCATTGGCCTTCAGCGGCCCGAGAACGCCAAGGAGACTGGCAAAATATTGGCAAAAGAGTACCCCTCAAAAGTTTTGGACATCCACCATGGGGTGATGCAAAGACAGAGACTTGAGAACCAGTTTACACCTGAGCCAGAACAACATTTTGAGTAGGCAAAGCTCGATGAGGGGTGTACCCGCACTACTTAATATTATGATTAAATACAGCACCAGCATCATAGCATAATCTTACTCTAATATAATCTAATGGTCCATAATTTTAGCACCTGACATGATCGGGAGACCATATTTAATGGTAATTCTAGCATTAAATCCGACTATACTCGAATGTACTCGTATTTTTAGCCAGCCTTACAACAGAGTGGTATCGTGAATGGAACTTGTTTCAATGTTCTCTCTGCAACCTGTCGATCGATACTGATTTTGAATGCTTAAAAAATTTTGGTATAAATCATTCTAGAGGTCCCAAATTAGGGAAAAAGAGAAGAATTTGAAGCGTTATCTGGGGATACCATGCTGAAGTAATCTGATGGGCAGCAACTTTCAGCAATTTTATTGCGATTTATTTTCTGAATTTACCCCACCACCATTAATATTGGGCCAAATTGACACACCTCACGTAGGGTGCACCCTCCCGCCTGTGCGTATTGTGGAGCACTCTCCCGGCCTCGACCTCTTGTCACAGCAGTGATATTCAATCATTTCCCCCAACTCATGTTGCCTTTATGTGCAACATAGTGGCCGTATACTTACCTGCCCCTTCAGGGGCATACTCTCCCTGCCATAGCCAACCTTTAGTTGTAAAATAAATTCCAGAACAGAGCCCATCCTGGGGATCCTGCCTGCCTCCTCACATGACACGGCAGGTAAATCCAGGTGATTTTGTCACTGGATCAGTTCTGGGTCACTTTGGATTCTGTCAATTCCGTAAATACACCCAAGCACCACATTTTCCAGACATGTCAAATTATTTTCAAAGTGTGCTGCAAGTGTCTCAAATATTCCTAATTCAAAGAACCAAGCAAAAATTTACCACATGGGATGTCAGGAACATTGGTAAATACTTTGTAGATACCCAATAAACTTGGGGTGTGGGCCCTGGCACAGCCCAGCAAAACTCGTACTTATATTTTTTTTAAATGAGATATCCGTGTGACCGGAAACTCCCAAAATCTCAAACCAGGATCCTGGTATATCGAGGGGACCTTCAATTAATTAATTTATAAGCAACACATAAGCACCAGAGAAAGAGGAACAGGCAATCAGAAGCTTGATTGTCAATTCCACTACATTTCTGTTGCAGGTGTAGTGAGCAGGGGAAACAAATGCATGCCATTGAAAAGTGCAAAAAAAGCATCTGATCATTTGATGACCTGTGCTCGAGTCAGATGAAGGATGGGTACTGGGTACTGGGGTGCAGAACATTAAGTGTCCGGGTATTGTTCCCTCCTCCATGGACATGGGTATCGGACAACCTTGTAGTAGACAGATATGACCCATGATACCTACAGTGGCGATGAAAAGTTTTGCACGCGGGCAGATTTAGCGTATACAGCTAAATATAGGCATGAAATCGAAAAACTTTTGGTGAGGGAGATGTGGTGTAGGATGTTCTCAGTGACTGTGTAAAAGAATTGGGGCATTCGGATATCATCTGGTGGAGCAGCGAATTGATTACTTTAAAACACCATCAGTCACAATGTCACATCAACACGTTTCTCCACGAACCACCACCAAACCGCGTTCGTCTCACCATTTTTGTCGTCCAGAACATCTTCCGAGGGCTCATTATCCACTTCTAGACACTTCCTATAGTTATATGCACCCCCACGAAGCAATCATGTGTCCTGCGGATGCATGACAAAGAAAACATGGATTTTCAAGAATTGGCAACGAACTCGGGTTCAGTCAATCCACCACATCCCAGAACTATTGCCAGGTTGTCCGCACCGGTGATCCCTACTGCTACGCCCCCAAATCCGGACGCCCACATCGATTCACGGACCGTGACATGCGCCACGCCGTCAGAATGATCGACACAGGTGAAGCACACAATGGTGAAGACGTCTGCCAGGCACTTTTCCCCACTGCTCCAGCCTCCACAGTCTGCCAGGCTCTTCGTCGGGAGGGCCAGAACGGTCACGTGTGTCATGCGAAGCCGCCACTCAGCAAGGTTCACATTCAGAAGTGATATGCGTGGGCGGAAGACATGCACAATCTGTCGGCAGATGACTTTCGTGATGTCATCTTCTCTGATGAATCGAAATTCAACCTTTTTGGGTCCGATGGGAAGTAATATTGTCGCAGAAGGCCCGGTGAAGAGTTGGAACCATGGAATGTCAAGAAAACCGTGAAGCATGGCAGAGGGAGTATCATGGTTTGGGGGTGTGTGACAGAACATGGACCGGGCCAGCTTCACCGTGTTGAGGGCCAATGCAGTGCAATACTGTCAGATTCTCGAGGAATCACTCCTGGGCATCCTCTCCGACTACAATCTCACTCCAGACAGCATCATTTTTCAGCAGGATGGTGATCTGAAGCACACATCAGGCCGGACAACGACATCAAAATCCTTTGATGGGCACCATCTTCCCCTGATACGAACATTAGGGAGCATGCATGGGAGCAGCTGGATCGTCAAGTGCACCGCCGCGAGGTGCTACCGACGAATTGTGATGGGCTTTACAGGAGGAATGGGTAAATCTGGACATGGCCTATATTAACTGCTTGTACAACTCACTACCTGCCAGGGTGCAGGCTCTGTATGATGCCAAGGGTGGATACACCAAGTACTAATTTAATTGGAATTTTTGGAGCCAGCCTTCTTGAGAACTTCGGCCGCTTTGTTGTTGTTTGACTTAGCTATCAGTACATTTTGTTCCAATTAATTCACTGCTCCACCAGATGATATCTGAATGCCCCAATTCTTTTTCACAGTCACTAAGAACATCCTACACTACATCTCCCTCACCAAAAGTTTTCGATTTCATGCCTATATTTAGCTGTATACGCCATGCCCGTGTGCAGAACTTTTCATTGCCACTGTAAATAGGGTCATTCACAATAATCCCCTTTCTCCCTTTTCTCTCCTTTTTGATGTTCCCCTCAATTTTCACCGAGTTCTTTTTCCTTTTCCACTTAGAGGTGTAAGAAGGATCCAGATCCAAAAAAATCAGGTTCCTACGTGGATGAAAACCAGAAAAAAATGAGGGATAAGTGGAACAAAAATGAGTTACTGTGAACGGGTGAGCAAGGGGATTTTGAAAAAGGGGAGAAAAGCTACCCCAGCATCTGGACAAGTTGGTGTCAAGTTTTAGAGGCAATAATCAGCTAAAAAAAAAAGACCGACCGAAAAAAGATAACAAGTCACCAGGTTCGAACCAATGCCTGTGGACGTCAGAAGGTACGCTCGGCATCGGCCGATAGCACAGCCATCATGCAGTCGCAAAAATTCTAATGGAGTCTCTGAAAAACCCTTCAACACAGCCACTATTTTCCTTGTACTATAAAATTGTAACTGATAATTCACGCAGCTAGTGAAACGGCCATGTAAACTTTAGAAAAGAACGAGAACTTATTATATAAGTACTCGTAATATGAGTTGAACAACTGACATGCTCTCCAGCTCTTGTGTTGCACGCCGTCCGAATTTCGGGAACAGCTGTTCCCAAAAAGGGATTTATGATGCCATCAGCGGCTGTGGGAAGGGGGTATGTCCAAGACCTTAGACTCTGGATTGCGCACACAAATCAACACACGGCTCCCCTCATGATACATGGTCATGCCGTGCATAGAGACGCACAGCCTGTTGAGCAGTTTTAGCTGGCCTGAAACTCTACTTCTTTGGATACCATTATTCTTCAATATGTATTTGTATTTATTTAGGTACATTCAAACTTGAGCACTGGGTCTGTTCTCAGATTGTTCAAGGCTGTACTCGATTTTGCGGCTCTTGGAGGTGGAAATTATTGCCGATTCTCAAGGTATGTCTCTGATGCTCACAACGGACCTTGCTGACTTGCATTCATGCCTCAGGTGTACTCAAACGGACCAACACAACGTGTTTCAGTCCCTGACCTCATTGCTCTTGGAGCTCAGTTTAGTACTATGGAAATGGTCAAGATGTAGGTCGTACCGTGCTTCGCATAATGACCCCCCCCGCACAATTATGTCTCTTGTCGAGCGGTACTTGAACCCCGGTTGTCGATTCAACCTCCGAATATTGATCCCCGGTGTCTATCAATGATATTCCATCTACAACGAGGTTGCATCCTAGGCCGAGACATCACCCCCGAAATCCTCAATATAGGCCGTCGCTAACAGAGACCTCACCGCGGCCTAGAGTGAAAGAGGAAAGGTCAGGAACAATGTGTTTAAGCATCCGACACTAACCGCCGGCGTTTGGTGCCACACCGACACTGGAAAAATGGAGTCCTTTGGGTGGGTTCAGCACCTTAGTACGGTTCAATATGAAGAAATATAGCCAGATAGCACAACAGCTGCGTGGCGAAACACCCTTCTCGCGCATCATCGCATGGGCGTCGGGCACAGACGTGTGCATGAGCCATTTTCCCCACGCTTCATCTGCCATACGCGATGTGTCTCGGTGGTCCTTATCGATACGTCGCACTCGGGACGTCCGAGGACCAAGAGACCCCGCACTGGGGTGACCATGAGGCAAACATCGTTGTGCGGCGAACGGGCGGCTTGCCATGCCGACTTTTGGCACTGGATATATAACTGAGCACCGGCGGTGAGGAAATACAAAGTAAATCAATACCTGAGTGCTGTAATAACTGACAACGCCGCACTGCTCGCATAATGCCGTCACAACGCCCACATCCGCCGGGACGGTGCACCCGAGATGCATGCACTTTCTTCGGCACGTGGCCATCATCATCTCGAAGCGGGCCTGGAAGTAGTCGTCGCAGACTGCCGACTCGTTCGGACTTGGTTTAACCAGCGCCCCGGACACGGTGAGCCGCTTGTTGTGGAGTATATGACCTTTTTTATCAATTTGGTTTAGCCCCGAGGTTGAGGTGCAAGGATTCCAGTGCAATCCGGGTTTGCCATCGTGGTTTTGGTTACTTTCCGCGGTTGCACTTCGTGTCTCGTGATCGTGTTCTTGCTGTGTCATGATCAGGTCTTGGAGGTGGATCTATGTGGTTTGTAATCAAGGTTAAACTCTACCGGGCTCTCTGGATGTTGTAAATCCGTAATGGGAAAACCATCATCATCTTAACCGACACCAACATCATAGCCGACGGTGCCTTCGCCGGCCTCATTGGGAACAGATGTTATTTCTCTCTGGGTCAATGCCCTGGCTTATGTGGGGTGTATGAGTTGTACACGAGTTGATTGAACTGCTGGTGGCTGTGAAATGGTAGGCGGGCTTGATGTCAGATTCATATTCATGATGAGGGCAATGTTGGGATTGGCTGAGAGATCTTGGTTTTGATGGGTTCGAACTATGCCAAAAAGGCCTTGATTTTATGCAGCACATGTTGAGACCTCAACCTCACACCACAAACATAAACCAGTGATAGTGAAACCTGAGCACACCACCGAAACCTTCAAGCTCACATAATTACAACCACAGTCCTGGATCTGCAACTTCGAACCAAAACCACAAACCATGTAAAAACCACGAACCAGAACCATAATCTGGCCTTTAAACCACGACCTCAGCATGGGATTCCAAACCGATGGATACTTTGCGAAAAAAACTTTTATAGGAGTATCGTGGTGAACCATTCCCGCTCACGGTCCATGGTGCGTGCTGTGCCAGCAGTGGCACGAGAGCGGCCCCAACATCCAAGGGCCCATCCTTCCAATGTCGGTCACAGTGTGCATACTCGGCATCGATCACCAGACGTGAGATGGTAGCATGATCTAATGGACCGCCGGAAGAAATCGACCGACAAGGGGGGAACGGGATATTGGTAAAAGTCCATAGTGTTATATACCGAGCCGGGGTGGACCCGAAGAGTAATGGCCGAGGGACCGGAGGCTCCGGTATGTCGGAGCGTCGGAGGGCCGGAGGGTCCGGAACGTATACGAAGGAAGATCACAACACCACAGGGGGTCAAGGGTGAGTGACTACCCTAACCAGCAGGTATCCGATAGAGGAAGACAAGTCGGAGTACCGGAGGGAACCGGAGAGGACGGAGACGACTCAGTGCAAGGGAAGTGAGCCAAGCAACGTCAATTATCAATCTGACGTACAGGACATATTAAAGACGTATTTATACTAAGTATCTAATTGTATTCCATAAAAGGAAGGAGAGTGGTTCTTAACAATAAGTCAAGTCAGATGGGCTGATGAGAAGTCGTATGACAATAAGTGAAAAGGAAGGAAGACGGATAAACGGGAAACGCTCAGTAATCCTTCATTGCGTAAAAACCCGATGGTACCGGATGGTTCGGAGGCTCCGGTAATATACCGGAGCCTCGGAACCTACCGGAGCTACCAGAAGGTCGACGAGAAGACTGGGGATCCTGCATGGATATAACAGTATCCCCCTCTTAGGTTCCTCTCCCATGAGGAACCCAAAAGGAATGAGGTTTGTCGAACAATGAAGAAGCGTGGGAAAATAAACAAGATCAACAAGTCACGTCCTGTTGGTTTTGACTCAGACCTTTCTTTCTTTCGCACCACGACCATCTCCGGTACTAAAACACCACAACACGATGTCGAGCAACGGAAACAGCGACAGTGGGTGCGAGGGGTCCAGCAACAGCAACCGCAGCGACGCCGGCAACGGCAAAAAATCCGGAAAGGGGAAGGCGCAAGCGACGACGGCGGAACTGCGCGAGGAAGCCGCGCAGCGCTTCTACGAGGAGCGGGAGCAACGCCGGCGGGTGCTGATTGCCGCGTACCAGGAGCAGGCGGTGGAGGCCTCCCACCGCGCGGAGGTCGTCCAGGAGGACGCCGCACGTGCGCTCCAACTTGCTCGCGATCTGGAGTTGTTGGACGCGGAGGCCCCGGCATTCGACGAAGTGCCGGCGATCGAAACGCTGAAGTCGGTGTCACCGGAGCGTGCGGAGGGAGGAGGCGAGTTGGACGAGCTGAACGACGAGGACGACAGCGACGTCGAGCAGGAGGGGGAGAATGGTGCGTCGCAGTGAAAACCGGAAGTTCCGGTACTAACGATTTTTTTTTGATTTTCGTAGTTTGCGACTCTTGCCGGAGGAGCGGGGAGGTGTGCGTGGTCGAGGCGGGACGCACCGCCTGCCGCCGGTGCCGTGCGAAGCACATCCAGTGCAGTCGCGCGCGACCCCTCGGACCACCTCGTGTCAACAAGCGACGTGCGGCACAGGAGGCCCGTCGCCAAGGGTCCGGACCGGTTGCGGGGCCCTCGCGGAAGCGCTGGAACCCCCGAACGGAGCGGGGGGACCGGAGCGACCGCGAGGTGCGCGATCGCACGCGGAAGGAGCGGGAACGGAGGGCCCGGAAGGCGGAGGGCAAGGAAAGTGTGCGAGAGAAGCTCCGGGAGCTCGATGCCCACGTCGGGTACCTCGGGGAGCAGGTGGGGCGCACTATGTTGCGCTATAAGCTGGCATACCGGGCGTGCCAGCTTATCCTTCAGACCCTTGCGGTGCCGGAGAGTCGTCGGGAGGTACCGCCCGGTGTTGAGCGGATGCTCCGTGGGATGGCGGCGGACATGGAGGCTTCCAAATGGGATTTCTCCCTCGCGGAGCAGGCGGAGCTCGACCTGGTCGCCGAGGAGCCAGAGGAGGACGAAGACGCGCCCCCGGCGAAGCGCCGGAGGCTGATGAAGCGCGGGAGCCCTGAGGTGGAGGAGAAGGAGGTGGAACCCGTCGAGTCGGAGGACTCGGAGGCGGAACCGGAGGCTCCGGTTGCGCCCCGAGCCCGTTCCGAATCCTGGCCGGAGGATTTCCGGTCCTCGGACGGCGGGGAGGACATGAGGATGGAGGTGGACGTGCCTGGGGCGCTGGAGGGGCCGGAAGGGCCCGAAGAAGAACAAGTTGCCGCGACGTCCAGGGTCGCGAGTCAGGTCGCGGAGGTGAGGACCGTTACGGTCCTCACCTTCAAGCCCGACCCGGAACCTGTCCCGCCTCCGCCTCCTACTCCTCCGCCAGCACCGGAGCCTCCGGTGCAGGTGAAGAGGGAATCGGAGGTGAGGGAGTTCCAGACCCTCGTTTTGCAGCCGGGAGCCCCAGCCGGTTTCCACGAGGAGGATGGGGTCTTCGTGATGGACGATTCGGACGAGGAGATGGGGGAGCCGGAGGCTCCGGAAAATCCGGAAGCGTCCGGAAGCGCGGAGTGAAGGCCCTGGAGGCCTAAGGACAAAAGGACTTTGTAAATAGAATAATGAGTGTTGTATTATGATTTTCGACAAAATTTTGTTTTTCTTGGTTTTAATTTTGTGTGATGAGTTAATATTCGGGTCCGGGCTTATTCGGAAAGCGCCGGTGAAAGTTGTCGATATGTTCGGCCGCGTCCAAGTCGTCCGCCCCAACCCAAGCATACTGATCGTCGGTATTCTCGTATCCGAGCCATTCGACGTAGTACCGGAGCTTAGTTCGGAACCTCCGGTCGATCTTCGAGTCAACAATTTGCTTGATTTCGAAGTGTGACTCGCCGTCAATGATTTCTACGGCTGCCGGAGGCGGCTCCTCACGTCCCGGGAATGGGTTCGGAACGTGCGGTTCGAGTTGGGAAATATGGAAAACTGGATGGACCTGTGACAACGATTTCGGAAGCCGAATGGTGTAAGAAGCGGCACTGGGTTTGCCAATAACTTCATAAGGGCCAAGGTACGTCTCCGAGAATTTCGGAGTTGGCTGGCTGGTGTGAAGATGTTTCGCAAGGATAAAAACCTGGTCGCCGATCGAAAGCGGAGGTTGCGGAGCGCGTTTCCGGTCTCCGGTTTCCTTGTACCGCTCCTGGGCAAAAGTGATTTGCTCCCGGAGGAACTGGTGCAGTTCCTGAAGATCAACGACAAAATCCTTGGCGTACATGTTCGCAACGTCACGCTCCGGATGGACCGTGATTGCCGGATTGTAACCCTTGTTGGCGAAGAAGGGGGAGATGCCGGTCGAAGCATTCAGAGCGTTGTTGAGAGCGAATTCCGCAAGCGGAAGGAGTCGGTCCCAATCGTCCTGTTGATACGAGCAGTAGATGCGGATATATTGCTCAACAGTCTGATTCATACGTTCCGTTTGACCGTCAGCCTCCGGATGATAACCGGAAGTATAATGGATCTCCATATTGAGAAGTTCGCCCAACGACTGGAAGAATGAAGCAATGAATTCGGAGCCCCGGTCGCACGTAACATGTGCCGGAACACCGTGTTTGGAAAAGACGTGAATGAGGAAGAGGCGAGCGAGCTCCGGCGAATTGATGTGGGTATCGCAAGGAATGAGAATGACCTGTTTGGATGACCGATCAACAATCACCAAAATGCAGTCAAACTCGCCGGAGAGAGGGAGTTGCTCGATGAAGTCCATGGAAATGGAATGCCAAGGCCGGAGTGGAACCGGAAGGGGTTTCAAGAGTCCGTAAGGCCGATGCCGAGGCTTTTTGTTGCGCTTGCATAGAACACACGACCGACAGTAGTCCCGGACGAAGGTCCGAACCTCCAGCCAAGTGTACTCACGGCGTACGAGTGCTAAAGTGCGATTTTGTACAAAGTGGCCAGCCAACTCGTGATCATGCAAATTCTGCAGAACACGTACGAGGAGTTGGTCCGGAGCATCTCCGGAAACCACCGGAACGTAAATGCGATCATAGAGCCAGAGCATACCGGAAGGGTCGAGTTTCCAGCGCGGAGTGGTGCCGGAGGCTGCGGAAGCAAGTCCCGCAATGGCAGCTGGATCATCGTTGTAGTGGGCACAAATGTCGGAAAAGAGCTTCTCAACATCCATAATGATGGAGGAATGGAGGGTGATTTCCTCGAGGAATGTGGCCCGGAGCGACGCGGTGAGTTGATCTTGAGTAAAAATGGGGCGAAAATTTTGAGGATTCAATTGGCCATAAGCCCTATCCCCCTCTTTAGGGTAGACGTCCCATCGTCTAGTCAAAGCGTCTGGCTTAGCTCCGAGCTTACCCGGTCGGAACCGGATAACCATATTGAAGTGGCACAGGTATTCCGACCACTGGACTTGGCTCCGAGGATGGAGAGAATCGAGGCGATTGCGTAGTCGGAGGCGTCGGTTTCGACAGTGAGCTGCCGGAACGGAATCCAGTGTGAAAGTACCGGAGCCTCCGTAAACGCGTGCTTGAGGGTGTCGAATGTGAGTTGGCAAACCGGGGTCCAATCCCATCGGACGTTGGAACGAGTGAGGCGAGTAAGAGGGATCGTGATCGCTGAGTAGTTCCAAATGAAACGCCGATAGAAATTACAAAACCCAAGGAAGGACTGAATGTCCTTCGCTTTCCGGGGTTCCGGCCAATCAACGATGGCGGAAACCTTGTCCGGAGACATCCGGAAGCCTTCGGGCGACAGGATGTAACCGAGATATTCGCAGGTGGTGACGCTAAACTCGCATTTTGAGAGTTTGCAGTAGAGTCCGGCCTTCCGGAGGCGCCGGAGCACTTCCCGAACGTGTTCGGTATGTTGGGACGGATCAGCGGAATAGATCAATATGTCGTCCAAATAAATGACGACGTACACGTCCAACAGATCCGCGAACAAACTGTTCAGGAACCGCTGAAAAGCGGCCGGAGCGTTGGTAAGGCCTTCCGGAACAACCCGGAATTCGAAGGACCCATAGCGAGAACGAAACGCTGTCTTAGGTTCGTCACCCGGAGCGATCCGGAGGAGATGGTATGCGTGCCGGAGATCAAGTTTTGTATAGATGCGAGCCTTCCCGGGAGCATCGAGGAGATCGGCGATGAGAGGAAGCGGATAGCGGTCCTTCTTCGTAATCCGATTAAGTCCTCGGTAGTCGACGCACAACTGGAGGCTACCGTCCTTCTTCTTAGCGAAGAGAATAGGAGCTCCATGACTTGAACAAGTCGGGTATATAAATCCCGACTTCAAATTCTTGTCGATGAAGTCCCGAAGGGCAGCGAGCTCGGTAGGCGAAAGGGAGTAGACATGACCGACCGGAGGCTCCTCGCCTTCCAGGAGCTCGATTTTGAGATCGAATTCTCGATGAGGAGGAAGAGTGTAAGCTTCCTGCTCCGAGAAGACGTCAGCGAACTCGTGGTACTCGGAAGGTATACCGGAAGTGTCCGGAGCAGATGCGGAAGCAAACCGGGCACGGGCTTCTTCTGAGGGTGTGGCGTGCAGAGTATATTGACAACAATCCTTGTCTCGAATGATGGAGCGGTAAGCCGCAGCAGACACGAGAGACACAAGCGGAGGGGTAGAGAGAGGACGAGGCCCGGAGGCCTCCGGAATCTCCATGGAAGGAGCAAGAGTCTCCATAGAAGGAGCGGGAGATGGCGGAATCGTCGGAGTCGGTGTAGGCGCCGGAACCGGAACGACTTGTACCGGAGGTGCCTCGTCCGTAATCGGAACTACCGTAGCAGATCCCGGAATTATTTCCGGGGTTGTCGACAGGGATTCCCTTATGGGATCGGGCCGGAACGTGATAGAGGCTTCGGACCAGTTAATCAACGGATTAATGCGGCTGAGCCAATTGTATCCCAGGACCAGATCACAAGGAGAATCGAGACGTGTGACGAAGAAGTCCATGTATTGAACTTCGCCAGAAGGAAACCGGAGCAACAACCGGAGCATCCGGTTGATGATGGAAGATGAGCCGTCGAGATACCGGACCCGCACCGGGTCCACCGTATACGTGGAAAACGCATTAGATTCGCAGACTTTCAATGATACAAAACAATGAGATGATCCGGAGTCCACAAGCGCACGCACACGGGAGTTGAATCCCGCGACTACTCGAGAGAGAAGAGATGGAGACATGGAAGAGCATAGCTCCGGTTCGGAGATGTCCGACCGGAGGGAAGAAATATCGAGAGAGACGTAAAGGGCATTAGGGAAGAGAGCGGAAGCGTTGAGACGAACCTCGGTGAGCACCCGTGAGTCAACGCAACTCGGACCAGGTGCGGAGGATTCCGAGTTGCTGATCAATTTTTTGACTCAGCAGCCGCGGCGGCCGGCGTAGCCGGAGCCGCCGGAGCCTGGGTGGTCGTACCGGAGGTCGAGGCCTGGGCGGCTTTGGCGCTAGCCTGCCCAGGACGCTTGTTGCAGTTGTCGGCTGTGTGACCCTTACCTCCGCAGTACATGCAGAGGTTATTCTTCCGGCGACGCTCGCGTTCGTCCTGCTTGATCTTTCCGCTGGCGTCAAGTTTGTCGGCGTAGGCGCGGGCGGCAGGAGTGGCGTCGGACGATTTGGCCTTGCCTTTGCCCTGGTTACCGGAGCGTCCAGCATTGTTACCGGAGTTTCCGGCAGTCGCAGCAGTAGAGGAGGGTGCGGGAGCGTTGGAAGATTCCTCAACGATACGAGGCCCAGCGATGGGAGATACGCTACGAGAGATTGCTGCAGCGCGGCGTGGATGGGGTGAGGCCAGATATCTCACCGGATTCTCGGGGGTCCGGGGATTGAGAACTAACCCCGGAATTGTTGTCGGAGACGGCATAGGTGGTGCAGGTGAACTCCGAGTGAAATGCGGAGTGTATCGAAGGGTGGGTGATACCGGAATAGACGGGTACATCGACGGACCGAGAACTTGGACCGGAGTACTCATCGGAACAATCTGGCTGAACATACGGGATTCTCGACGAGGTTCCCGACCAGCCCGACCAGTGTTGGAACGTTCGATTTGTTCCGTGTTGGGTAGATTTGGATTAGGAAGACGAGACATTGCCAGTCAGAGTAGTGAGATTGATAATACTGTTATATACCGAGCCGGGGTGGACCCGAAGAGTAATGGCCGAGGGACCGGAGGCTCCAGTATGTCGGAGCGTCGGAGGGCCGGAGGGTCCGGAACGTATACGAAGGAAGATCACAACACCACAGGGGGTCAAGGGTGAGTGACTACCCTAACCAGCAGGTATCCGATAGAGGAAGACAAGTTGGAGTACCGGAGGGAACCGGAGAGGACGGAGACGACTCAGTGCAAGGGAAGTGAGCCAAGCAACGTCAATTATCAATCTGACGTACAGGACATATTAAAGACGTATTTATACTAAGTATCTAATTGTATTCCATAAAAGGAAGGAGAGTGGTTCTTAACAATAAGTCAAGTCAGATGGGCTGATGAGAAGTCGTATGACAATAAGTGAAAAGGAAGGAAGACGGATAAACGGGAAACGCTCAGTAATCCTTCATTGCGTAAAAACCCGATGGTACCGGATGGTTCGGAGGCTCCGGTAATATACCGGAGCCTCGGAACCTACCGGAGCTACCGGAAGGTCGACGAGAAGACTGGGGATCTGTGTTATATACCGAGCCGGGGTGGACCCGAAGAGTAAATGACCGAGCGACCGGAGGCTCCGGTATGTCGGAGCGTCGGAGAGCCGGAGGGTCCGGAACGTATACGGAGGAGGATCACAACACCACAGGGGGTCAAGGGTGAGTGACTACCCTAGCCGGCAGGTACCCGATAGAGGAAGACAAGTCGGAGTACCGGAGGGAACCGGAGAGAACGGAGACGACTCAGTGCAAGGGAAATGCGCCAAGCAACGTCAATTATCAATCTGACGTACAGGACATATTAAAGACGTATTTATACTAAGTATCTAATTGTATTCCATAAAAGGAAGGAGAGTGGTTCTTAACAATAAGTCAAGTCAGATGGGCTGATGAGAAGTCGTATGACAATAAGTGGAAAGGAAGGAAGACGGATAAACGGGAAACGCTCAGTAATCCTTCATTGCGTAAAAACCCGATGGTACCGGACGGTTCGGAGGCTCCGGTATACTACCGGAGCCTCGGAACCTACCGGAGCTACCGGAAGGTCGACGAGAAGACTGGGGATGTTGCATGGATATAACAGTATCCCCCTCTTAGGTTCCTCTCCCATGAGGAACCCAAAAGGAATGAAGTTTGTCGAACAGTGAAGAAGCGTGGGAAAATAAACAAGATCAAAAAGTCACGTGCTGTTGGTTTTGACTCAGACGTTTCTTTCTTCTTGACCACCACCACCTCCGGCATACTATCCTCCAAATTCGATGTCCAGCCACGGAAACACCGACAGTGGTCGCGAGGGGTCGACGGATAACAACCGCAGCGACGCCGGCAACGGCAAAAATTCCGGGAAGGGGAAGGCGCGAGCGACCACGACGGAGCTGCGTGAAGAGGCCGCCCAGCGGTTCTACGAGGAGAGGGAGCAGCGCCGGGTACGCCTTATCTCGGCGTACCAGGAACAGGCGGAGGAGGCCGCGCAACGCGCGGAAGTGGCGAATGAGGAGGCCGCTCGTGCCCTCCAGCTCATTCGAGACCTGGAGGCGCTCGACGCGGAGGCTCCGGAATTCGACGAATTGCCGGTGATAGAAACGTTGAAGTCGGTGTCGCCGGAGCGTGCGGAGGGGGGAGGCGAGGTGGACGAGCTGAACGACGAGGACGACAGCGACGTCGAGCAGGAGGGGGAGAACGGTGCGTCACAGTGAAAACCGGAGGTTCCGGTACTAACGGTTTTGATTTTCTTAGCT
Organism: Mycena maculata; assembly: GCA_029448575.1. Lineage (NCBI taxonomy): Eukaryota > Fungi > Basidiomycota > Agaricomycetes > Agaricales > Mycenaceae > Mycena > Mycena maculata. The sequence continues at coordinate 251,268 of JARJLG010000095.1, read as the reverse complement.
TGCGACTCTTGCCGGAGGAGTGGCGAGGTGTGCGTGGTCGAGGCGGGACGCACCGCCTGCCGCCGGTGCCGTGCGAAGCACATCCAGTGCAGTCGCGCGCGACCCCTTGGACCGCCTCGCGTCAACAAGCGACGCGCGGCACAGGAGGCCCGTCGCCAAGGGTCCGCACCGGTTGCGGGGCCCTCGCGGACGCGCCGGAACCCCCGAACGGAGCGGGGGGACCGGAGCGACCGCGAGGTGCGCGATCGCACGAGGAAGGAGCGGGAACGGAGGGCCCGGAAGGCTGAGGGCAGAGAGAGTCTGCGAGAACAGGTCCGGGAGCTCGATGCTCACGTCGGATACCTCGGGGAGCAGGTGGGGCGCACCATGCTGCGCTATAAGCTGGCATACCGGGCGTGCCAGCTTATCCTCAAGACACTCGCGGCGCCGGAGAGTGGTCGAGAGGTGCCGCCTGGTGTAGAGCGGATGCTCCGCTGGATGGCCGCCGACATGGAGGCCTCCCAGTGGGATTTCTCCCTCGTGGAGCAGGCGGAACTCGACCTGGCCGCCGAGGAGCCGGTGAAGGACGAGGATGCGCCCCCGGCGAAGCGCCGGAGGCTGATGAAGCGCGGAAGCCCCGAGGTGGCTGAGAAGGGGATGAAACCCGTCGAGTCGGAGGACTCGGAGGCGGAACCGGAGGCTCCGGTTGCGCCCCGAGCCCGTTCCGAATCCTGGCCGGAGGATTTCCGGTCCAAGGACGGCGGGGAGGATGAGAGGATGGAAGTGGACGCGCCTGGGGCGCTGGAGGGGCCGGAAGGGCCCGAAGAACAACAAGTCGCCGCGACGTCCCGAGTTGCGAGCCAGGCTGCGGAGGCGAGGACCATTACGGTCCTTACCTTCAAGCCCGACCCCGAGCCTGTCCCGCCTCCGCCGCCCACTCCTTCGCCAGCACCGGAGCCTCCGGTGCAGGTGAAGAGGGAGTCGGAGGTGCGCGAGTTCCAGACTCTCGTGCTGCAGCCGGGAGCGCCAGCCGGATTCCACGAGGAGGATGGAGTCTTCGTGATGGACGATTCGGATGAGGAGATGGGGGAGCCGGAGGCTCCGGAAAAGCCGGAAGCGTCCGGAAGCGCGGTGTGAAGGCCCTGGAGGCCCAAGGACAAAATAGACATTTGTAAATATATGAAATGAGTGTTGTATTTTGAATTGGTTGAATTTCGTTTTCTTGGTTTTAATTTTGTGTGATGAGTTAATATTCGGGTCCGGGCTTATTCGGAAAGCGCCGGTGAAAGTTGTCGATATGTTCGGCCGCGTCCAAGTCGTCCGCCCCAACCCAAGCATACTGATCGTCGGTATTCTCGTATCCGAGCCATTCGACGTAGTACCGGAGCTTAGTTCGGAACCTCCGGTCGATCTTCGAGTCAACGATTTGCTTGATTTCGAAGTGTGACTCGCCGTCGATGATTTCTACAGCTGCCGGAGGCGGCTCCTCGCGTCCCGGGAATGGGTTCGGAACGTGCGGTTCAAGTTGGGAAATATGGAAAACTGGATGGACCTGTGACAACGATTTCGGAAGCCGAATGGTATAAGAAGCGGCACTGGGTTTGCCAATAACTTCATAAGGGCCAAGGTACGTCTCCGAGAATTTCGGAGTTGGCCGGCTGGTGTGAAGATGCTTCGCGAGGATGAAAACTTGATCGCCGATCGAAAGCGGAGGTTGCGGAGCACGTTTCCGGTCTCCGGTTTCCTTGTACCGCTCCTGGGCAAAAGTGATTTGCTCCCGGAGGAACTGATGCAGTTCCTGAAGATCAACGACAAAATCCTTGGCGTACATGTTCGCAACGTCACGCTCCGGATGGACCGTGATTGCCGGATTGTAACCCTTATTGGCGAAGAAAGGGGAGATGCCGGTCGAAGCATTCGGAGCGTTGTTGAGAGCGAATTCCGCAAGCGGAAGGAGTCGGTCCCAATCGTCCTGTTGATACGAGCAGTAGATGCGGATATATTGCTCAACAGTCTGATTCATACGTTCCGTTTGACCGTCAGCCTCCGGATGATAACCGGAAGTATAATGGATCTCCATATTGAGAAGTTCGCCCAGCGACCGGAAGAAGGAAGCGATGAATTCGGAGCCCCGGTCGCACGTAACATGTGCCGGAACACCGTGTTTGGAAAAGACGTGAATGAGGAAGAGGCGAGCGAGCTCCGGCGAATTGATATGGGTATCGCAAGGAATGAGAATGACCTGTTTGGATGACCGATCAACAATCACCAAAATGCAGTCAAACTCGCCGGAGAGAGGGAGTTGCTCGATGAAGTCCATGGAAATGGAATGCCAAGGCCGGAGTGGAACCGGAAGGGGTTTCAAGAGTCCGTAAGGCCGATGCCGAGGCTTTTTGTTGCGCTTGCATAGAACACACGACCGACAGTAGTCCCGGACGAAGGTCCGGACCTCCGGCCAAGTGTACTCACGGCGTACGAGTGCTAATGTGCGATTTTGTCCAAAGTGGCCAGCCAACTCGTGATCATGCAAATTCTGCAGAACACGTACGTGGAGCTGGTCCGGAGCATCTCCGGAAACCACCGGAACGTAAATGCGATCATAGAGCCGGAGCATACCGGAAGGGTCGAGTTTCCAGCGCGGAGTGGTGCCGGAGGCTGCGGAAGCAATGCCCGCAACGGCGGCTGGGTCATCGTTGTAGTGGGCACGAATGTCGGAATAGAGCTTCTCAACATCCATAACGATGGAGGAACGGAGGGTGATTTCCTCGAGGAATGTGGCCCGGAGCGACGCAGTGAGTTGATCTTGAGTAAAAATGGGGCGAAAATTTTGAGGATTCAATTGGCTGTAAGCCCTATCCCCCTCTTTAGGGTAGACGTCCCATCGTCTAGTCAAAGCGTCTGGCTTGGCTCCGAGCTTACCCGGACGGAACCGGATAACCATATTGAAGTGGCACAGGTATTCCGACCACCGGACTTGGCGACGAGTGAGGATTTTGGTCGTCGCGAAGTATTCCAGGTTCTTGTGGTCGGTTACGACGTCGACCGGAAGCTCCGGTCCTTCGAGGTAATGCCTCCAGTGTTTAAAGGCGTCGAAGATGGCCAAGAGTTCCTTGTCATGAGTGTCGTAGTTGAGTTCGGCCGGACCGAGTGTCCGAGACCGGAACGCAATGGGATGAATTTCGCCATCATCTCCGAGGATGGAGAGAATCGAGGCGATTGCGTAATCGGAGGCGTCGGTTTCGACAGTAAGCTGCCGGAACGGAATCCAGTGTGAAAGTACCGGAGCCTCCGTAAACGCGTGCTTGAGGGTGTCAAATGCGAGTTGGCAAACCGGGGTCCAATCCCATCGGACGTTGGAACGAGTGAGGCGAGTAAGAGGGATCGTGATCGCCGAGTAGTTCCATATGAAACGCCGATAAAAATTACAAAACCCAAGGAAGGACTGAACGTCCTTCACTTTCCGGGGTTCCGGCCAATCAACGATGGCGGAAACTTTGTCCGGAGACATCCGGAAGCCTTCCGGCGACAGGATGTAACCGAGATATTCGCAGGTGGTGACGCTAAACTCGCATTTTGAGAGTTTGCAGTAGAGTCCGGCCTTCCGGAGGCGCCGGAGCACTTCCCGAACGTGTTCAGTATGTTGGGTCGGATCATCGGAATAGATCAATATGTCGTCCAAATAGATGATGACGTATACGTCCAACAGATCTGCGAACAAACTGTTCAGGAACCGCTGAAAAGCGGCCGGAGCGTTGGTAAGGCCTTCCGGAACAACCCGGAATTCGAAGGACCCATAGCGAGAACGAAACACCGTTTTAGGTTCGTCACCCGGAGCGATCCGGAGGAGATGGTATGCGTGTCGGAGATCAAGTTTTGTATAGATGCGAGCCTTCCCCGGAGCATCGAGGAGATCGGCGATGAGAGGAAGCGGATAGCGGTCCTTCTTCGTAATCCGATTAAGTCCTCGGTAGTCGACGCACAACCGGAGGCTACCGTCCTTCTTCTTAGCGAAGAGGATAGGAGCTCCATGACTTGAACGAGTCGGGTAAATAAATCCCGACTTCAAATTCTTGTCGATGAAGTCCCGAAGGGCAGCGAGCTCGGTAGGCGAAAGGGAGTAGACATGACCGACCGGAGGCTCCTCGCCGTCCAGGAGCTCGATTTTGAGGTCGAATTCTCGATGAGGAGGAAGATTGTAAGCTTCCTGCTCCGAGAAGACGTCAGCGAACTCGTGGTACTCGGAAGGTATACCGGAAGTGTCCGGAGCAGATGCGGAAGCAAACCGGGCACGGGCTTCTTCCGAGGGAGTGGCGCGCATCGTATATTGACAACAATCCTTGTCTCGAATGATGGAGCGGTAAGCCGCAGCAGACACGAGAGACACAAGCGGAGGGGTAGAGAGAGGACGAGGCCCGGAGGCCTCCGGAATCTCCATGGAAGGAGCAAGAGTCTCCATGGAAGGAGCGGGAGATGGCGGAATCGTCGGAGTCGGTGTAGGCGCCGGAGCCGGATCGACTTGTACCGGAGGTGCCTCGTCCGTAATCGGAACTACCGTAGCAGATCCCGGAATTATTTCCGGGGTTGTCGACAGGGATTCCCTTACGGGATCGGGCCGGAACGTGATAGAGGCTTCGGACCAGTTAATCAACGGATTAATGCGGCTGAGCCAATTGTATCCCAGGACCAGATCGCAAGGAGAATCGAGACGTGTGACGAAGAAGTCCATGTATTGAACTTCGCCAGAAGGAAACCGGAGCAACAACCGGAGCATCCGGTTAATGATGGAAGATGAGCCGTCGAGATACCGGACCCGTACCGGGTCCACCGTATACGTGGAAAACGCATTAGATTCGCAGACTTTCAATGATACAAAACAATGAGATGATCCAGAGTCCACAAGCGCACGCACACGGGAGTTGAATCCCGCGACTACTCGAGAGAGAAGAGATGGAGACATGGAAGAGCATAGCTCCGGCTCGGAGATGTCCGACCGGAGGGAAGAAATATCGAGAGAGACGTAAAGGGCATTAGGGAAGAGAGCGGAAGCGTTGAGACGAACCTCGGTGAGCACCCGTGAGTCAACGCAACTCGGACCAGGTGCGGAGGATTCCGAGTTGCTGATCAATTTTTTGACTCAGCAGCCGCGGCGGCCGGCGTAGCCGGAGCCGCCGGAGCCTGGGTGGTCGTACCGGAGGTCGAGGCCTGGGCGGCTTTGGCGCTAGCCTGCCCAGGACGCTTGTTGCAGTTGTCGGCTGTGTGACCCTTACCTCCGCAGTACATGCAGAGGTTATTCTTCCGGCGACGCTCGCGTTCGTCCTGCTTGATCTTTCCGCTGGCGTCGAGCTTGTCAGCGTAGGCGCGAGCGGCAGGAGTGACGTCGGACGACTTGGTCTTGCCTTTACCCTGGTTACCGGAGCGTCCGGCGTTGTTACCGGAGTTTCCGGCAGTCGCAGCGGTAGAGGAGGGTGCGGGAGCGTTGGAAGATTTGGAACCCTTGCCGGAATTCCGATTACTGGGTTTTGGGTTGCCGGATTGACCTCCGGTAGCGTTACCGCCACCGGAACCGGAGGGTTTGTCGCGTTCACGCTCCCGGAGCTTCTCCGCCTCTCGTTTCCAGTACCGGCCATCGATGATGCGAGCAACCAACTTTACTCCGTCGAGGGTGTTGGCATAGTTATGATGAACCATGTCGTCCTTGATCCGACGGGGAAGTCCTTCGTAAAACTGATACCGGAGGGCATTATCGCTCCACCGGGTCAAAACCGAAAGGAAGTCGAACTCGATGATGTAAGTGGTGATCCGGTCGCCGGATTTCATCCGGCATGCGCAAATCTTGTCCTCGGCATCCCCAACCGGATCATGCGGCCCGAAATTTAACGTAAGCTCCTGAATGAAGACGGCAAAGTTGCCGTCCCAGACCGGAATGATGGTCGGGTCGTAAAGATTGGGGGAAAACCATTGCTGAGCGCTGCCCCGGAGGTACGAAATGATGTAGAGAATACGATCATCGTCGTCCGGAAAGTCTTGTGGGCGCTCCGCAAAGTGCAAATAGCATTGGGTGAGGAAGGACGAGAGTTTAGCCGGGTCCGATCCATCGAAGGTATCCGGATTACGGAGATTGGATCGGTTGGAACGAGGAGGAAGGTCCGCGGGACGAGCGGAGAAAACATTGATGGCATCCCGGAAGGTCCGGATGGTGTCCATAATTAAGGCCTCGTTGGCCTCAGGCGTCGGAACACGACGAGGAGCACGAGGTATACCGGGACCGCCGGGACCACCACCAGGTGGACTGCCAGGGGGGCCTCCGGGTGGACCACCTGGAACACCAGGACCACCGGGACCGCCGGGACCTCCGGGGCCACCTCCGGGTGGACCTCCGGGAGGGCCAGGCGGTGGACCAGCACCACCACCTCCACCACCACCACCATCACTGCCACCATCGCCTCCATCGCCGTTATTACTGCCCCCGTCGTGAATGGAAGGAGCAGGATCACGCTCGGGAAGCTCCTCCGACAAGTGGAGGCTTGCTGCATGACCTCCGGAATGTACGGAGTCTTCGGAAGCCTCCTGGGGATCTTCCGGAACCTCAACGATACGAGGCCCAGCGATGGGAGATACGCTACGAGAGATTGCTGCAGCGCGGCGTGGATGGGGTGAGGCCGGATATCTCACCGGATTCTCGGGGGTCCGGGGATTGAGAACTAACCCCGGAATTGTTGTCGGAGATGGCATAGGTGGCGCAGGTGAACTCCGAGTGAAATGCGAGTGTATCGAAGGGTGGGTGATACCGGAATAGACGGGTACATCGACGGACCGAGAACTTGGACCGGAGTACTCATCGGAACGATCTGGCTGAACATACGGGATTCTCGACGAGGTTCCCGATCAGTCCAACCAGTGTTGGAACGTTCGATTTGTTCCGTGTTGGGTAGATTTGGATTAGGAAGACGAGACATTGCCAGTCAGAGTAGTGAGATTGATAATACTGTTATATACCGAGCCGGGGTGGACCCGAAGAGTAAATGACCGAGCGACCGGAGGCTCTGGTATGTCGGAGCGTCGGAGAGCCGGAGGGTCCGGAACGTATACGGAGGAGGATCACAACACCACAGGGGGTCAAGGGTGAGTGACTACCCTAGCCGGCAGGTACCCGATAGAGGAAGACAAGTCGGAGTACCGGAGGGAACCGGAGAGAACGGAGACGACTCAGTGCAAGGGAAATGAGCCAAGCAACGTCAATTATCAATCTGACGTACAGGACATATTAAAGACGTATTTATACTAAGTATCTAATTGTATTCCATAAAAGGAAGGAGAGTGGTTCTTAACAATAAGTCAAGTCAGATGGGCTGATGAGAAGTCGTATGACAATAAGTGGAAAGGAAGGAAGACGGATAAACGGGAAACGCTCAGTAATCCTTCATTGCGTAAAAACCCGATGGTACCGGACGGTTCGGAGGCTCCGGTATACTACCGGAGCCTCGGAACCTACCGGAGCTACCGGAAGGTCGACGAGAAGACTGGGGATGTTGCATGGATATAACAATCTGCATGGATATAACACATAGCCCCGATGCGCGGTCGCCGCACATACTGTACAGCGTCAATCGAACAGAGAGTCTCCTCGCCAAGGAGGGTTCCAGAATTTCGACAGACTCTCGAGGAGTCTATAGATATTGATCCCATCGGGGCCACCGCAATAGACTATCCAACATCTCGAGGGGCTATTGGGCCAAGGCTGGCGACGGGCCACACACGGTTCGACTTTCTTCTACGGGCTCAAGGTCGCGCAGCTCTGTGCATCAGCAAGTTGACAATTTCATTTTTTTGTCTTTTTCAAGATATAAAAGCCGTAAAAAGAGGAAAAGATCAAAAAGAGATGATCACTTTTTTAGGCCAAGTCCCTTTTCCAGAAAAAGACGAAAAGACTTGGAAAAGACGCTGATAAAAGACCAAAAAAGCTATCATCTAAGCTTGCACAAGATCTCCCCAAGTGGACGTAATACGCATAATCATGTATATATATATATATAATGACGAGGATAATGACAAGGGTCCTACAGTAAGTGGTAAACCCAACGACGGCATGGACTCGGGGCAAACGACCGGGTCTAAAGTAACGGGGCCATTAGCATAGTTTCGTATGTATTCGAGAGAACTCACCGAGAAATCCTCCGGTTGACCCAGGCGTAGGCAAACGGCACTGTATTTTCTCATGAACCCCTTTCAGATTTAGTGATACTATGTACGCACCGAACCCATGCGGTGCTAGGGAAGGCGCAGGCGGGAACGAGCCGAGTGGCCATACAATTGGCAGGAGACAAAGGCCATTGATAGCTCCTGCACTCCATGAGTCCCGTTGTCGACATAGAAAGGGGGCAAGTACGAGTCCACAAACACTGTGCTCGGTACACTGCACCCAGGTGCCAGGATGGGTATCGAGGCAGCGGCCCAGTGGCAACGGAATATGCGGGTTGAAGTCGAGAAGGGGAAGAGTCGGCGTCCACACCGGTTTGAGCTGAATAAAGAATGAGGGGTGTTGTCAGTAAGGGGAGGAAGACGCACGCAAATACCCTGTGATGCCCTGCCGAGGGTCTGCGCACGTCCATATGTCCAGCCCGGCTCGACTTTTCAAAGAAGAATATGACTCATGGGCCAGGGAGCGGCACAGCTCAGGAAGGACGATTTGCAGTTGGAGAGGAAAGCTTCATGGACAGTTCAGATGGCCAACATAGCGAGAGGAGACGAATTAATCCAGTTATCTTGCGCACACCACAGAACCAGCCAGGTCTTGTCATCTGAAGGGAGTTCCAAGTGAGGGGCCAGCACCTATAGAATCAAGAATCAAGCTGAGTCTAAGAGTCGAGGGGAGGGAAGGGGAGGGGAGGAAACAAGCTGTGCGCTGCGGTTGATCAACCAAAATCACGCCATCGATGGCGTGATCGTCGGAGTTTGAATGGACTGAGCGAAAATCTCTGAGTCCAAGTCGATTGAGCTTGAGCGTTGCGCAATGCCAGCTTGCTCTGACCCTGCTTGGTCTTGACACATACATCGAGGAACTGTGTAAGAACATTAGATACCCTTCGTTGATAAGTACAGTACAACTACTTCAGTTTCAGTGCTACCCGGCCTCCTCCGAGTCTCGGGGCCAGCTTTGACCAGAAGTATCGACACAAACCTTGACCTAATCTATAACCTGAGGGTGAACTGAATGAGTTATACATTTCCTGAGCAGTAATCACTCATTCCTCACAAAAAGGTCTCAAAAGACTAATAAGTTGCTTAAGGTGCGAAAAGCACCACCAAAAGTGAACCAACAAGTGTAGAAAAGACGCTGGCCAGAAAAAGTGACGAAAAGTGGAGGAAAAGACCTTGTCAATTTGCTGATGTGCAGAAGGTGCGCGATAACAAGTCGAGGCATTACGTCGCTGGCAGATTGTATCTCGTGTCGTATATGCGACAGCTGCAGGATGTAAGCTGCGCTGTGAGAGCGACGTGTTTCGTGGTGTCCGACGTCGGTTTGGTGCCCGCATGGATCTGCTGTTGCACGCAGGGGTCGGCAAGAGAGGGTTTGCCGAAAACGGCTAGTTCGCCCCCGGCTCCGAATCGGTCTAGAACATTCCATGCCCCTTTTGCATTCACATCCTACCTCGTCCGTACTTTCATCCACTACATCGCCGGTCGCTAATCCCTGTCTTCGGAGGACCTCGTCTGTATTACGCATCCACTATACCCGATTCTCTCTAAGTGGCGATGCGCAGTGCTCCTGAAATGAGCGTCGGCGACACGCGTCCGGCATGGACGCGTGTCGCGGTGAGGGACAGAGATTAGGTTTGGATCGGGTCGTTAATTGATTGCCTCCATTTCGTTGATTCAAGTCAAGATTCGGGTGCGCACTGGGTAACTACTCCGACGGATGTGGTGCAGACATCTCTGATCGACTGAATAGGTCTCGCAGCTGATAAAAATCTGCCTGTTACCTGTGTACTATAGAAATTCGGATGTACATCGTTGTCGCTCTCCGCGAATCTAGCCGCTGGATGCAGGGATGTATAGTATACATCACGGTAAGTAGCCCAGTTACCACATTGTTTCCCTTTGACCGCTGCCAGCTGCAGGAGGTTATTATCATCGGTTCACCGAAAATCATTACATCTCAGAAAGGCTATCGTTGATCAACCTCAATTAAGCGTCTTGATAAGGATCTTTCTCCGGTATGGGTCTCTCCAAGAAACCAGACTGGCGCTCCTTTGTTTCCCTTTGACCGCTGCCAGAAGGTTTTTCTTATAGGTTCACCTAAAATCATGACATCTCAGAAAGGCTATCGTTGATTAACCTCAATTAAGCGTCTTGACAAGGATCTTTCCCCGGTAGCCTCTCCAGGAAAATCACACTGCCGCCCCTTAGACTCGCGATGGTCAGAAATTGTTATCTTGTCTGGTTTATCGTCAACTTTAAAGGAACTTAGAAAGTAAGTAATTCCTGTCCGTATCCTGTGCCCTAATTTCGCATGTGTAAGCCAGAAAATTGCTCGAGGTCTAATCCAACCGACACAACCCCTGGAAACCATCCGAAGCTTGACACTTGACATTGACGCAGGCCCTCTCATTTAACCTTCAACACTTAACATCTCGGTTGTTTCGTCAAAGATAGGAGATCCGCAGTTTGCCAAATCCTCGTGTTTTCGACAGGTACATACGAGTCATTTTGACAACACCAGTTCTACTAATCTATCCCTAGCGCTTGCTCAGCCTCTGGCCCAACGGGTCTCCTCAGCTCCGTTTGCGCCCTTGAGGGCGAGGTCTCTGTCCAACTGGTTGCTCCATATGTTGTCACTCAGCATCTGAAACTCAACCCTTCTCTTTTGGGCGGCAACGCTCCCGTCCGCGTTCAAAATAAAGGCGACGTTTTATCCAGCGGGGATAGCTGGATGGACGGGCGGCGACTCGTCGGGAACGACTTGTTTAAATGCCCATTGATATCTTGCTTGCGCGCTATCAGATGGTCAACCAATGCCATGAGTTACAATCGCCCAGCGTTCAACTCCGAATACGACCCACAGCGAGATGCACAGGGCTCCAGCTACAGCCAGTGGACAGCGGGGTCGAGCTACAGCTCCGGGCCGTCATGGAATGACGCCGGTAAGAGATGTACATTGACGAAACGAATGCAGATCACTGATTCAACCGTGTGTTCCAGATGCAACGGCACCGATGCACCACCATTCAAGTGCCCAGTACGCCGCAGGGCCGGAGTATCCGCCGACCATGTACACTCAGGTCGGTCCTCCGCGTCAAACTCGGCATGTGCTAAACGAAGCTCGAACACATCCCGAATATCCTCCCTATGTCGATCCACGGACCGCATTCATCGATCAAGGGAACCCATACACCGATATACCCAGCCACCAGAGCCAAAGCATGCCATTCAATTCGGCCGGCAGTTTTCAGGCCAGAATTCCGAATGTCACGAACCCTTCTTGGATCGGAAATACAACACCCATCCCGCCGTCGTCCCAATGGCCGTCCATGCCGTATGCTCCAGCTCCACAGACTACTGTTCTGCCGGTGGCGTCCGCTCCCAGGAATAGCCCTCGCCATTCCGCGCCCTCGACAGCGCAGAACCAGATTCACCTTCCTGAGTCATCCCCAGGAGATTACTCGGCCGATGGCCATGGGAAGATATGCTCCCATTGCGGCACCACCTCCACCCCTCTGTGGCGCCGCGATCCGCGCACGCACAAGGCCCTCTGCAATGCGTGTGGCCTCTATCTGCACCAGAGGCAGCAAGCCAGGCCGCAGAGCCTTATCGCCGTGGCGAACGATGAAGCGGAGGCGGGCGACTCTGACGGCGAGTACGCCGGCCCGGAGTGTGGCAACTGCGGTACACGCAAGACCTCGGCGTGGCGACGGAACAAGGCGGGCGCGCAGGTGTGCAATGCGTGCGGCGTTTTCGAGAGGATGAATGGGAGGCCACGGCCGCTGGCGTTAAGGAACGATAAGATCCGGCCGCGGTCGAGACATCAGGAAGGTTGACGAAACTGGCGGTCTATTGCGAGCTGTGTGCCGTGAAATTGGCTTCAGCCGCCATTTGCGTGGGCCAAATTTGTTCACCTATCTACCTCACTCCGCATTCTCCCACTTCCTCCCTATCTCGCCATATGCATCCAGATTCAATCGTGTCCTCATCTCCTATACCACACCACGTCGTACTAACTTCTGGCCTCCTCCCCACAGAACTCCCCTCCCCGTGTCCCCCTCCGCTCCGCCCGCCCGTACGCCGCCCGGACAAAGGATAACATACGGCCCGAAATCTAACACGCCCGAATTAGTACAAAGTAGATTATTACTGTGTACCATAGTTGCTCACAACGACTCAAGCACGTCAATGGAATTCATCATAATCATTGTCACAACTTTAGGAGCTTTAGTGACATGAGAACATTGTGATTACAGCTAATTGCAGTACCGAAGGCGCGACCTAAAAATTTCCGTTTTGGGATATTTTCAAAAAATCCCCGATATCTCAGTCATTTCTTCGCCAATTCACATAAAAACTAGATGGATCTAATCACCTAATTAACACACAATCAGTGATAGAAAAGAATTTGTGAAAATATCATGTATTAGGTATTTGCTCGTTCCGGGCTGTTTTGGCACCGACAGTCGTGTAGCATGCAAAGAACATGTCCCAGCGGCCGGATATCTTAGAATAGACAACAGGTATAGCTGAGGGAGCATGTGATGGAGCTAGAAATACATGAAATTCCTAGATAAACGTAATCTTTACAATATCTCTCAATGGCGAAACTGGCAGATGTATCTGAGGGAGTTAGGGCTGGAATAATTTATCCATGTTCCTAGCTCTGCAAGATGTTTCTGCAGTTATAAATGTTGTCCGTCCTAAAATATTAGGCCGCTGGGATATGTTCTCGGCATGCTAGATGGCGAAAACAGCCTGGAACCTGAAAATACCTAATACATAATATTTTCACAAATTCCTTTCTGTCACTAATTGCGTGTGAATTAGCTGAGTAGATACATCTAGTTTTTATGTGAATCGGTGAAGAAATGACTGAGATATCGGGATTTTTTTTGAAAATATCCCGAAACAGAAATTTATAGTTCGTGCCTTCGGTACTTCAATTGGCTGTAATCACAATGCTCTTGTCACTAGAGCTCCTAAAAGTTGTGACAATGATTATGACGACGTGCTTGAGTTGTTCTGAGCAACTATGGTACACAGTAATAATCTGCTTTGTACTAATTCGGCGTGTAAGATGCGCGAGTTCGGGCCGTATGCTATCATCAGTAAAACTACACAAATGGCTTTGGCATCTTTTAGCTTTCAGCCTCATCTTTGAAGGTCTTTGTCTTGGGCAAGTCATCTTCGGTCTTGGGCTGCCGAACTTGGGATGTCTTGGGCTTTCACAGGTCATCTTTTGTCTTTGAAATCTATCTTCCCATAATTTTTTCATAAACTTGGCAGTTGTATATTTTTGCCAAGTTTCACTTCGTGTTGTTTTCATTGCATTGGGTATTCCCAGAGAGAGTAATTTGCGTTGAAAAGTAAGAGACAGCGAGACAAAATGACATACATATACAAAAGCCACAGAATATTGATCTGGTCAGATAAAACCAATGTAGATCATATAACCCAGCATTTGGTCAGAGGGATATTTCAGGGGAGAGAGCAACGCGAAAACTTGGAGGGTGAACGGAAGAATTTCATCGGAGTCTTTCAAACTCCGCTTGATGCGATGCCACGCACAACTGTCAACTGCGGATGGCGTGCTTTGATGGCATCATTTGGTTCGTTGCTCTCTCCCTTCACCGTCGCCTCATGCCCATGTCTCCGTCCTTTCTCGTTCGTCCCCCCCCTGGACCGCCCCAAGATATGCTGGTGGCAAATCCACTGTGCCGCTGCTGCCTGCGACCAGTGCTGGATCCAAGTCAATGTGTGTGCCGTTGCAAGTCAATCTCCCAGGATGGCAATCCGTGCCCGTCAACGCTGCAAGTACCCGCAACACCGTCGCAAGTCTATACCAATACCCTGTTGTTATCCAAGTCAGTCGCCGGTGGTCGTGCCCGCCATCATCCCAAATCCAAATCCAAATCCTGCCTCTCAAGTCCATCATTCAATGCTCTGGCCGCTGTCGAACAAGTACAGCCCTCCATTTCCACTTCCATATATTCGAGCACTGCTTTGCTCCAAGGCCCATCGGTTCCGCATCAACCATTCCTTCCCAGGTGCCGTGCTGTTGGTACGTGCCCGCTTCCTACCATCATCCCCGCTTCCTGCCATCGTCCCAGCTGACATGCATATTAGTTTAACCACATATAACGCAATGTCCCCGCTCGTTCGAATGCAGCACTCTCCGTATGTCTCAGTATCCATCGCGTGGCTTTGAAGTCTAATTCCATGCATGACAGTTTGTTGCCCCCATCTCCGCCGTCCCACTGGATCAATCTTGTCACCGTCACATCTGGCCCTTTCCCCCAGGCGTACATAATGGCGTTGAATGTCCATTTCCGTAGCCCCCTGTACTTGGTTTACTACTACTTGCGCATGAATAATAAATATATGTTTTTATTCGATTTTGTGATCTTTTGAGTTCTTTTCAGCGTATCTTTGAACATCTTTGAGAAAGACCTGGGCCAGCTACGATACGTCTTTGGATGTCTTTCCCAAGACCAAACGTCTTGGCTAAGATAGAGGGACCTGGTTAGCCAAAGACGTGCGTCTTTGGGGAAAATGGGTCTTTGAGGTCTTTGGCATCTTGGCAAAGATGCCAAAGATGCCAAAGCCAAATGTGTAGTTTTACTGATGATCCTTTGTCCGGGCGGCGTACGGGCCGGCAGAGCGGAGCTGGACACGTGGAGGAGAGTTCTGTGGGAGGAGGCCAGAAGTTAGTAGGACGTGGTGTGGTATAGGAGATGAGGACACAATTGAATTTGGATGCATATGGCGAGATAGGGAGGAAGTGGGAGAATGCGCAATGAGGTGGATAGGTGAACGAATTTGGCCCACGCCTATGGCGGCTAATGTGCATACGTGCCAAGGTTCCATTCCCGATGTTGAAGGGAAGAATGAGCGGCTGCCGGCAACAGCACTTCTACCGTCGCTGTACGTTTTCTCCGAGCTGGACGGCGATGCCTGCCGAATTTGGAGACTGTTTGTTAGAGGGGAACGGTAGAAGACGGTACGACCAAGAGCCACTGAATTTGAACCTCCTCGATTACGGGCCTAGCCCAAGCCTAGCCACTGGGCCAGAAGCGGACAGGATTCGTGCCAGCGTGCTTTTCGAGAGTCACGCATCACGGAGTGTGTCGCATTTTGGTTGAGTCGGTCATATGCCACCCGCGTTCGAAAAATTCCGGGATACAAAATGATGGATTTGAACTGAACTGGGCTTAAACCATTATCCGCGACAAAATGTCCCATACTGTACTATTTCGACCAAAATCAAAGGAAGAGGGCGGCCCAAGTCACATCAGTCACTTCCTTCCGCTTAAAAATGATGGGTGATCGCAGAAATATGAGCCTCGATTTTGGGCGTTGCAAATATGCTCTATTACCCAAATTTCGTGCCATCGGAAGATAGCTCAAATAGTCAAGTATCGGATTAGACATCTGATATTCTGCACTTCCTTTGCGCTGGAATGCTTCGGGATTGCGATGTATAGCAAGGCCGAAGCATTTAGGCTCCAGTTTCCAGCCTGATTTCCCCTCAATAGATATGTAGTCTGATACTTGGTAGTTCGAACTAACTTCCGATGACCCGAGTAATGACGGTGTAAATCAATGGTCAAAAATGGTTTATTTTAGCTCTGCGTTATAGGTAAATCAACCTCCGAGACCCCGACATAGCTCCGTAATATGGGTAATCGGGCGGAGCCGGCGAAAATTATTTTGAGCCAAAGTGGTAGCCGGGTGGTGAATTAGTCTCGAAGAGGGCGCCGAAGAAGTCTGTGGGGGGGGGAGAGGGAATGATCGGCAGCGACGCGCAACCCCAGGTAAGCGCCTGCGGCGCCGAAAAAATAGCGTAGGGGAAAAAAATTGGCTGCGGTATGGGGGTAAATCAACGAGCTGAAGGTCCAAAGTCGTTGGGTAAATCAATGAGGATTTCCGATTTTGAGCGGAGGTACTTATGAAGTGACCGGGGCCTCTTGCCTTCAGTCTCCTAGAAAGACGGTAGCATTTCGCGTGGTTACCCTTGTCATGTGCTCTGCGTAAAAATCCAGCTCGCTATTCTTTTGTCGCTTCAATTCATGGCCAATCACGACGTGATAAGGGTTACTTCCTTCCCTTGGTTACTCCGAGGTAGACTCGTCACCAGTCTGCTCCACAGCATTTGAGGTACTGCAAGCAGTTTGCCGTGCCTGCGGCAAAGTGCTTGCACTGAAAAATGCCGCAATAGCAGACTGGTTACGAATTTTCTGGTATTGTACAATGGACTGTGAGATGTCAGCCTATGTCAGCACCGGGGAAGGGCACTACTTACGCGATCAGACTTGAATCTCCCCTTTGCACCGTAGAAAGATGGCCGCGCGGTAGCAATACTGGCAAGACGCGATTCGAACTATCACCACCGTGTTCGTGGGTACAAACCTAAACCTGTGTTTGAGGAGCGTTCCGGAGATACGCATGGAGCGGATTCGAGATCGAAGTTGATCCGTGGGAGGAATGCAGCGTTCAACTGTTTCGTAAACTGTACTGTATAATCTCGTGGGTACAAACCTAAACCTTTGTTTGACGGCGTTCCGGAGGCCTCGTCCATACGCGTGTAACGGATTGGAGATCGAAGTTGATCCGTGGGAGGAATAGCAGCGAGGAACAAGGAATGGGAGCGTTCAACTGCTTCGTAAGCTGTACTGTATAATCGGCGGCCGAGCAACAAACCGACTCGATTCGTTTCCGCATTGCGTCAATAAAGGACGGATCGCGTGCTCTCAAGTATAGGATTCCGATGGAAAGAAATCTGTGGAGCGGTATTCAAATATACGATCATCGCTACTAACTACGGCTCTAATCTGCAGTAATCATGAGGCTAGTCGGCCAAAAAGCATAACGGCACGTATGAGCTCTGTGTCGCCAATTGGAGGTCGGGTATCAAGGCAATGATAGTTCCGCATCCTGGATACAACATCGGTACGTACGCACAATTAGGATTCGAGTGGGGGGGATAATTCTTGGGAGGTTGACAGCGCGAACGGCAGCAGCGAAGGCATCCTGTCTAACGGTAATCCTTGCGGCCGCCACGACACAGGGGAGCAGCGACCAGACGAGAAAACGAATGGTGAGCCGCCCTGTGTGTGTGGTGCGCAGAGGATTACCGTTGGAGTGTGGACTTACATCCGGTGTCCTTGGAACGCGGTATACAGAAAGAAGGGAGGGTGGAAGTCAAAGAGGGAGGGGAAGTGAGGCGACGATAAGGATATTGCTGGTATTTATACCCTTTGCCACAAAAGAACCCGCGACCTCCATCTGATATGTCGGTCGTGAGGGTGGGAAACGGGGAAGTCAGTAAGTCCGGGATCTTCCCTGATCTTCCGGCTCAGCGATCCACACGATCACGTGCTTACACGTCACCGTCGCGTCTCCACCGTGAGCTCATTAAGCTCCACTACGCGTCATGGTGCAAAGAGGGTAAGCATAAAGGCCAGAACCAGCGGCGTAGATCGTCAAAATACTTTTTATCATGTCCGCGTCAACAAATTCTTCGAATGTAACATCTCCTTCCATCGGAACGAAACTGAAGTGCATGCCTTCCCGCGTGCAAATCGTGACAGCGTACTCACATATACGTACAACAGAGGCGGCGTTCAAGTGGCCAAGGGACTCGGCGACAGCGTGCGCGGCACGACCATGGGCGCCATCGATACCGTCGAGCACCGTGATTCGTCGATAAATGACGAGATTGCCCGCAGGGGCCGCATGGAAATCGAACAAGGCATCGCCATGATCAAGGGCCGCCCCCTCGATCCCGCCTCCCAAAATATCACGAATAACACGGGTTCCGGAGCTGGTACACATCCGGTTTTGCATGCCGTTGCTCAATCTAACCCTTGCAGGGTCCGGCATTAATGGCGCGAACACCAACGCGACCACGAACAGCACCGGCTTTGCACCCCAGAAGGGCCAGGAATACGCACAGAGTGTGTAGCTGCCGGCATAGTCTGTTCGGATGACTCACTTATCCTATCCCAGACTCCACTTCCAATAATATGCACTCGGATCTCGGGCGTGGGCCCAATGCCTACAGCGGAAACGCCGACCCGGCAAACGGTGCCGGAAACTCTCTGCCGGGTGCGCGCCTGTTTTGTTGGCGCCCATGACATGATCTGAACGTCTGCAGGCTGGGGCTCGGGTATAAACGGTGGGAATGCCAACGCTACCACGAATAGCACTGGCTTCGCCCCACCCAAAGGCCAGGAATATGCGCAGAGTGAGTGGTTGCCGGCGGGTCCTTTTCGGGAAGCTCACCATATGGCAGACTCCACCACCGCAGGCAAAGCCAGCGATCAGCCCCCTCAATACCCGGCGCCAGGTGGACCGCCGCCGCAGGACAACAAGGGTAGGTGCCATTCAATCTTCACGCTTGAATAACGAGCTCATTGTCCCGACAGGCGGGATGTCCTACGGAAATCCCACTCAGATGGGCAACCGCCCCACGACGGGCGAACCGGTCGGCGGGCAGGAGTATCAGCAGCGCCAGGGCGCTGATGAGATCCCGCGTTGAATAATTAATAACGGTAATACCGAGGCAATGTACTATATATGTCTACCTGTAACGTTATTACCTTAGTCACCAGAATTGGATAATTTCGTGTCTCTCTCTGGGGTCCCTCCGGGCAGAGGCGAACTCTCAAATATGGCGAAAACGACATCTTGCCTTATGGAGGCAATTACTGTGGGGATCGCCGATCAAATGTCGAGTGCCTTGGGCTACATTTTCTCATGACATCCTCTAAGAACCCTGTCATGAGAGTCGGGCCTATTTCGGCTAAATAAGCACACTACTGCGCTATGAATTTTCGGATTTTTGGGTGCTTGACACCTACGGGGAAAGGTAGGAGGCATTGTTTTTCAAGACTTGAATCGAGAATGTTCTGCCTCTTCCGAATCTTTTCAATCCCCCTAGGAAGCCTCCGAAACTTGGCAGCGAGCGATGGTGTGGCAGTGCTGCCAGTGACTTAACGGAACGGACATCCTGTTTCTTGGGATTCATGAACCCTCCTGTGCAATTCTGAGTCGGCAGGAAGTCTCTTTTAACAAGTCTAAACGGATGTCTCTCCGACCTTTCAAATGATTTGAGTCAGAAATGCCAGCAGGAAATGCAGGGGTTCGATAGCGCAATAGTGTGCTTATTTGGCCGATATAGGCCCAGACTCTCATGACAGGGTTCCCGAAATGGGATGTCATGGGAAGATGGTTCGAGACTATCGGGAAGGATGAGAAGTCGATAGGATCCATCGTCTCCGCGACGGGGAACGATCAGTACTACAACGGAGATCAAACAGGAACCGCTCGACTTCAAATGAAAAGGTCTCGAGGGTTCGGAAGGCGGGTGCGAAGATCTGCCAGTGAGCAGGGCAGCACTTTGATCGTCAAGAGATAACACAAGGAGGTCAAACGGGTCGAAGGGAGAACTAGTGTGCAAGAGCCACTCGGGATGCCGTTCATGTATTTGATTTCCAACTTGATTGAGGTGGAGCACGACGGTGCTGGCTCGAATGGAAGGTGTGAGCGGAATGCTGGAATGCCGATAATGATACGGAACTATGACTTGCAGAACAGCCATCCTAGATCTGGAGGGAGGTCGCAGTGTCGGTGAAACTGCACCGAATATCCACGCGGCGTGCCGGATGAGGTGTGGAGAATTGCGGAATGCCGGCAAGAGTTTCCGCTAGTTTCCGTCACCGTCGGATTGAGAGTCCCGCAGGAGGCCGATGCACATATCCACGAGCTCCTAAACATGGAGTGGGCAAAGGCTTCGCCATTTAATTTTCTGGGTGGATCAAGGGGATGGATGAGAGAGAAAGCAAAGAGAAATTTTGATTACTGATTGCCGACTCGGATGTCGACTTTTCCACGCAATATCCGTCGCGGTATCTTCCTGCATTCTGCACAGGGATGCATTTGGTATTAGATATCAGAGGGAGTGTGTGGAGATGTGAGGACGTGTCACGACGCAGACATTGCTCCGCATCCATTGTTCCTTGCTGGAGTTCTCTCCTTTTCAACTCCTTTTCTCGAACTATCTAATTTACGACCTGGAGAATGGCGGGTGGAGCCCATCATCGCTGTTCGTCACAATTTAAAAGGTGATTTAATTTCCCGCGAGACAAAGGTGGGAATGCGATGAGGTATGATGCCATACTATTTGTCCTTTTTGCGCGAAAGCCCCAACATGATGGCCGAGTTTGAACCTGCACCAGCCTTCATGAAACTTTGATGTGATCTCTGCATAGAAAATGTGCACCACAATCCAGTCCTATCTAATTTTGCAATATACTTGTCAACCCCCCTTGTATGAAACTTCCGACCCATGCTCTGATCCAACTCTGAAGCGCATATTCAGGCCGTCTTCGCTACTATCCTCAGTATGCGGTGGTTGTCTTGATTTTTTCTAGGGATGCCGTCGCCAGCCACGATGGACGGGCCACGAGCTCCTTGTACCAGCTTCCGGTCTTCAATATAATACATACGCCGACTGGAAGAAATTTATGGCTCACCGCGCAACGTTGGGCCTCTTGGTCATGATGTCACTTTCATCCAATGTGACGAGCGGTGCATATGGAAGGTAGAACAGGTCAACGAGGGTGAACGTCTACGGTCGTTATGCGCGTGAGCTTCGGAATATAATTAAACTGTTCAAACGACGTACATCCCCTGCCATGTAGCGCTTCTCCAGGATCACGTCATAGGCGTCGAGTTTCTTGTCCAAGATCTCCAGCTGCTCGGCTAGGACCGCCTGGTCGTAGGGATCCCCGAAGCTCCTGCGCAAATGGATCATTGTCTCCCCCGAACCAATCGAATCGCAATCGGGTGACGTACCTCTGGTACAACTGAAACCCGGCTAAGCTCGCGCTGGGATAGAAGTGCGTGACCTCCACCGCAGCGGCCTGCTCGAACAACGCGTTGGACTTGAGGTCGGTCGGGATGAGACCCGACTCGGGATGCTTCGCCGCGAGATACCGGCAGATGGCGCGCGAGTCATAGAGGATGAAGCCGTCGTCGTCCTGGTGCCATTCAGTCAAGGTTTAGCATTCAAGATGAATCCGTGGTGCACGATGTAGGGGGTTTGCCCGAATGGCTGATGTTTCAGGAAATCTGGTCCCTTGTGCTCGCCGTTGTAGAAGTCGACCTCTATGAGCTCGAACGGGATTTTGAGCTCGTGGAGAACCGTCACGACGCGCCGCGTAGAGGTTGATCTGGCGAAACCAACAAGCC
The DNA here is from genome assembly GCA_029448575.1 of Mycena maculata. Classification (NCBI taxonomy): domain Eukaryota; kingdom Fungi; phylum Basidiomycota; class Agaricomycetes; order Agaricales; family Mycenaceae; genus Mycena; species Mycena maculata. The sequence continues at coordinate 229,833 of JARJLG010000095.1, read as the reverse complement.
GGAGAATTGCCATGTCTGTGGGGGTAGATTCGGAAAAATAACTCGTCCCATTTAACCTTTTTGTTCAACTGATTACCAATCAGGAAGCGCCGTTTTCGCGTATTGCTCAGAAGGAATGGGTTCTCCGATATGTCTCATTTATTTTAACCCTGTTCCACTGCAATGGAACATGGTCAGAATAAATGTGGAATAAATCCAGGGACTATACGCGCTCGGGAAATAATTTTGAACAAATGCGACGCATATTTGTTCGATGTCGTTGCTGCTTCGTGTACACGACCTAGTTCACACGGTGAGGCGTTGACAAAGGCTTAAGCGCTTATCAATCGACCAGTGAATAAGATTATCGATTCATAAGCAGCTGAGGGGCAGTGGCTTGGTCATGTCGTTCATATTACTGATTCATAAGCAGTTTGCGGGAGTTCCCGTTGGAGTGAGGCAAGGGAGTTTGGCGTGGAATATGATCAAAGTAAGTACCGTTCGACGACGATATTACCAACCTCGTTAACATGATGAAATCGCCCGGAATATTATCCAGAAGACATAGAGCCCCTTGAACCAAAAATCCCAGTCCCGCATGTAACAGTACCTCCACATATGCTGCAGATCGTGCGCTGTGAGGCAGTTTTCAATAAGGCAGCCACCGCATGCGGCAACGGCAAAAGACGTAGCCGATCCGCCTTGTTCAGTCGATACGCCCTGTCCTGCGTCACATCGAAGGTGTTTAAGCGCAAGTGTCCGAGATGGGATAGGCGGGTGGCCAGCACTTCTAGTCTCCGGAGAGCATCAAGGAGCTCTTGTGGCCAAAGAGCATCGCACCAAGAGTCGGAACTGGCCAGAGAAAAGTCAATGTCCTCTATAGAATCGACGAACGAGGCAATTGCGATCGCGGAGAGTGCTCGGAGATGGACGAGGTTAAAGGAGATAGATGAGATAGATGAGATAGATGAGATAGATCCGGACGGGAGATCACAGCGTGCGAAGACGATATAAACTCCTACAAGTCACATAGTTGAACAAAACTCTGCAGAGACGAGAAGGGTTTGTGAAACTTCACCGCAGGTGAGAGAGACGGGTGTACGAGGAGGAGAGAATGAGGATGTGCGTCTTCCCGGCAGGCGCCACCTCCGCCGATTCAGTTCGAGTTGGTGAAGGCAAGGCGGCTTGGGCGTACACAGATAGCCAAGAGAACGCGGCCTGGTAGCCGACATACAAATTATCGCGCTAAATGACGCTGGCATTGGCCACTTCGAAAATTGGAGACGAGCAAGTAATAGTTGACATCCTACACGCGATTAATATGGTACGAATATAACACCTCCTGCATCAACTCTGATCTGCATTTCTATGTCTCATACCGCTTGATGGAGCCTCGCGCGCATGAGATGGTGCGGTGGCGTCTCCGCGCGTATCGTCGATTGGCTCCCAGATCTCTGTCAACTCGGCAAGACCAGATAAACCGAAGGTAGTGGGCGGGATTTCGGGGGACGGCGTGGGCGTGAAGTCCGCGTAGAGTATGACGGGTGGGGGGGAGGTCGGGTGTCGACGGCGTGTCCAGCTGAGCGGGGGACCGACGTAGTGCCGTATTACGGGAGGTGGCGGAGGGAGGGGCACATAGGGCGGTATGGGCGGGGAGACGGCTGAGGGCAGAATGCTGTAGTAGTTTTGGCCGCTTTTGGATTCTTGGTGTTCGTCGCAGGGCGTGAATAACACGCCGAGGGCGTTCCCGCTGGAGATGCACGGGGTAGGAAAAACTTATTAACACGAGTACTCGTGAAAAATGAATACATTGACTCACCAAGTTCTGCATCCAACTCCCTCCCGGACGCATCGGTCGCACGATTTTTCGCCCAGACCCAGGCGCTCGCGGACGTCCTCGGTGAAATAAATATCGTCCAGTGGAACTATGTGACCTCTGCTCATTTCGCCGGCCCTCCACATATTATCCGAGGACACGATGGCCCCGTAATGCAGCGTCACGCCACATCCATTCGATCTCTTCCTTTTTCGCGTCGGTTTCGGTGGGGATTTGAGCGGTATGGGCAGGATTTGTGGTTGAAAGGGGCCGGCCGAGTCGTAGCACACATCTCCCGACGAATCTTCCGCACCGCAGGACAATGTGTAAATCATCGATGTGGATCAAGAAGATGTCTCGGGTTGAGAAGTATGCTCCAAGAAGGGTCTTCGCGGGGTGGTAGGCTGCTGGCAAAGTAGGTGGACGTCAAAAAGAAGGAGGATTGACCACGTGCAATGCATCGGATACCGTGATGCGATCCGGCCGGATCCGGAAGCAAACACTCCCCCGAGTCCTCCCGATGGTTCCAAAGCGTCCGTGCACCCAGATGACACCATGGACTTCAATCTGTGGCCACACCGTCGTTATGATTCAAGCAGAGCCTGTACCCTGGAGCCTGAGGACAAGATAAAGGTCTAGTCTTCGACGGGGGATGTGTTATATCCATGCAACATCCCCAGTCCTCTCGTCGACCTTCCGGTAGCTCCGGTAGGTTCCGAGGCTCCGGTATATTACCGGAGCCTCCGAACCATCCGGTATCATCGGGTTTTTACGCAATGAAGGATTACTGAGCGTTTCCCGTTTATCCGTCTTCCTGTCTTCTCACTTATTGTCATACAACTTCTCATCAGTCCATCTGACTTGACTTATTGTTAAGAACCACTCTCCTTCCTTTTATGGAAAACAATTAGCTACTTAGTTTAAATACGTCTTTAATATGTCCTGTACGTCAGATTGATAATTAACGTTGCTTGGCTCACTTTCCTTGCACTGAGTCGTCTCCGTTGTCTCCGGTTCCCTCCGGTACTCCGACTTGTCTTCCTCTATTGGATACCTGCCGGTTAGGGTAGTCACTCACCCTTGACCCCCTGTGGTGTTGTGATCCTCCTTCGTATACGTTCCGGACCCTCCGGCCCTCCGACGCTCCGACATACCGGAGCCTCTGGTCCTTTGGCCTTTACTCTTTAGGTCCACTTCGGCTCGGTATATAACAGTATTATCAATCTCTCTACTCTGACTAGCAATGTCTTGCCTTCCTAATCCAAATCTACCCAACACGGAACAAATCGAACGTTCCAACACTGGTCGGACGGGTCGGGAACCTCGTCGAGAATCCCGTATGTTCAGCCAGATTGTTCCGATGAGTACTCCGGTCCAAGTTCTCGGTCCGTCGATGTACCCGTCTATTCCGGTATCACCCACCCTTTGATACACTCCGCATTTCACTCGGAGTTCACCTGCGCCGCCTATGCCGTCTCCGACAACAATTCCGGGGTTGGTTCTCAATCCCTGGACTCCCGAGAATCCGGTGAGGTATCCGGCTTCACCCCATCCACGCCGCGCTGCAGCAATCTCTCGCAGCGTATCTCCCATCGCTGGGCCTCGTATCGTCGAGGTTCCGGAGGATCCCCAGGAGGCTTCCGAAGACTCCGTACATTCCGGAGGTCATGCAGCAAGTCTCCACTTATCGGAGGAGCTTCCTGAGCGTGATCCTGCTCCTTCCATTCATGATGGGGGCAGTGACAACGGCGATGGAGGCGATGGTGGCGGTAATGGTGGTGGTGGCGGAGGTGGTGGTGCTGGTCCACCGCCCGGCCCTCCCGGTGGTCCACCCAGAGGTCCCGGCGGTCCCGGTGGTCCTGGTGTTCCAGGAGGTCCACCCGGAGGCCCCCCTGGCGGTCCACCTAGCGGTGTCCCCGGAGGTCCCGGTAAACCTCGTGCCCCTCGTCGTGTTCCGATGCCTGAGGCCAACGAGGCCTTAATTATGGACACCATCCGGACCTTCCGGGATGCCATCAATGTGTTCTCCGCTCGTCCCGCGGACCTTCCTCCTTGTTCCAACCGATCCAATCTCTGTAATCCGGACACCTTCGATGGATCGGACCCGGCTAAACTCTCGTCCTTCCTCACCCAGTGCTATTTGCACTTTGCGGAGCGCCCACAAGACTTTCCGGATGACGATGATCGTATCCTCTACATCATTTCGTACCTCCGGGGCAGTGCTCAGCAATGGTTTTCTGTTATATACCGAGCCGGGGTGGACCCGAAGAGTAAATGGCCGAAGGACCGGAGGCTCCGGTATGTCAGAGCGTTGGAGGGCCGGAGGGTCCGGAACATATACGAAGGAGGATCACAACACCACAGGGGGTCAAGGGTGAGTGACTACCCTAACCGGCAGGTATCCGATAGAGAAAGACAAGTCAGAGTACCGGAGAGAACCGGAGAGGACGGAGAAGACTCAGTGCAAGGAAAGTGAGCCAAGCAACGTCAATTATCAATCTGACGTACAGGACATATTAAAGACGTATTTATACTAAGTATCTAATTGTATTCCAGAAAAGGAAGGAGAGTGGTTCTTAACAATAAGTCAAGTCAGATGGACTGATGAGAAGTCGTATGACAATAAGTGAAAAGAAAGGAAGACGGATAAACGGGAAACGCTCAGTAATCCTTCATTGCGTAAAAACCCGATGATACCGGATGGTTCGGAGGCTCCGGTAATATACCGGAGCCTCGGAACCTACTGGAGCTACCGGAAGGTCGACGAGAAGACTGGGGATGTTGCATGGGTATAACATTTTCCCCCAACCTTTATGACCCGACCATCATTCTGGTCTGGGACGGCAACTTCGCCGTCTTCATTCAGGAGCTTACGTTAAACTTCGGGCCACATGATCCGGTTGGGGACGCCGAGGACAAGATTCGCGCGTGTCGGATGAAATCTGGCAACCGGATCACCACTTACATCATCGAGTTCGACTTCCTTTCGGTCTTGACCCGGTGGAGCGATAACGCCCTCCGGTATCAGTGTTACGAAGGACTTCCCCGTCGGATCAAGGACGACATGGTTCATCACAGCTATGCCAACACCCTCGACGGAGTGAAGTTGGTCGCTCGCATCATCGATGGCCGGTACTGGAAACACGAGGCGGAGAAGCTCCGGGAGCGTGAACACGACAAACCCTCCGGTTCCGGTGGCGGTAACGCTACCGGAGGTCAATCCGGCAACCCGAAACCCGGTAATCGGAACTCTGGCAAGAGTTCCAAATCTTCCAATGCTCCCGCACCCTCCTCTCCTGCTGTGACTGCCGGAACCTCCGGTAACAATGCCGGACGCTCCGTTAACCAGGGTAAAGGCAAGGCCAAGTCGTCCGATGCCACTCCTGCCGCTCGTGCCTACACCGACAAGCTCGACGCCAGCGGAAAGATCAAGCAGGACGAACGCGAGCGTCGCCGGAAGAATAACCTCTGCATGTACTGCGGAGGTAAGGGTCACACCGCCGACAACTGCAACAAGCGTCCTGGGCAGGCTAGCGCCAAAGCCGCACAGGCCTCGACCTCCGGTACGACCACCCAGGCTCCGGCGGCTCTGGCTACACTGGCCGCTGCGGCTGCTGAGTCAAAAAATTGATCAGCAACTCGGAATCCTCCGCACCTGTTCCGAGTTGCGTTGACTCACGAGTGCTCACCGAGGTTCGTCTCAACGCTTCCGCTCTCTTCCCTAATGCCCTTTACGTCTCTCTCGATATTTCCTCCCTCCGGTCGGACATCTCCGAGCCGGAACTATGCTCTTCCATTTCCCCATCTCTTCTCTCTCGAGTAGTCGTGGGATTCAACTCCCGTGTGCGTGCACTTGTTGACTCCGGATCATCTCATTGTTTTGTATCATTGAAAGTCTGCGAATCTAATGCTTTTCCCACGTATACGGTGGACCCGGTTCGGGTCCGGTATCTCGACAGTTCTTCCTCCATCATCAACCGGATGCTCCGGTTTCCTTCTGGCGAAGTCCAATACATGGACTTCTTCGTCACACGTCTCGATTCCCCTTGCGATCTGGTCCTGGGATACAATTGGCTCAGCCGCATTAATCCGTTGATTAACTTCTGAATGTCACGATTTAGACACTATCTAATCACGACAACACCTTATCTAAGCACCTAATCAAGCGCTCATCTATTTAAACACCAAGGCTATGCTTGAGTCATCAGTGATCGGACAGCCAGGGATCGGGTTCCCACAGGAACATGCCGATGAAGCACGACAGATTGGTGATCGGACAGCTGACAGGTGTTATGCTGCGGAGATGTGGAGCATGCATGTTCATTACTCAGAACACATGGCTTCAGGACGTTTCTTACTAAGAACACACAGTTCTGGCATGTTTATTACTCAGAACACATGGTTATGGTGCTTGTAGTACATGGACACTCTATTGTATATATTATTAGCACTAGTTACATAGCCACAGTTGAACAGTATAAGTAGTGTAGCTAGTCGCATGTATTCCTTAGTCTTTTATTCCATCATCCTTCGAGATACTCCTCTTACCGAGAGACGTCCCAAGCAGCATTGTGCTCCCCTAGGGCGTCTTCAGAGTTCTTGAGCGTGACACTGAAGCCTCTATCACATTCCGGCCCGATCCCGTAAGGAAATCCCTGTCGACAACCCCGGAAATTATTCCGGGATCTGCTACGGTAGTTCCGATCACGGACGAGGCACCTCCGGTACAAGTCGTTCCGGTTCCGGCGCCTACACCGACTCCGACGATTCCACCATCTCCCGCTCCTTCTATGGAGACTCCTGCTCCTTCCATGGAGATTCCGGAGGCCTCTGGGCCTCGTCCTCTCTCTACCCCTCCGCTTGTGTCTCTCGTGTCTGCTGCGGCTTACCGCTCCATCATTCGAGACAAGGATTGTTGTCAATATACTCTGCACGCCACACCCTCAGAAGAAGCCCGTGCCCGGTTTGCTTCAGCATCTGCTCCGGACACCTCCGGTCTACCTTCCGAGTATCACGAGTTCGCTGACGTCTTCTCCGAGCAGGAAGCTTACAATCTTCCTCCTCATCGAGAATTCGACCTCAAAATCGAGCTCCTGGACGGTGAGGAGCCTCCGGTTAGTCACGTTTACTCCCTTTCGCCTACTGAGCTCGCTGCCCTCCGGGACTTCATCGACAAAAATTTGAAGTCGGGATTTATATACCCGACTCGTTCACGTCATGGAGCTCCTATTCTCTTTGCTAAGAAGAAGGACGGCAGTCTCCGGTGATAAGCCGCGAAATTTGCGAAACCTCAAATTTTACGAATGCATGCCATTCTGCGCTCATCCAGTGGTTGGTGTGAGCTCCAAACATGCAACCAAGAGCCATATTGCATTATCATCCTAAACACTGGCGCCTATGGCTTATTCCAGGAGACGGCACCCTTGGATCACTAGGGGTCAGATCCGGATTAAGGCTTGAAGCCCAAATATCAAAGTCCTGAAACACCCTCTATACGTGGGAAGGCAACCGCAATGCTCACTACCAAAGGGAGAATCATAATATCCACCTCTGACATCTATTGGGACACTGGGAACCTTATTCGGGAGGAAATGCTGAGTTGATTACACAACTTTGGCTTATTCAACGCGACGCGACAAGTCACAGGATCAAGGCCTAGACTCAATATTGCTATTTTAAACACCAGGTCCGTGAGGACGCGATCACCTGATAAGCTGCAGACCGGGACTAAGCACGTACTATGTGTTCCTGGATGTCGATTAAGGACATCTGGGGTATCGTTGGAAAGGGAATAACCTATACTATCCAACTAGCGATACTAGAAGTCGGGGCACACACAACAGAGGAAGATATGGGCCAATTACCCTGTTTAGGGGAATAGTGGAACATATAATCCCCTGATCGACAAAGGGTTGTCGATCACCGGATAAACTGCTGACCAGGATTAGGCATGTACTGTGTATTCCTGGATGTCGATTAAGGACATCTGGGGTATCGTTGGAAAGGGAATAACCTATACTATCCAACTAGCGATACTAGAAGTCGGGGCACACACAACAGAGGAAGATATGGGCCAATTACCCTGTTTAGGGGAATAGTGGAACATATAATCCCCTGATTGACAAAGGGTTGTTGATCACCGGATAAACTGCTGACCAGGATTAGGCATGTACTGTGTATTCCTGGATGTCGATTAAGGACATCTGGGGTATCGTTGGAAAGGGAATAACCTATACTATCCAACTAGCGATACTAGAAGTCGGGGCACACACAACAGAAGAAGATATGGGCCAATTACCCTATTCAGGGGATATTTGAACATATAAACCCCTAATCCATGAGGGGTTGAAGGAGTCATTATACAAACATTTAGGAGGCTAGGAACGCCAGGGCGCGCACAGCTGATACCGATCACAGGCTAATTAATTAAGTAGAATACCCGAAGCCTAGTAATCACGCATATGTAACAGTTTCTGTACAGTATATAAGGAGGGCAGAACCAGGGAGGACGGGACCGAACTAGACCTGGAGAGTGAGGAGCAATAAAGCCCTTGCGCACAAAGTCGACGTTTGGGCTTGACTCTTTGGCTGTCAACAGGCCTCAGAATTCAAGTTTGGTTTTGGAATAACAAAAGGACCGAACTAGACCTGGAGAGTGAGGAGAAATAAAGCCCTTGCGCATAAAGTCGACGTTTGGGCTTGAATCTTTGGCTGTCAAATAGCCTTGGAATTTAAGTGCGGTTTCGGAATAAGACTTTGTTTGAGGCACGAGCCATAGTTACGGGGCGTGAGCCATAGTTACGGGGCGTGAGCCATTGTTACGGGGCGTGAGCCATAGTTTCGGGGCGCAAGCCAGCAAGTTTGAGGCGCGAGCCATTGTTACGGGGCGCGAGCCATAGTTACGGGGCGTGAGCCAGCAAGTTTGAGGTGCGAGCCAATCATTGTCGGAATAAGGCGCGAGCCAACAAAACCGGGTCTAAACAGCCCACAAAACCAAGCCGGTTCACAGCCGTTATCTTTGCATAGTTGGGACACTTAAATCCACGTTGGGAACCAACCGATAAATTCAGGTTGTGTCTTGAACACCACTTCGAGAAAGCTAGTTGAGACTTAGCCATCCTTGGGGGGAACGGGAATTGAATACTTTCGTGACAAATACGTTTACTTGTGGTTTCCTTGGACCTACACTTGTGTCCAAAAAGACCCGAATCTCGTCAGTGTATCTTGGTCGTCAAAAGAGTGTGTGGTGTTGGAGTCTGTCTACCGTCGATTTAGTCGCGCTTAATCTCACTTTGTGAGTTAGGTGTAACTCAGTCGTTCGATAGGGGGGATTTTGGCAGTTGCATTATTCTGACCGTTGAACCTGAGCAACCGTTTCACCGGTTGTGCGTCGACTACCGGGGTCTTAATTGGATCACAAAGAAGGACCGCTATCCGCTTCCTCTCATTGCCAATCTCCTCGATGCCCCCGGAAAGGCTCGCGTCTATACAAAACTTGATCTCCGACACGCTTACCATCTTCTCCGGATCGCTCCGGGTGACGAGCCTAAAACGGATTTTCGTTCTCGCTATGGGTCCTTTGAGTTCCGGGTTGTTCCAGAGGACTTACCAATGCTCCGTCCGCTTTTCAGCGGTTCCTGAACAGTCTGTTCGCGGATCTGTTGGACGTGTACGTCGTCATTTATTTGGACGACATATTGATCTATTCCGATGATCCGTCCCAACATACCGAACACATTCGGGAGGTGCTCCGGCACCTCCGGAAGGCTGGACTCTACTGCAAACTCTCCAAATGCGAGTTCAGCGTCACCACCTGCGAATATCTCGGTTACATCCTGTCGCCGGAAGGCTTCCGGATGTCTCCGGACAAGGTTTCCGCCATCGTTGATTGGCCGGAACCCCGGAAAGTGAAGGATGTTCAGTCCTTCCTTGGGTTTTGTAATTTCTATCGGCGTTTCATTTGGAACTACTCGGCGATCACGATCCCTCTTACTCGCCTCACTCGTTCCAACGTCTGATGGGATTGGACCCCCGGTTTGCCAACTTGCATTTGACACCTTCAAGCACATGTTTACGGAGGCTCCGGTACTTTCACACTGGATTCCGTTCCGGCAGCTTACTGTCGAAACCGACGCCTCCGACTATGCAATCACCTCAATTCTCTCCATCCTCGGAGATGATGGCGACATCCATCCTATTGTGTTCCGGTCTCGGACACTCGGTCCGGCCGAACTCAACTACGACACTCACGACAAGGAACTCCTAGCCATCTTCGACGCCTTTAAACACTGGAGGCATTATCTTGAAGGACCGGAGCTTCCGGTCGACGTCGTAACCGACCACAAGAACCTGGAATACTTCGCGAGGACCAAAATCCTCACTCGTCGCCAAGTCCAGTGGTCGGAATACCTGTGCCACTTCAATATGGTTATCCGGTTCCGACCGGGTAAGCTCGGAGCTAAGCCAGACGCTTTGACTAGACGATGGGACGTCTACCCTAAAGAGGGGGATAGGGCTTATGGCCAATTGAATCCTCAAAATTTTCGCCCCATTTTTACTCAAGATCAACTCACCGCGTCGCTCCGGGCCACATTCCTTGAGGAAATTACCCTCCATTCCTCCATCGTTATGGATGTTGAGAAGCTCTTTTCCGACATTTGTGCCCACTACAACGATGATCCAGCTGCCATTGCAGGACTTGCTTCCGCAGCCTCCGGCACCACTCCGCGCTGGAAACTCGACCCTTCCGGTATGCTCCGGCTCCACGATCGCATTTATGTTCCGGTGATTTCTGGAGACGCTCCGGACCAGCTCCGCGTGCGTGTTCTGCAGAATTTGCATGATCACGAGTTGGCTGGCCACTTTGGACAAAATCGCACTTTAGCACTCGTACGCCGCGAGTACACTTGGCTGGAGGTTCGGACCTTCGTCTGAGACTATTGTTGGTCATGTGTTCTATGCAAGCACAACAAAAAGCCTCGGCATCGGCCTTACGGACTCCTGAAACCACTTCCGGTTCCGCTCCGGCCTTGGCATTCCAGTTCCTTGGACTTCATCGAGCAACTCCCTGTCTCCGGCGAGTTTGACTGCATTTTGGTGATTGTTGATCGGTCATCCAAGCAGGTCATTCTCATTCCTTGCGATACCCACATCAATTCGCCGGAGCTCGCTCGCCTCTTCCTCATTCACATCTTTTCAAAACACGGTGTTCCGGCACATGTTACGTGCGACCGGGGCTCCGAATTCATTGCTTCATTCTTCCAGTCGTTGGGCGAACTTCTCAATATGGAGATCCATTACACCTCCGGTTATCATCCGGAGGCCGATGGTCAAACAGAACGTATGAATCAGACTGTTGAACAATATATCCGCATCTACTGCTCATATCAACAGGACGATTGGGGCCGACTCCTTCCGCTCGCGGAATTCGCTCTCAACAACACTCCGAACGCTTCGACCGGCATCTCCCCCTTCTTCACCAACAAAGGTTACAATCCGGCAATCACTGTTCATCCGGAACGTGATGTTGCGAACATGTACGCCAAGGATTTTGTTGTTGATCTTCAGGAACTTCATCAGTTCCTCCAGGAGCAAATCACTTTTGCCCAGGAACGGTATAAGGAAACCGGAGACCAGAAACGGTCCCCGCAACCTCCGCTTTCGATCGGCGATCAGGTTTTCATCCTTGCAAAGCATCTTCACACCAGCCGGCCCACTCCGAAATTATCGGAGACGTACCTTGGCCCTTACGAAGTTATTGGCAAACCCAGTGCCACTTCTTATACCATTCGGCTTCCGAAATCGTTGTCACAGGTCCATCCAGTTTTCCACATTTCCCAACTCGAACCGCACGTTCCGAACCCCTTTCCGGGACGCGAGGAGCCACCTCCGGCAGCCATAGAGATCATTGACAGCGAGTCGCACTTCGAAATCAAGCAAATCGTTGACTCGAAGATCGACCGGAGGTTACGAACTATACTACGCTGAGTGGCTCGGATACGAGAACACTGACGATCAGTATGCTTGGGTTGGTGCGGACGACTTGGACGCGGCCGAACACATCAACAATTTCCACCGGCGCTTTCCGAATAAGCCTGGACCCGAATATTAACTCATCACACAAAAAATTAAAACCAAGAAAAACAAAATTTTGTCCAATTCAAATTACAACATTCATTTCATATATCTACAAAGTCTTTTTGTCCTTAGGCCTCCAGGGCCCTCATTCCTCGCTTCCGGACGCTTCCGGCTTTTCCGGAGCCTCTGGCTCCCCCATCTCCTCGTCCGAATTGTCCATCACGAACACCCCGCTGGTGCTCCCGGTTGGAGCACCAAGGTCTGGAACCCTCGTTCCTCCGACTCCCTCTTCACGCACCGGAGCTTCCGGCGCTGGGGATGGAGAAGGAGGTGGAGGCGGGACAGGCTCCGGGTCGGGCTTGAAGGTGAGGACTGTAATGGTCCTCGCCTCCGCGACCTGACTCGCAACCCTCGACGTCGCGGCGACTTGTTCTTCTTTGGGCCCTTCCGGCCCCTCCAGCGCCCCAGGTGCATCCTTGTCCATCCTCTCGTCGACCATCCTCACATATTCCCCGCTGTCCACGGACTAGAAGTCCGCGGGCCAGGATGCGGAACGGGCTCAGGGCGCAACCAGTGATAAGCCACGAAATTTGCAAAACCTCAAATTTTACGAATGCATGACATTCAGCGCTCATCCAGAGGTTGGCGTGAGCTCCAAACGTGCAACCCAGAGCCATATTGCATTATCATCTTAAACTGGCAATAACAGCTTATTCCTGGAAACTTCACCCTTGGGACACTTGGGGGTTGAATCCGGATTAAGGCTTAAAGCCCATACATCGAAGTCCTGAAACACCCTCTATACGGGGGAAGGCAAAAGCAATGCTCACTATCAAAGGGAGAATCATATTATCCACTTCTGGCATTTATTGGCACACCAGGAACCTTGTTCGGGAGGGAAACACCTAGTTGTTTACACGACTTTGGCTTACCCGACGCGACGCGATGGGTCACCTGATCAAGGCCTGGACCTACAATTACTACTCCTATACACCGGATCCGCGACAGCGCGATCACCCGATAAGCCGCAGGCTGGATTAAGCTTGTACTGCGTGTTTCTGGATACCGATTAAGGGCATCTGGGGTATCATTGGAAAGGTATTAAACCATACAATCCAGTCAACGATACTAGAAGTTGAGGCATCTACCACAGAGGAAGATATGAGTCAATTATCCTATTCAGGGGACTAATTACACATATAATCCCCTGATCGACGGGAGTCATTATACGGACACATAGGAGAGTTCGAGTAGCGAATAAGGGCGCCAGGACGCGCGCAGCTGATACCGATTGCAGGCTAATTAATTAAGTAGAATACCCGAGGCCTGGTAATCACGCATATGTAATAGTTTTTGTACAGTATATAAGGAGGGCAGAACCAGGGAGGACGGCACTGAACCAGACCCCAGAAAGTGAGGAGCAATACAGCCCTTGCGTACGGAGTTGAAGTTTAGGCTTGAATCTTTGACTGTCAATTAGTCTCGGAATTTAAGTTCGGTTTTGGAATAGCATCAGTGGGATTTATAAAGTGTCAGTTACGGGGCGTGAGCCATACCAAGTCCAAGGCGTGAGCCATAGTGTGTGTTTTGAGGCGTGAGCCATAGTTACGGGGCGCGAGCCAAGCAAGTTTGAGGCGCGAGCCAAGTCAGTGGAATAAGGCGTGAGCCAAACAACCGGGTCTAAACAGCCCACCGGATTAATAGTCCACCAAAACAAACCGGTCTAGAGCCGTTATATCTGCATAGTTGGGAAACTTAAATCCACGTTGGGAACCAACCGATAAATTCAGGTTGTGTCTTGAACGCCACTTCAAGAAACTAGTTGAGGCTTAGCCACCCTTGAAGGAAACGGGAATTGAATACTTTCGTGACAAATACGTTTACTCGTGGTTTCCTTGGACCTATACTTGTGTCCAAAAAGACCCGAATCTCGTCAGTGCATCAAGGTCATTAAGGGAGTGTGTTGGTGTTGGAGTCTGTCTATTGTCGGTTTAGTCGTGCTTAATCTCACTTTGTGAGTGAGGTGTAACTCAGTCGTTCGATAGGCACACCCAGGATGGGAAACTTTTAACGTCGCCTAAAAGACTTACGAAAAGAATGTGTATTCGTAGTCTAATACATCTTGATTGATTTAGCAAGATTCAATGAAGTAAGAAAGTATTACAGACACAACTAGAAATAATATGTCTGTCCGGCTTAATTAATTTCTATTCTATTCACCATGTAAGGAAGGCGTATGAAAAGAACATCTGTTAGGTGCCGAATCAACCATAATCAGTTTTTGAAGTATCACCTGTGCACAAAAGGCCCCCGAAAATATCATGTTTCGATAGACCTTTGCGGCAGATACAAAGGTCGTCTTTCCAATATAGCCGAAAGGCCTACTGAAAGAACTTCTTTCAGCAGTGCTTTCGGCTATATTGAAACAAAGACTTTCCAATGTGGCCGAAAGGCCTACTGAAAGACGGTCTTTCCGCACTGCTTTCGGGGATATTAGAACAAAGACTTCCCCGACTTCTTGAAAGACGCACCAAAACATTGAGTTTTAGGAAACCCTGGGGTGCACCCTAAGGTATGCCCTCGGGTGCAGCCGCAGGTGCATCTTCGGGGCGGGTCGTCGGGCCTCAGACCCCTACGTGTATCAAATAATAACTAAAACAACCCCGTCCGCCGCGCGAACGGAGAATATATTCATTGAAGTCAATACTTACATGGGTCTGTCCTACGTAAAATATCTGTCGTCTCCTCCATTATCCCGACGTGTATCTGAAGAATGACTGATTTAGCCCCATTTTTTTTTTTTGTGACAGAAATACGCACTCAATCTTTGAAGGTTCGAGTATAGACCATGCAGCGACGTATGCGCTGTGTATTCAAGTAGACGCAGCCTATAATATATACATTAGACCCTGCCATATAAAGTCAGCAACAAAATTCAAAGAAAGGGAAATGGACGAGACGTACTGTATGTACACTCCACTTCACAGTTCCTCTTCTCTTAGCTACCCAAGATGTAAGTATATACATACAATCCAGACAGTATCTACAATCATCCCCGAAGAGTAGTTATCCAGGCGTTCTGCAAATCCTCCCTGAAGATGTCGTGAGCAACAAATTACAGACATACAAGAGACGGCGACCCACCGCGGCGCATCAGATTCACCGAGGGCATCCAACACACGGCGGATGCACGCCTCGACCTCCCCGAAGCTGCCGATATTCTGCAGCCACCAGTACTCCTGGTGTTCGACATTGCAGGAGCACACTAGGTACACCCGTGTGTCCTTCATGTCGAAGCAGATGTGGCACATCCGTTCTGCACATGAAGACAATTAGCAGAATAACCAGATAGAGTGAAAGACTCACCAGTGGCCATCCGTTGCCGCGGGTGGAAACAGAAGAGCCATAAATGCGTCTGGGTGACGTTGCATTTTGAATAGCCCTTTCGGCACGATGGCAAGTCCGCGGTGTGCCCGACCTTCACCCGCATGTGCCCGAGGAATTCGGCGGCGTTCATCTGGCCGGAGTAGAACAGCCCGAGGAAGTAATCCTCGATGACGGCCGTAACGTATACGGCGCTGCAGCCCTCCCTGGCGAAGCGACCGGGGAACTCGGTGAAGGCGGCCAAGCGGGCGAGCAGGGGCAAGGCCCCTCTGAAGGCCCGTTAGCCAGCAGCAACAAGGAGAAAACAGTTCACTCACATTTGAGCCAGGGTTGGCGGAGTCGTGAAAATCAGCCGGAGACCGACGCGGGCGCAGTGGTATCGAAAGAGCTGGCCGGCGGGGACGGGCGCGCGGACGATGCGCGAAGTGAGGACGAGCGTCGTGACGATGAGCACGGCGGCGAGGAGCGCGAGCACGTTGGTTGCAAGGTTGCCGAGCGATAGACGCTCAGTAACCGCGGTGGTGGTGGTGGCCGAAGACATCGCGGTGGTGGGCACGGTGGTCGCCAGGTTGCCGAGCGATAGACGCTCAGTAACCGCGGTGGTGGTGGTGGTGCGGAAGCAAGAGATGTCGGGCGCTCAACCGAGCTTTATAGGCGGCTGGCGCGGTGGTGGTGGTGGTAAGAAGGTAAGAGACGTTGCCCGCAGCACGCCGACGGGCCGGGATTTTGTAGGCGGTGGGTGATGTCAACGCCGGGGAGGCCTCGGGGCGCGGCGGCGGCGGGGACGCGGCGCAGGGTGACCCAGACGTCGGGGGACGATCGCGAGGCGGGCGCGCCTCGTGCGTGGGTGATTTGGGTGGGGGCACGCCGGCGAGAGCGGGAGGCGGCGGGGAGGCGGCGCGCGGTGAGGTGGGAAGGGCTGGGTGTTGGAGCGGAGGCGCACGGCAGCGAAGGCGCGCTGCGGCGGGCGCGTCGCACACATGGCCGTCGCGGACGAGCCGCTCACGAACGAGCGACACTCGCGGGGTGCTTTTTTTTTTGGGGGGGGGAGGGCGTCGGGGAGGCTGTGGGTGCTGCAACGGAGGCGCGCATCGCCCGAAACGGCGATCGGCGAGGGCGGGACGCGGCGGGGAAGTGGCGCACGGCGACCCCGATCCCGAAGAGGGCGTCGGGGAGGTGGTGTTGGGAGGCGCGCGAGTCCCCCCCATTCGCGATGGCGCGTCCCAGCACCAGCGGGCGCACAAAAAAAACAGCAGCGCCGCGATAGGCGGCACACAATGGTGGGGCCGATCAACGAGCGACGAGCGCTCGTGGACCGCCGTAGACCGAGACGGTCTTCGTGCGTAATACTCAGTGCGCAATGGTCCTCAAGCCGAGGTACAGTTTTGTTAAATTATCATAATGAAGCACATCAATAAAATTACTGGAAATGAAGTATCAGCTCGGCGTCTAGCAGGCGGGAGCTGGCGGGGACTTACCAAAAGTTCGACGTACTACCAATACACTACCCACGGGAGTCTTGCGCGCCTGAGTCCAAGGCTTTGTGCCGCTCAGAGTTGAATTGAGAGAACTGGAAGAGAGGAGGGTCAGAATGCGTCAAACTCGGATCATAGAAAAAACCGACCTCGGGCAATCTCTGTCCCTTCAGGACGCGCGCGGAGAGCAACATGAGAGGTCTTGAGAATCAGAAAGCGGTTGAGACCTGCGCCAAGCGATCTACACTCGGGGAGGGTCAAAGTCAAAGGACGAGGGTCATAAGTCTGAAGGAAAGATTGGTGGTGCCGACGAGCGCGCGACTAGCCAGAGGCTAGGAAGAGCAACAGGATAGGTCTTAAAGGTTGAGAAGCGATTGAGACCCGCGCCGAGCGACTCACACTCGGGGAGGGTCAGCACGCGGGTCAAGGGTACCACTGGGAGGACATCGAGAGCGACGACGTCGACGCTCGATGCTGTCTCCCAGTTGAGTACATGGTCGGCGCGAGCTCCAGCGACAACGAGCGATTAACACTCGTTGACGTGGTGGTGGTCGAGAAGAAGCTGGATGTCACAAGTGACCTCGTGACAATCAAATCAATATAGGTAAAAAAATACATCATTTCTATATATTATCATTCAAGTCCATAACTCGTTCTCGGGCAATGGCCATAGTATCAAAATAGTAGCATTGCAAAAAAAAAGTGGTACATTATTAATCGAGGATGCAAATGAGTTCCAAAATGAAAGGCAACAAAACCTCTCCACTGAAGGACCCTGCCACACGGGAGCGTGGACCTGGTGGTGTAGAGGTAACATTCCTCGAGAATTGGCCACGGCGTATGTATGATTTCTGAGGAAGTCCCCGGTTCGATTCCGGGCCAGATCATTATGTTTTCTGTCTTTGGGTATTTTTTTTAAAAAAAAAAACCGCGAGTCCCGTCGGCAAGCAACGGTGTAGGACGAGGGATCTACACCAGCGGCATTCAATTGACGGCCTAGCGCCATGGACTTCGGGAAAAGCATCAGCTTGGTTTGTAGCGCGGGGCAACCGAAGGTGACTTACAAAAAGCTCAGTATATATATTACACATATTAGACATTGCGCGCCTGAGTCCAAGGTCGAAAGCGCTGCATGGGGAGATAGTCAGTATCGGGAAATCATAGTGGACTGAGAAAAGCAGGTGGGAGCTGGTGGGGACTTACCAAAAAGTTCAGCGCACTACTATAGTCAATATCCGGATATCGGGTCGAAGAGTTTGCTAGGGAGTTGCGTAGTGTAGCGCTGGGCACCGACCTCTGGTGAATGCTGTAGTCTCCGCGAGCTCCTGCGATTGAATGTGATGGTGCTGTAGTGGAAGATGGTCAAAAAACTCCGATATCGGGTCATGAAAAAAACCGACCTTGGTGTCTCTCTTGACGGGACGCCGACCCGAATTAGTCTTAAATTGGTATGACTTGGCGGTTGAAAAGTGTTTGCAAGACTCTCAAAGTGATAGAGTCGTTGAGCACTGGAGGGTCGGTAATCATGCGGGGGTGGACGGCAGCGCAACGAGCGATCTACGCATCGTGGGCTGGGGGCGGACGACAGCGCAACGAGCGATCTACGCATCGTGGGCAGTCGTCCCCGCGGTCACAACAAGCGATATACACTCGTTGGACTGTGGTGGTGGTCAATGGAAAGCAGGTCACTACCCTCTGTCACGACACGTGACCCTCTACAATTCATTTTTCGCCTCAGAAATTCAATTTCTTCCAACTCGTTTTTACGGTGCGTGCAATTTGAGTATTGGAGTATCATAAGCATGGTTCCAATCGTATTACAGCCCAAAAAAAAAATCCATAGCACATACCCTCGCAACCCCCATCCCCCGCGCGGATGAAGAATATATTCATTGAGCTAATACTTACATAGGACCGTCCTAAGAAGTAGTTAACCCGTCGTCTCCTCCATTATCCTGAGTCGCCTCCTTCCCAGCGTATCTGAGGTTGGTGCTGAGTTAGCCCAAGTGTTTTTTTTTTGTGACCAAGTATGTACGCACTCTCAGGGTTCGCGTGCATGGACCATGCAACGATGCAACGATGTATGCACTGTGTATTCAAGTAGACATAGCCTGTAATATACATTAGATACCTGCAAAATCAAGTCAGCAAAGAAAATCAAAGGAAGGAAATTGAGGGAGACGCACTGTATGTACACTTCCTCCGCTGCTAGTTATCCAAGATGTAATCAAGAAACACATGTACATGCATATATACTATTACGCCCGAAGGGACGCCATCCACGCGTCTCCCAAATTCTCCCTGAGGAGAGTGAGCAACAAACCACGGACATACAATAAGGTGCGACTCACCGAGGCACAGCGGATTCACCGAGGGCGTGTAAAACCCGCCGCACGCAAGCCTCGACCTCCCCGAAGCCGCCGACTTTCTGTAGCCACCAATACTCCCTGTGAACGACATGGCAGGAACAATGCAGGAACGCCCGGTTGTCCTTCATGTCAAAACAGACGTGGCACATCCGTTCTGGGCATGAAGACAATTAGCGGAATAAGTGGATAGCGGAAAAGACTCACCGGTCACCTTCTGGTGCTGCGGGCGAAAACACATTTCGTATATCTTTTCCGGCGCGATGTCAAGTCCGCGGTGTGCCCCACCTTCACCCGTATGTGGTCGAGGAATTCCCCGAGGAAGTAGTCTTCGACGACCGCAGTGACGTATACGGCGCCCCAGCCCTCATTCGCGAAGCGACTGCCGAACTCGACGAGAGCGGCCATGCGAGCGAGCGGCGGTAACATCCCTCTGAAAGCCCGTTAGCCAGCAGAAAGGAGGAGAAAGTAGCTCGCTCGCATTTGGGCCAGGGTTGGCGGACTCGTGAAAACCAGGCGGAGACCGACGCGGGCGCAGTGGTATCGGAAGAGCTGGCCGGTGGGGACGGGCGCGCGGACGATGCGCGAAGCGAGGACGAGCGTCGCGAGGACGAGCGCGGCGGCGACGAGCGCGAGCACGGCGGTCGCAAGGTTGCTGAGCGATCGACGCTCAGTAACCGAGGACATCTTGCGGTGGTGGTGGTGGTGCGGAAGCAAGAGAGGTCCGGCGCTCGACCGAGGTTTTATAGGTGGCGGCCGCTGTCGACTTCGTGCTCGAAGTCGAGGTCAGCGGGTCCGAGGTCAGGTTGGAGGGTGAGGGGGCCGGGACGGCGAGCGCGCAGACGGGGTGGTCGACGAGCTAGGGCAATGAGCTGGCGGGACGACAAGCACGATGCCGGGGTTGATGAGCGACGAGCACTCGTGAACCGAGACGGTGGTGCTACTATTCAGTACAGTACTCAGCCCGCACTGGTGCTCAAGCAGGGATAATTTAAATTTATTATTATAAATCACGATGACACATCAATACAGATACTGAAAATCAAGCATTAGCTCGGCGTGCAGCAGGCGGGAGCTTGCGGGGACTTACCAAAAGTTCAACGTAGCACCAATACACCACCCCCGGGAGTGTCGGGCGCCTGAGAGCAAGATTGATCAAGCTGCATTAAGATATAGTCAAAATCCGCAGAGCGGGTCAGAATGAGAAACTGACCTTGTGTTTTTTTTGGTTGCTTATAGCATACGCCAGCGAGCCCGCCAAGGACTATAAAGCCTCCACCGAGGCGCGGCTTGGAATTTTGAATGAAATTTCGACATTGATGAGCAGCTAGCCGCGAAGCTGGATCTCCAAGGATTTAGGTCGTCGTGGAGCAGGAGAGAGTTGGCGGGGACTCACCAAAAGTTCGAAGCACTTCTGACACACTCCCCACGGGAGTCTTGAGCGGCTGGGATTGAATGTGATAGTGCTGTCGTGGAAGATGGTCAAAAAATGCGACAGCCGGTCACCAGTGTTACTGACCTTGGCGGCTCTCTCGATAGACGGAGACAAATGGGGTGAATATTGGCATGACTTGAATGGGAAGCCAATGGTAATCCCGTCCTGCGATATGAGGTGAGAATCGACAAAATCAAAGAGAAAAAGGACACGAACGGAGGCCTCGTTGGTCCGTGTGGTCAAGGTCGTCAAGCGCACAAAAGCAGGCCGACGACCTTGACGTGCGCAGACCACAGATTGGGAAGCACCTCGTCAAGAGCACATATAGCAGTCCGACTCGGTGGCTCCCGTTCTGGGATTTGAGTAACCGGTAGGCCGCATTTATCCTGAGAGAGACTTGCGCTGCGCATAGCGCTGGGTGATCCATGGTCCTGGAAAGTGCGCAACGCTGGCGTTGAGCCACTTGAGGGTCGGTAGTGTGTCGATAATTTGATTGATCCGTTTACTTGACCTGCTGGGCTGGGGGCGCACGGCAGCGTAACGAGCGATCTACGCATCGTGGGCAGTCGTCCCCGCAGTCACAACGAGCGATATACACTCGTTGGATTGCGGTGGTGGTGGTTCATTGGGAAGCAGGTCACTACACTTCGGACGACAGCGTAACGAGCGATCTACGCATCGTGGGCTGTCGTCCCCGCAGTCACAACGAGCGATATACACTCGTTGGATTGCGCTGGTGGTGGTTAATTGGGAAGCGGGTCACTACCTTTGCCGCGACACGTGACCCTCCGAAATTCATTTTCCAATAAATAAATATTCAAACTCGCGATAGTTCTCAAGTCTTTCTTACAAGTGCTTGGCGTTTGCAGAGTCAAATGCATGAGTATTTGGGTATCGTACTTTACATCGTTCCAATCATTCAACATGCTAACAAAAACATTCGCATCGTCCCTGCCAGTGTCCAAGTTTAGCCCTGCAAATAACGCGTCAGTGCCAGTCTGAAAAGGAAAGGGACAGACATACCCTTGACAGGTTCAAAATCACTGCTCGGTCCTCCGAAAAATTGTAGCGCGCGTAGTGGCTGACGATAGAGTTTGGGTCGATGCTGACGACGGTGTCCGACATTTTCGAGGAGTATGTTGCTGCCGGAAAATGGGGGAAGGCTCTGAACGGATCATTCTTGCCTTTGGGAAGGGGGGCCTGATGCCGAACATTGAATCGCACTTCGTCCTTGCCGTTCGCATTCACAATGATCTCCTCGATACTCCCCGCCCAGGTCTTCCCAGAATCATCGAGATACAGAATGAGACTGTTACCAAGATGCGTCTGGGCTCTGGAGTAGTTCACCCCGTCGTACTGATAATGTGCAGGGCGATGTTCGACAGATTTGGTCCTGGACTTGACCGGCAGGTTTCTATCTCCAAGGTTGAGGCCAAGGTGGAGAGTAAAGAGCCTATAGAATTCGCGGAGGGCAGCCGGACAACCTGGCCGATTTATCCACCGGCGAAGGTTTGCACTACGGATCCAGGTATTCATAATTGTTGCTTCATGTTGGCCTTTCTCATTGTGAGCATTTGTTGAATTTGACAAGGGGAACAACTTACCACCGAGATGATCATTCAAATTTATCTTGCCTAGTTCCCCAATAAGGTGTTCAGTGGGGAAGGCCCACCAGTTCACTACTGGTCCGAAGGAATGCATGAAGTCGTAAACATGCAACGACACGTGAGGATTTGTCCTGGTTTTGGGAGTGATTGTATGAGGATATAGGTTTTGAAGAGTTCCGAGCCATTCCTTGACGCACTCGCGGTACGCTGTGGCGCGTGTACCCGACGTTGCATAGCGGCAAGCAATGGTGATGGCTTGGTACAGTGCCATGCTATGGGCAAGAAGCCTGCGGAAATGGGCTGCGTTGGTCCCTTCCTGCTCCGCCCATAGAATGACGAGGGCAATGGGCAGGTAGATAGTTCCTGTGGTGCGCCATTCGTCTGCCTTGATGGAACCAGCGCCCGCCTCTCCGAAGTTCTTGGGGACATGATTGATCCACGCAGGAGTGGTGGTATTAGCAATGACGTCTTGGATGAAACGGATGTCATCCTGGGTGATGGTTTTCGGGCGGGGAACGTAGTTGGGTTCTATAAGCGGCTTTTCCAAACGCTAGTGGGACAAAAGTTTAGTTTAACAAAGAGGCGGGTGTCGCAAGGTGGACTTACCCAGGCGGTTAACAGGTCCACGAGGTGACCTTTAGTCATCCTCACTAGGTGGTCGTGGTGTGGAAGCTGAGTCCATTTCTCTCCCCACAAGTCGAGCGACCAGCATACAAACATAAGGGCCCATTTCGTTTTTGACATCATTTTTTTGCGCAACACCTTTTCTGTGAATTCCTCTCGCTCGAGTTTTGCTTCACCGTCGTCGTTGCTTCACCGTCGTCGTCGCTTTCGCTGCCGCTGCTGCGGTCGTCACGGTCTTCGGTAAAGGTATCGGTGAAGGAACGGATGAGAAGACGATGGAGAGCCAGGACCTCCTTCTCAAACTTCTTCTTCGACTTCGGCTTGGGGGGTATGAATGGCGACGGAACTGCCACCCGAACTCCATTGCGGAAGGTTTCCATGTTCTCGGGGTCGATCTCAGCGAAGTCGAAGCTGAAAGCGGGCGGAACGTCCTCGGCCTTTCCTGCAACGTCAGAATTGATTTGCAGGACGTGTCGGGAGTGGTACGACGCCAGGCCCTCCAAACCGCAGTGCATGAATTCGGGGGGGACCATCCGGGGCGGGTTCCAGTACGGGAGCCTCCACAGTTCGGAATAGCGGAGGCCATCGGCCTCGTAAATCCTTTTGCGTTCGGCGAGCGTATTCGCATCCCACCAAGCTTTGGCTTGACTGCGCATATGATCCACATTTCTGACCTTCCAGTTCTCGCAATCAGTTCTGTACGCATGTTTGCGTCCACGACAATCGCAAACGGTGCACAGGATGTGCGAGGTGTGCTGCGCCGCGCCTATAACGTCACGTTGTGCGGGCAGATCGTTGACGGAGAGGATGAAGGCAAGGTCCATGGTGCGCCCAGACTGGCTGGCCCCTGTTTTCGAAAGGTGGATACCGCGTTCCCACCCAATTACCCCAATATCGACCATAGGCCGGAGGTAAGGGTTCAAGTGCTCGCCGTGGGGAGTATTGGGACCGGTGAGGATTTGAACGTATAGATTCTCTGGCTTTTGGCGGATGGAAAGCGTTAGATTGCAACAGTAAGCAGTGAGCACCCCAATGGAAGCAGAACTCGAACGTTTCCGACTACCATGGGGTGGGAAGTAGTCGACGCTGAAGCCGAAGAGGAGTCGCATTTTCTTGTTTGGCCCACGATCAATGAAGAGTCCACCGTCGGGTCCAATAAAAGTTTGTATGAGTGTGCCATGTAGGATGTTATCCACGAATTCCGTGTTACCCTGCATCTTGAGCCCCCAAGATAGCGCCTCGTCGCATGCGTCGTCCATCTCCTTCTCAATCTCGGGAGTGGAGAGCAGGCGGGCAAGATAGTCGAGGAATGAGTGAGAGAGGAAGGGTTTGATCGGTTGCGAGCCACTTTTACGGGTGACCAGCAACAGTGTTTCACACTTGGATCGACCTTCGATTCCGACGATATCATTTTCACAATTCGTGGGCCATGTCGGAGTATCAGAAGCCGAAAGAGTGGGGGGTGGATATGATGGCATGACGGACAGGTTGCATACAGGACAGTTTTGCCGTCCAACTTCAATTTTTTCATTGCGCTGTACAGAGTAGTCGGTACGTCCTTTAGAATCTCCTCCTGGAGCGCATCGTAGGAGGTATTCCCGGCCGCATCTGGCTGCACATGTACCGACATGGCCAGCTTGATCAGGAGCGTGATAGCGCCGAAAAGGAAGTCTGTATTGATTATCGCGAGACCGAGGATCACGTTGCAGACGAGTCCAAGGACAATCATGATCTGGGCCATGACATCGAGCTGCTGGATGGGATTCTCCGATGCGTATGCCAAGTCCAAGTCAGCTCTTTAATGACGGGAAAGTGGTAACTTGTCCATACCTGAGTCGTAACGCAGAGGCCGCTTGTCTTTCGGAAGCTTGACAGTAAATGCTTTCAGTTCGCGTTCGAGGATGCGCATTTCATCAACTACTCGCTCTCTCTCCGGAGTTTCCTTCAGAGGTCGCAAGGAGTTGGCTACGATTTCGAGCTCCCGCTGCGCCTGATCCACCGTCTCCCACAAAACATCTTTGTTCTTCGACGCGAGGTCCGCACTCTTCAGGCTTGACATCGCGGTTTGGATTCTAGGTGGAAGGGCTTCCAGGATATCCACATATTGTTGCTGCCACGTGGATTGTTGAGGGGGTTGTGCGGGAGCATTTAATGCTTCAGCTAACACTGTCTGGATACTCCTCTCTACCTCCGCCAACATGTTAGGCGCAGGGCCAGCTTGAGAAGCACTCGAGGTAGCCGGAGAGTCGGAGATGGAAATGCGCGCCACGGCTTCCGTAAGTGCCCTCTGTAGGTGCGGGTCAGGAACACGGCGACATAAATATTGAAATATTTCAAGTACTCACTGTTGCGTCTAGGTTCACGGGTTCATCTGAGTTCTGACCCGCACTCGCACGAGCTCTCTTTTCAGCTTGTTGTTAGAGGTTCAATATAGAATAGACGAAAGTACGCACATATTCCTCTTGTTCACGACGATGGGCCGCCTCGTCGGTAACGGTGTGGCGCGCAGGACGGCATTCACATTCGCAGTGCCGCGCGCGCGGTCGTCCTCTGCGCATGGTGCGAGATGCTTCGTGTGTGGCTCGACGATGTACACCGAGACACTGGACACTGGTTGGAGCGAAGGGGGTTCGCGCCTGTAGCTTTATACGATGCAGAAACAGATCCACCTTGTTCCGTATGTGGTATTTGCACGTGGGGCAGCATAAAGGAATGTCCATCTTGAATACAATAACCGTGTTTTCTGTTTAGCGACCCGTGGCTAGTCCTTGTCCCCGAAGAATACAAAGCAGGTCGGTATGCGTGGTTGGATTGTTGGGTGATCTACCCCCAAGAATCCCGACCAGGTCAACAATGTCCATCTTGAGTACATTAAACTGGCTTTCTGTTTTGCGACCCGCGTTTAGTCCTCGACTCCTTGTTGATTTACCCCAAAGAATACAAAGTAGGTCGACAGTCACTGTTGGATTGCTGGGGGATCTACCCCCAAGAATCCCGACGAGGTCGACAAGTCAACAATTCGCGAGCGATCTACACTCGGGAAATTGAACATCGACAGGCACTGTTGGATTTCTGGGGGATCTACCCCCAAGAATCCCGACAAAGTCGACAACTCGCGAGCGATCTACACTCGGAATTGAACGTGTGAGTCAGGACGCGTCTAGATCTACGGGGTTTCGGGTGGTGTCTCCGAGTCCCGGCTCGGCCCGGGATCACTGTGATGGTCACGGGTTGACAACTTCCGCGTTAACGTTCCCTGGGCACATGTCGCCCAGCGAGCGCATAACTGACCTTCCTTGAGTGGAGGTCGCTCAACGGATGTTCTGGCTCACCCAAAATATGTTTTTCTGGGTGCAAGTCACCCAACAAATCCATTGCGGGTAGTGACCCTGACCCGCTCATGCCAACTTTCCGTTGTCGTTTCTTGGGTGCATGTCACCTAACAGGTGCCAGAACTGACCTTCCTTGAGTGCAGGTCGCTCAACGGATGTCCTGGCTCGCCCAAAATATGTTTTTCTTGGGTGCAAGTCACCCGACAAATCCATTGCGGGTAGGGACCCTGACCCGCTCTTCTGCCTTCACCAGTGTATCAAGTCGTGTATTAGTCAAGTAGGACATATCGATTCAACTGCTCTAGTTCGCGACCGCGGCTTGCACTATGATGAAATCCTGGCCCAGGGGACCCTGAGCTCTGCTGTCCATCACCGCGCGCAATGGCCTCACCTTAGCCTCCAAGTTCTGGTATACAAACGCTACACATCCCAAAACGACCAGCGCTTTTGCGATCCAGATGAGGGTCTCCCAGAGTGTACCCGTTTTACGAACTGGCTGGGCTCTCTTCCAGACGAAAATTTCCTCCGAGCAATCCAAGGCGCGGGTCTGGGCCGCAAAGATGACGGATACGTCTTCGACCTCCGCGGTCTACAAGAACTATTGAATCGGCTGCCGTGTGTTAGAAATGAAAGGGACTAACCACCACCACTTGAACCCACTCCGTCGACCCCACACTCAGCGTCGCAAGCTTTTCGCTGGAGCGGGTATCGAAGACGTACACGCACCCATGGTCGCTGCCGCAAACGAGAGTGGTACCGTGCTCGCCGAAGCGGATCTTCCTTGGACGTGCATTCACCCGCGTGCGGCCAATCTCGTATGTCTTCAACTTGATCTGGTCAGAGAGCCAGAATAGGGCGGGGCCAGATGTGGGGTCGTCGAGGCAGAAGACACCGTCCTTCCAATGGAAGGCAGCATCTCCACTGAGGTTGCGGTGGTCAGCGCTTACATCCCACTCTCGATTACAAGACATACATTTTCACTCCCACCGACCAGTCTTACGCCGTTTCTCCCGTTTTGCCGCGGATCGTGTAGCTGGATTGTCCAAGTCAGTCTCTAGCTATCGCATTTGAAACCCAAGCTCACATGGGTCCATTGTTGTGGAAACCTAGCACAATGATATCGCGGTCTTGACTGTTGTCAAAGGCGGCAAATGTGATCGCTTGAGGCGCCAACCGGGAAAACTTCCTGCTGAAGATATTGGTTGGGGTCCACTTGCCAGTCAGAGGGTCCTTGGAAATCGCCCAGGACTGGACCATGTCGTTACGGCTGCATAGGCAAAGTCGATTGTTGGTCGAGTCAAATGCCATGGCAGTTATCTCGCCAGGCTCAGGCATCTGGATGACGAAGGTCTCTTCAAACACCTGCCAAAATCAAGCCAACTTCGTAGGACCAGATTGACGTACGACTCATCCTTACCCCGTCTTCTTGACGCCAACAAAAGAAATACCCGTTTTGTGTACCGGCATACAGAACGTCGTGCGCCTCGTCGGCTTGACGAGCCCAGATTACGACTAAAGTTGCGCCGCGAACACTGGCGCCACTGGGACGCTGGATTACGGACATGTCAGCGATGTTCCAAAGCCGCGTTTCTTGCGAGCCTGGATGAAAGTGAGTGGATACTATTTCCCGTGGTGACCCGCGCGCTTACCGCCGCTCGCCAGGATTGTGCTGTTTTCTGTGACAGCGAGGGTCAGTACACTACCGGGGTGTCTGGCAATCCCCTGGTGTTGAACATAGGGAAGACGAGCAACGGGCATTGATTGGATAGGCAGAGTTTCAGTTGGGATGAGGGAAGGTGCGGCTGGTTGGGATGAATGAAGGTACGTGCGGGTGTCCTCGTATTAATCACATTGTTGCTCACGCTGGATAAAGTGACAAAGCAGCCGTGCGACAAAGCCATTCTTTGTACCGTGTGCGGTCATCTCCCTATTGGTCAAAGCGATATTGATGGAGACATCACAAAGAACAAACAACATGCTTTGACCAACCTTTGACGCCGCTCAAGGATTTATATACTGGTCTGATGTCCAATCCTGGTGCTCTCTCTCCCTTCTCATGGCGCCTCAGTTTTCCAGTGTACCCACGAAATACGTTGTCCGCCCGCTGCTCTTCGCGCCGCGCCCGGTTATGCTGCCGGTGCTGCTGACCAATATTATTCCGGAGCAGTTTCCGCTCCCGCGCATATTGATGGACATCGATACCACTTGCGCGCCCACTTCTCCTCGAGCCCCCACTCCCCCCCGTGCACGCACTCCCCCCCGTGCACACACTCCCCCCCCCTCGCCGTCCCTCTCGTGCACCTACACCTCCCTCTCAGCACCACCATGCCTCGAGCCGAGAGAGCTCGCTCTCGCCGTCAGAAAGCGAGAACGAAGACGCCTCTGGCAAAATTCCATGGCCCACGGGCGCCAAGATCCAAACCGTCAAGGATCTGTTCAAGGACCGCTATCCCGAGTTAACAGAGGACCAGTGGGTCGCGAAGTACACGGACTTCAGGGTATGATTTCTTCAAATTTTATCGACGTCGGCGTCATTAATTATTTTGGCAGACCCGCATTGATAGGCTCTGCGGGCTACACTTGCGTTCGGCAGTTGCCCTCGCCTACCAGGAGAAGGAAGACTGCGACAAGGTTTACAACAAGGTAGCTCTATACATTCACTTAATCTGACTACATCCTCACTGACGTGTAGATTTCCGCAGAGTTCCCCTGGCTCACATCCTACCACAACTACTGGCCGGTGGCGGTCTGTTTGCAGGGAAAACTTCACAATTCAGCCGCCCGCGCCGTGGGAAGGTCAACGCGAAAGACCATGGACCTTATCCAATCGGTGGCCCCTGCTCGAACCAGCGGGAAGAGGCCCAAAAGGAAGTAATAGCGCCTCCGACTGTAGAACTCCTATTAATACTATATGTATATCCCGTGTATCCTCTACATTTTTTAATCGTGTATCGTCTGGATATTTATTGGAAAATGAATTTCGGAGGGTCACGTGTCGCGGCAAAGGTAGTGACCCGCTGAAAACGCTAACTCTCAGGTATGTGTGAATGCGAAATGCGAAATGCCAATGCAGCAGAGCTATGAACTCTAAACCACACACAACACACAACACTATCAACAACTAACCCCTCAATAGAGAGAGTCAGAGTGCAAGTTCGGGGGTGTAAGTCAAGTATTAGACTTGATAGCAGCTGGTTTCTCGGTCGATCACTTAGTTAACTAAGGGTCGCTCGCGCTTTTGCAAGGTTTGACTGGTCAAGTCAAGCTGTATTGGACAAGTAATGTCTAGGACGTCAAGGAGACAGTATAGGGTAGGTTTTAAGACCGTTAAGTCTGCGCTTTTTGTGTCTTTCGACTGTTTCAGTGTTCTGTTCAATGTTCTGGGTCTGTTTGCCGTGTTCTGACTATTGCCGGGTTCTATCAATTGCCGTGTTCTGATTCTGAGTCTGGTATACGATTCGTTCAAAGCAATCTAACCTCCATGGCTATCAGAGCGACGGTTCCAGTGGCTGACACAACGTGTACAGCGCCCCTAGATGTGCTCAGCCCAGAGCAACACAATGGTAGCTGACACAACGTGACCAGCTCCCCAAAATGCGCTACCACCCAGAGCAACACAATGGTAGCTGACACAACGTGACCAGCTCCCCAAAATGTGCTACCACCCAGAGCAACACAATGGTAGCTGACACAACGTGACCAGCTCCCCAAAATGTGCTAGCTTTCCCTCTCCTTCTGCTGCCCTTTTATACTACTGCCCTAGGCTTTACATCACGATGATTACTGTACAATGTCCGTGTTCCTGCGGCCCAAATCCCCATCCCTGGATCCTGATTGGCTAGTGGCCAAAGAGACATGTGGAGATTGACACAACCCATGTGATTGCTGATTAAGTGGATAGAAAGTGTCTTCTTCGTCTGTAGCCTCTTGTCCTGGGCCTGAATAGTCTTGAGGCTCATGCACGTCTCTTCTACCTTCCAAATGATACCCCATAGTCCCCAGTTTGGTTCAGTGGTTCAACCACAATTGCTCAAAAGGTCTGTCTGATGTATCCATCTCATTGTCATTATCTTCTACTCATCCGGATCAAGCGGATAGGAGTGTCATATCGTTCAGGCAAGTCTTGTCAGACCTAGGCCTCGGGTCTGGACTCAATGCGTGATCAGACGTGTCCCCAGTTTCAGGTAAACAGGTCATAATAAGTCTAGTCTTTGAGATCTTTGGTTCATCCCTCTGTTGCCTGCCAGCAATCGGTATCTCGCCTTCGTAACCTCTTTGGTATGCTGTTTGTGTCCTAGCAAGCAGCCTTAGGCCTTGTATGTCCTAGTTTCTCTGCCACCATCGTCAAGTTTCCTTAGTTAACTAAGAGATCTGGTGGCCCCATTTGTGAAGGTACCGGTAGAAGTCCTCTTTAACCTCGTAGCTTGTGCTAATAGACTGGACCACTCAGTCAGAGTGCCCTGATGGTCCCTCAGTGCGTGTTGACACGTTGAATCATGCAAAATCGCAAAATCCATGTGTACTTGATTTCACGGCTTATCACCGCTTCCCAATTAACCACCACCAGCGCAATCCAACGAGTGTATATCGCTCGTTGTGACTGCGGGGACGACAGCCCACGATGCGTAGATCGCTCGTTACGCTGTCGTCCGAAGTGTAGTGACCTGCTTCCCAATGAACCACCACCACCGCAATCCAACGAGTGTATATCGCTCGTTGTGACTGCGGGGACGACTGCCCACGATGCGTAGATCGCTCGTTACGCTGCCGTGCGCCCCCAGCCCAGCAGGTCAAGTAAACGGATCAATCAAATTATCGACACACTACCGACCCTCAAGTGGCTCAACGCCAGCGTTGCGCACTTTCCAGGACCATGGATCACCCAGCGCTATGCGCAGCGCAAGTCTCTCTCAGGATAAATGCGGCCTACCGGTTACTCAAATCCCAGAACGGGAGCCACCGAGTCGGACTGCTATATGTGCTCTTGACGAGGTGCTTCCCAATCTGTGGTCTGCGCACGTCAAGGTCGTCGGCCTGCTTTTGTGCGCTTGACGACCTTGACCACACGGACCAACGAGGCCTCCGTTCGTGTCCTTTTTCTCTTTGATTTTGTCGATTCTCACCTCATATCGCAGGACGGGATTACCATTGGCTTCCCATTCAAGTCATGCCAATATTCACCCCATTTGTCTCCGTCTATCGAGAGAGCCGCCAAGGTCAGTAACACTGGTGACCGGCTGTCGCATTTTTTGACCATCTTCCACGACAGCACTATCACATTCAATCCCAGCCGCTCAAGACTCCCGTGGGGAGTGTGTCAGAAGTGCTTCGAACTTTTGGTGAGTCCCCGCCAACTCTCTCCTGCTCCACGACGACCTAAATCCTTGGAGATCCAGCTTCGCGGCTAGCTGCTCATCAATGTCGAAATTTCATTCAAAATTCCAAGCCGCGCCTCGGTGGAGGCTTTATAGTCCTTGGCGGGCTCGCTGGCGTATGCTATAAGCAACCAAAAAAAACACAAGGTCAGTTTCTCATTCTGACCCGCTCTGCGGATTTTGACTATATCTTAATGCAGCTTGATCAATCTTGCTCTCAGGCGCCCGACACTCCCGGGGGTGGTGTATTGGTGCTACGTTGAACTTTTGGTAAGTCCCCGCAAGCTCCCGCCTGCTGCACGCCGAGCTAATGCTTGATTTTCAGTATCTGTATTGATGTGTCATCGTGATTTATAATAATAAATTTAAATTATCCCTGCTTGAGCACCAGTGCGGGCTGAGTACTGTACTGAATAGTAGCACCACCGTCTCGGTTCACGAGTGCTCGTCGCTCATCAACCCCGGCATCGTGCTTGTCGTCCCGCCAGCTCATTGCCCTAGCTCGTCGACCACCCCGTCTGCGCGCTCGCCGTCCCGGCCCCCTCACCCTCCAACCTGACCTCGGACCCGCTGACCTCGACTTCGAGCACGAAGTCGACAGCGGCCGCCACCTATAAAACCTCGGTCGAGCGCCGGACCTCTCTTGCTTCCGCACCACCACCACCACCGCAAGATGTCCTCGGTTACTGAGCGTCGATCGCTCAGCAACCTTGCGACCGCCGTGCTCGCGCTCGTCGCCGCCGCGCTCGTCCTCGCGACGCTCGTCCTCGCTTCGCGCATCGTCCGCGCGCCCGTCCCCACCGGCCAGCTCTTCCGATACCACTGCGCCCGCGTCGGTCTCCGCCTGGTTTTCACGAGTCCGCCAACCCTGGCCCAAATGCGAGCGAGCTACTTTCTCCTCCTTTCTGCTGGCTAACGGGCTTTCAGAGGGATGTTACCGCCGCTCGCTCGCATGGCCGCTCTCGTCGAGTTCGGCAGTCGCTTCGCGAATGAGGGCTGGGGCGCCGTATACGTCACTGCGGTCGTCGAAGACTACTTCCTCGGGGAATTCCTCGACCACATACGGGTGAAGGTGGGGCACACCGCGGACTTGACATCGCGCCGGAAAAGATATACGAAATGTGTTTTCGCCCGCAGCACCAGAAGGTGACCGGTGAGTCTTTTCCGCTATCCACTTATTCCGCTAATTGTCTTCATGCCCAGAACGGATGTGCCACGTCTGTTTTGACATGAAGGACAACCGGGCGTTCCTGCATTGTTCCTGCCATGTCGTTCACAGGGAGTATTGGTGGCTACAGAAAGTCGGCGGCTTCGGGGAGGTCGAGGCTTGCGTGCGGCGGGTTTTACACGCCCTCGGTGAATCCGCTGTGCCTCGGTGAGTCGCACCTTATTGTATGTCCGTGGTTTGTTGCTCACTCTCCTCAGGGAGAATTTGGGAGACGCGTGGATGGCGTCCCTTCGGGCGTAATAGTATATATGCATGTACATGTGTTTCTTGATTACATCTTGGATAACTAGCAGCGGAGGAAGTGTACATACAGTGCGTCTCCCTCAATTTCCTTCCTTTGATTTTCTTTGCTGACTTGATTTTGCAGGTATCTAATGTATATTACAGGCTATGTCTACTTGAATACACAGTGCATACATCGTTGCATCGTTGCATGGTCCATGCACGCGAACCCTGAGAGTGCGTACATACTTGGTCACAAAAAAAAAACACTTGGGCTAACTCAGCACCAACCTCAGATACGCTGGGAAGGAGGCGACTCAGGATAATGGAGGAGACGACGGGTTAACTACTTCTTAGGACGGTCCTATGTAAGTATTAGCTCAATGAATATATTCTTCATCCGCGCGGGGGATGGGGGTTGCGAGGGTATGTGCTATGGATTTTTTTTTTGGGCTGTAATACGATTGGAACCATGCTTATGATACTCCAATACTCAAATTGCACGCACCGTAAAAACGAGTTGGAAGAAATTGAATTTCTGAGGCGAAAAATGAATTGTAGAGGGTCACGTGTCGTGACAGAGGGTAGTGACCTGCTTTCCATTGACCACCACCACAGTCCAACGAGTGTATATCGCTTGTTGTGACCGCGGGGACGACTGCCCACGATGCGTAGATCGCTCGTTGCGCTGTCGTCCGCCCCCAGCCCACGATGCGTAGATCGCTCGTTGCGCTGCCGTCCACCCCCGCATGATTACCGACCCTCCAGTGCTCAACGACTCTATCACTTTGAGAGTCTTGCAAACACTTTTCAACCGCCAAGTCATACCAATTTAAGACTAATTCGGGTCGGCGTCCCGTCAAGAGAGACACCAAGGTCGGTTTTTTTCATGACCCGATATCGGAGTTTTTTGACCATCTTCCACTACAGCACCATCACATTCAATCGCAGGAGCTCGCGGAGACTACAGCATTCACCAGAGGTCGGTGCCCAGCGCTACACTACGCAACTCCCTAGCAAACTCTTCGACCCGATATCCGGATATTGACTATAGTAGTGCGCTGAACTTTTTGGTAAGTCCCCACCAGCTCCCACCTGCTTTTCTCAGTCCACTATGATTTCCCGATACTGACTATCTCCCCATGCAGCGCTTTCGACCTTGGACTCAGGCGCGCAATGTCTAATATGTGTAATATATATACTGAGCTTTTTGTAAGTCACCTTCGGTTGCCCCGCGCTACAAACCAAGCTGATGCTTTTCCCGAAGTCCATGGCGCTAGGCCGTCAATTGAATGCCGCTGGTGTAGATCCCTCGTCCTACACCGTTGCTTGCCGACGGGACTCGCGGTTTTTTTTTTTTAAAAAAAATACCCAAAGACAGAAAACATAATGATCTGGCCCGGAATCGAACCGGGGACTTCCTCAGAAATCATACATACGCCGTGGCCAATTCTCGAGGAATGTTACCTCTACACCACCAGGTCCACGCTCCCGTGTGGCAGGGTCCTTCAGTGGAGAGGTTTTGTTGCCTTTCATTTTGGAACTCATTTGCATCCTCGATTAATAATGTACCACTTTTTTTTTGCAATGCTACTATTTTGATACTATGGCCATTGCCCGAGAACGAGTTATGGACTTGAATGATAATATATAGAAATGATGTATTTTTTTACCTATATTGATTTGATTGTCACGAGGTCACTTGTGACATCCAGCTTCTTCTCGACCACCACCACGTCAACGAGTGTTAATCGCTCGTTGTCGCTGGAGCTCGCGCCGACCATGTACTCAACTGGGAGACAGCATCGAGCGTCGACGTCGTCGCTCTCGATGTCCTCCCAGTGGTACCCTTGACCCGCGTGCTGACCCTCCCCGAGTGTGAGTCGCTCGGCGCGGGTCTCAATCGCTTCTCAACCTTTAAGACCTATCCTGTTGCTCTTCCTAGCCTCTGGCTAGTCGCGCGCTCGTCGGCACCACCAATCTTTCCTTCAGACTTATGACCCTCGTCCTTTGACTTTGACCCTCCCCGAGTGTAGATCGCTTGGCGCAGGTCTCAACCGCTTTCTGATTCTCAAGACCTCTCATGTTGCTCTCCGCGCGCGTCCTGAAGGGACAGAGATTGCCCGAGGTCGGTTTTTTCTATGATCCGAGTTTGACGCATTCTGACCCTCCTCTCTTCCAGTTCTCTCAATTCAACTCTGAGCGGCACAAAGCCTTGGACTCAGGCGCGCAAGACTCCCGTGGGTAGTGTATTGGTAGTACGTCGAACTTTTGGTAAGTCCCCGCCAGCTCCCGCCTGCTAGACGCCGAGCTGATACTTCATTTCCAGTAATTTTATTGATGTGCTTCATTATGATAATTTAACAAAACTGTACCTCGGCTTGAGGACCATTGCGCACTGAGTATTACGCACGAAGACCGTCTCGGTCTACGGCGGTCCACGAGCGCTCGTCGCTCGTTGATCGGCCCCACCATTGTGTGCCGCCTATCGCGGCGCTGCTGTTTTTTTTGTGCGCCCGCTGGTGCTGGGACGCGCCATCGCGAATGGGGGGGACTCGCGCGCCTCCCAACACCACCTCCCCGACGCCCTCTTCGGGATCGGGGTCGCCGTGCGCCACTTCCCCGCCGCGTCCCGCCCTCGCCGATCGCCGTTTCGGGCGATGCGCGCCTCCGTTGCAGCACCCACAGCCTCCCCGACGCCCTCCCCCCCCCAAAAAAAAAAGCACCCCGCGAGTGTCGCTCGTTCGTGAGCGGCTCGTCCGCGACGGCCATGTGTGCGACGCGCCCGCCGCAGCGCGCCTTCGCTGCCGTGCGCCTCCGCTCCAACACCCAGCCCTTCCCACCTCACCGCGCGCCGCCTCCCCGCCGCCTCCCGCTCTCGCCGGCGTGCCCCCACCCAAATCACCCACGCACGAGGCGCGCCCGCCTCGCGATCGTCCCCCGACGTCTGGGTCACCCTGCG
Organism: Mycena maculata; assembly: GCA_029448575.1. Classification (NCBI taxonomy): domain Eukaryota; kingdom Fungi; phylum Basidiomycota; class Agaricomycetes; order Agaricales; family Mycenaceae; genus Mycena; species Mycena maculata. Next base: position 193,951 of record JARJLG010000095.1, on the reverse strand, counting down.
CCGCGTCCCCGCCGCCGCCGCGCCCCGAGGCCTCCCCGGCGTTGACATCACCCACCGCCTACAAAATCCCGGCCCGTCGGCGTGCTGCGGGCAACGTCTCTTACCTTCTTACCACCACCACCACCGCGCCAGCCGCCTATAAAGCTCGGTTGAGCGCCCGACATCTCTTGCTTCCGCACCACCACCACCACCGCGGTTACTGAGCGTCTATCGCTCGGCAACCTGGCGACCACCGTGCCCACCACCGCGATGTCTTCGGCCACCACCACCACCGCGGTTACTGAGCGTCTATCGCTCGGCAACCTTGCAACCAACGTGCTCGCGCTCCTCGCCGCCGTGCTCATCGTCACGACGCTCGTCCTCACTTCGCGCATCGTCCGCGCGCCCGTCCCCGCCGGCCAGCTCTTTCGATACCACTGCGCCCGCGTCGGTCTCCGGCTGATTTTCACGACTCCGCCAACCCTGGCTCAAATGTGAGTGAACTGTTTTCTCCTTGTTGCTGCTGGCTAACGGGCCTTCAGAGGGGCCTTGCCCCTGCTCGCCCGCTTGGCCGCCTTCACCGAGTTCCCCGGTCGCTTCGCCAGGGAGGGCTGCAGCGCCATATACGTTACGGCCGTCATCGAGGATTACTTCCTCGGGCTGTTCTACTCCGGCCAGATGAACGCCGCCGAATTCCTCGGGCACATGCGGGTGAAGGTCGGGCACACCGCGGACTTGCCATCGTGCCGAAAGGGCTATTCAAAATGCAACGTCACCCAGACGCATTTATGGCTCTTCTGTTTCCACCCGCGGCAACGGATGGCCACTGGTGAGTCTTTCACTCTATCTGGTTATTCTGCTAATTGTCTTCATGTGCAGAACGGATGTGCCACATCTGCTTCGACATGAAGGACACACGGGCGTACCTAGTGTGCTCCTGCAATGTCGAACACCAGGAGTACTGGTGGCTGCAGAATATCGGCAGCTTCGGGGAGGTCGAGGCGTGCATCCGCCGTGTGTTGGATGCCCTCGGTGAATCTGATGCGCCGCGGTGGGTCGCCGTCTCTTGTATGTCTGTAATTTGTTGCTCACGACATCTTCAGGGAGGATTTGCAGAACGCCTGGATAACTACTCTTCGGGGATGATTGTAGATACTGTCTGGATTGTATGTATATACTTACATCTTGGGTAGCTAAGAGAAGAGGAACTGTGAAGTGGAGTGTACATACAGTACGTCTCGTCCATTTCCCTTTCTTTGAATTTTGTTGCTGACTTTATATGGCAGGGTCTAATGTATATATTATAGGCTGCGTCTACTTGAATACACAGCGCATACGTCGCTGCATGGTCTATACTCGAACCTTCAAAGATTGAGTGCGTATTTCTGTCACAAAAAAAAAAAATGGGGCTAAATCAGTCATTCTTCAGATACACGTCGGGATAATGGAGGAGACGACAGATATTTTACGTAGGACAGACCCATGTAAGTATTGACTTCAATGAATATATTCTCCGTTCGCGCGGCGGACGGGGTTGTTTTAGTTATTATTTGATACACGTAGGGGTCTGAGGCCCGACGACCCGCCCCGAAGATGCACCTGCGGCTGCACCCGAGGGCATACCTTAGGGTGCACCCCAGGGTTTCCTAAAACTCAATGTTTTGGTGCGTCTTTCAAGAAGTCGGGGAAGTCTTTGTTCTAATATCCCCGAAAGCAGTGCGGAAAGACCGTCTTTCAGTAGGCCTTTCGGCCACATTGGAAAGTCTTTGTTTCAATATAGCCGAAAGCACTGCTGAAAGAAGTTCTTTCAGTAGGCCTTTCGGCTATATTGGAAAGACGACCTTTGTATCTGCCGCAAAGGTCTATCGAAACATGATATTTTCGGGGGCCTTTTGTGCACAGGTGATACTTCAAAAACTGATTATGGTTGATTCGGCACCTAACAGATGTTCTTTTCATACGCCTTCCTTACATGGTGAATAGAATAGAAATTAATTAAGCCGGACAGACATATTATTTCTAGTTGTGTCTGTAATACTTTCTTACTTCATTGAATCTTGCTAAATCAATCAAGATGTATTAGACTACGAATACACATTCTTTTCGTAAGTCTTTTAGGCGACGTTAAAAGTTTCCCATCCTGGGTGTGAGGGGAGATTTTGGCAGTTGCATATTTAGACCGTTGAACCTGAGCAACCCTTTCACCGGAGCCTCTGGTTCCACCTCCGAGTCCTCCGACTCAGCGGGTTCCACCTCCTTTTCCTCCACCACAGGACTCCCGTGCTTCATCAACCGCTGGCGCTTCACCGGGCGTGCGTCCTTGTCTTTCCCCTCCTCCTCCGCAAGGGAGAAGTCCCACGCGGAGGCCTCCATGTCAGCCGCCATCCACCAGAGCATTCGCTCCACTCCGGGCGGTACCTCCCGACCACTCTCCGGTGCCGCGAGCGTCTTCAGGATAAGCTGGCACGCTCGGTATGCCAGCTTATAGCGCATCATAGTGTGCCCCACCTGCTCTCCGAGGTACCCCAGTCCGCCTCGAGCTCCCGGAGCTTCTGGCTGACGCTCTCCTTCTTCTCCCCCTTCTGCGCCCTCCGTTCCCACTCCTTCCTCGCGCGATCTGTGATCGCGCACCTCGCGGTCGCTCCGGTCAGCCCACTCTGTTCCGGCGTTCCGGCGCGTCCGCGAGGGCCCTGCAATGGGTGCGGACCCCTGACGACGGGCCTCCTGCGCCTCACGTCGTTTGTTGATGGGAGGGGGACCGAGAGGACGGGCGCGGCTGCACTGGATGTGCTTCGCACGGCAACGGCGGCACGCAGTGCGCCCGTGTTCGACAACACATACTTCCCCGCTCTTCCGGCAGGAGTCGCAAGTTACGAAAATAAAAACCATTAATACCAGAACCTCTGGTTTCACTGCGACGCACCTTTGTCACCCTGCTGTTCGACATCGCTGTCGTCCTCGGTGTTCAATTCATTGTCCTCCTCACCACCCTCCACGTGCTCCGGCGACACCGACTTCAATGTTTCGATGACCGGCACTTTGTCGAATTCCGGAGCCTCCGCATGGAGCGCCTCCAGATCATGAATGAGCTGGAGTGCACGAGCGGCCTCCTCATTCGCCACCTCCGCGTGCTGCGCGGCCTCCTCTGCCTGTTCCTGATACGCCGAAATCAGTCGGGCCCGGCGCTCCTCCCGCTCCTTGTAGAACCGCTGCGTGCGCAGTTCCAGCGTCGAGGCCCGCGCCTTGCCCTTTCCGGCGCTCTTGCCCTTGCCGGCATTGTTGCGGTCATTTTCCGACGACCCCTCGTGTCCCTGGCTGCTGTTGTTGCTGGACGACATCGTGTTTTTGTGTTATTGTGCCAGAGGTGGTGGTGGTACGAAAGAAAGAAATGTCTGAGTCAAAACCAACAGCACGTGACTTTTGATCTTGTTTATTTTCCCACGCTTCCTCATTGTTCGACAAACTTCATTCCTTTTGGGTTCCTCATGGGAGAAGAACCTAAGAGGGGGATACTGTTATATCCATGCAACATCCCCAGCCCTCTCGTCCACCTTCCAGTAGTTCCGGTAGGTTCCGAGGCTCCGGTATATTACCGGAGCCTCCGAACCATCCGGTATCATCGGGTTTTTACGCAATGAAGGATTACTGAGCGTTTCCCATCTTTCCGTCTTTCCGTCTTATTGTCATATGACTTCTCATCAGTCCTTCTGACTTGTCTTATTGTTAAGAACCACTCTCCTTCCTTATATGGAAAACAATTAGCTACTTAGTATAAATACATCTTTAATATGTCCTGTACGTCAGATTGATAATTGACGTTGCTTGGCTCACTTTCCTTGCACTGAGTCGTCTCCGTACTCTCCGGCACTCCGACTTGTCCCACCCTATCGGATACCTGCCGGCCAGGGTAGTCACTCACCATTGACCCCCTGTCGTGTTGTGATCCTCCTTCGTATATGTTCCGGACCCTCTGGCCCTCCAAAGCTCCGACATACCGGAGCCTCCGGTCCTTCGGCCTTTACTCTTCAGGTCTCCCTCGTAACTACTAGCATTAAGTGTTTCATCGTGACACCTGAGGATAACGCCCATGTTTACTTTTACACCCACAGGAAACATCACTCAGATGTTATCCTTTGTCACGATTAAGCAGGCTATCTAATCGGACAACGCCTTATCTCGTTATCTAAGCGCCAGGATAAGCGCTGGTCTATTTAAACATCGAGGCTATGCTTGAGTCATCAGTGATCGGACAGCCAGGGATCGGGTTCTCACAGGAACATGCCGATGAAGCACGACGGATTGGTGATCGGACAGCTGACAGGTGTCATGCTGCGGACATGTGGAGTATGCATGGGCATTACTCAGAACACATGGCTTCAGGATGTTTCTTACTCAGAACACACGGTTCTGGCATGTTTATTACTCAGAACACATGGTTATGGTGCTTGTAGCACATGGACGCTCTATTGTATATATTATTAGCACTAGTTACATAGCCACAGTTGAACAGTATAAGTAGTGTAGCTAGTCGCATGTATTCCTTAGTCTTTTATTCCATCATTCTTCGAGCCTCACTCTTACCGAGCACCTCCAATCCGCATTGTGCGTCCATTGGGTGTTCTTGAGCCTTGAGCGTGACATAATAAAAGACTACCCTTCATACCTTCGTACCGCCCCTACCCTCCGACCTCCTTTCCTTTTCCCCATCCCTCTATCCACTACTTGGTTTCTTACCCTCTACTTGGCTTCTCGTATTTGAAGTTCCATTTTCCCTATTCCCCACCCGCCGATCCCCTACCTCGTCCACAGCGAGTCTAAACAAGTGCAGCACCAGTTGTTTTCGGTTTACTGAACAGACAGACGCTAGGCCACGGGAAACGTTGAGTCCGTCCCAAGCCACATAGCAGTCGCAGGAGTGCCAGCCGGACCTTCGGGGAAGACTGCCTCGCTATCGCCGGGGGTGTTGTAGAAGACCCGGGGTAGTTCTGTCGCAAGAGACCGTTGCAATTCCACCAACCGCTGAGTGCGGATTCATACCAACACAGTGACCTTCCGCGCCCCATCCACCTCCTCTTCGTCGGGAACCTCATCCCCGTCGACTTCCTTATACCGTTCTGCCGAACTTCCTACCTTCACCCCGTTCGACCGACTTTACGCCGCTCTCGCCCAACCACCTTACCAACCACCTCGCCCGTCGCTCATATTACCAATGGCCGACGAAGACCAGAACCAGGGCACCACCTCTTACATGCCCGCCATGGACCTCGACCCCGCCCCGAGAGAGACTAGGTCCTCTCGGATCACCCTCGCCCGCCTTCCCCCCACTTTCGATGGCTCTGATAAGAGCAAGTGGGAAACCTTCCTCGACGCCCTCCTTAATTACCTATGGGCGTACGACTCGGAGTTTGACTCCGAAAAGAAGAAGATCGCATTCACCCTTTCGTTATTGGGGCGAACCGATGGTGCCTCGTGCCCAGCCACAAACTGGGTACGTAATTGGCGAAAGCGCACACTGCGCGAGGGGCTTGATAGCCTCTACCACTTCGATGATTTGATCTCGGAGTTGGAAGGGACGTTCCAGGACAAGAACGTCAAACAGACGGCGCACATGCGCCTTACGACAACCCGGCAGGGAAAGACTCCCCTGGCCGACTTCATCCAGGCGTTCGAGTTGAACGCCGAGGAAGCGGGGTACGCCCCGAACGACAAGGACACCCCCCACAACACCTTCCTAGTGGAAACACTAGAAGGCCTCGTCGAGGAGGCGGTGCGCACCCAGCTGTATGCGGGAGGAATTGAGGTCCCGGAGGATTACGCGGGACTCAAAAAGAGGCTGACGGCGATCAGCAGGGTCATGGAGCGGGGGAAACTCCGAGCGGCTCAGCAGGGCCGGATGTTCTGGGCCCCGGCGCGCGCACAAGCGCCGGCTGCCAAGACATCACCGGGGTTCGGGCCGGTGCCCAACCTCGCAAAGAAGATCGGGCCGGGGGAGACCGCCCCAATGGATGTGGATCGCATGCGGCAGACGCCGCGCGTTTTTAAATGTTACAACTGTGGCAAGGAGGGCCACATGAAGCGGGAGTGCCCGGAGCCTCCCAAGTCTAAATTCAATATCCGGTCCTTCAAGACCGATGACCACTCGCAGGAGGACCTGCAGGCTCTTGCTGCCGTCCTTCGCGAGAAGGGTTTTTAAAGGGGCCCCCGCTTGCGGCGCCCCCTATCACGAACAAATATGCACATCTCAAGGACATTAATATTAGCAACGTAGTTACAGACCCGACATATGATATTTATACCCCAGAAAATACTAGTCTACGAAAGAGCATAAACGATTTCCTAGTAGCTAGTGCAGAAAACAAACAAAAAATATGTATCTTGGAGAATCAGAATCGGAAACATAATATTCGCAATCGGAAGATGGACGAAGTAAATAAGAGATGGAGTGCATTCAAAAAGGCCCCTGGAACCCAAACCAGTGCGAAAAATAGTGAGACGAAAAAGGACGGCGATGCCGTGAGGGCTCAATCCCAGGATCGGGAGGAAGCACCCAAACAGAAGAAAACACGCGTGACGCTGAGTCAGAAGAAGACACAGGCGGCGCAGAAGTTGGCACAGCCTGAGGATCGGCTTGCCAAGGAGATGAAGGAAATCCAGAAGCAGAGGCGGCATCACGAGATGCTAGTTCCCGTTACGCTGACTGCGTTGGACACCGGGAAGACGCGCGCTGTCAAGGCTCTTCTTGATAACGGTTGCACTACCACGTGCATCGATCGAGATTATGCCAAGGCAGAAGGCTTCGAGCTCCAGGAGCTTGACGCGCACATTGTCGCCCGCAACGCAGACGGAACGGAGAACGCTCGGGGAAAGATCACTCACTACGTTGAGTTGATGCTTTCGGTCGGCCCCCACGTTGAGCGCCAACGGTTCTTGGTCACAGGACTAGGCAAGGCTCGCGTGTTCATTGGGTACGACTGGCTGTTCAAGCACAACCCCGAGGTGGACTGGCGATCCCAAAAGATCGTGTTCAGTCGCTGTCCGCCTGAATGCAACATGCATGGCACAGAGTACCGGACAGGGATGTCCGCGGAGGAAGAGAAGTTGGAAGACGGCGAGTCGATCCTATTGGTCGACTTTGCGGAACAGATTGATCTGCGTGCGCACGGATCACAGGCGCAGCAGATGGCAGAGGAAGCGAATCGTGGGAAGGAGTGCATGGCTGAAGGAAAGGTCCCGGAGGAGTACCACGAGTTCGTAAAGGTGTTCGCGAAGGAATCATTCGACACCATGCCCGAGAAAAGGCCGTGGGATCACGCAATCGAGCTTAAGCCAGGATCAAAGGCTGTAGATTGCAAGATCTATCCGCTCTCGGTCACGGAGCAGGGGAAGTTGAATGAGTTCCTGGAGGAGAACTTGAAGAGTGGGAGGATCCGCCCGTCGAAATCGCCGATGGCTTCGGCGTTCTTCTTCGTGAAGAAAAAAGATGGCAGCCTGAGACCAGTCCAGGATTATCGGAAGCTCAACGAAATGACAATTAAAAACCGTTATCCACTTCCGTTGATATCGGAGCTCGTAAATAAGCTCCGTGGCGCCAAATACTTCACGAAGTTGGATATCAGATGGGGATACAACAACGTGCGGATCAGGGAGGGAGATGAGTGGAAAGCGGCATTCAGGACGAACCGAGGGCTGTTCGAGCCGCTCGTGATGTTTTTCGGCCTGACGAATTCCCCGGCGACGTTCCAGACAATGATGAACGACATCCTTCGAGAGCTCATAAACGAAGGAAAGGTCATAGTCTACCTGGACGATATCCTTATCTTCACCGACAACTTGGAGGAGCACAGAGCACTGACGAAGCGGGTACTTAAAATCCTGCAAGACAACAAGCTCTTTCTCAAACCAGAGAAGTGCGACTTTGAGAAGACGGAGATCAAGTATTTAGGAGTCATCATTTCCTACAACTCGATGAAGATGGACCCGGTGAAGATCAAGGGCGTGATGGAGTGGCCGGAACCAAAGAACCTTAAGCAGACACAGGCGTTCTTAGGTTTCTGAGCACATCCTTCAGTGCCAAGCCCTTTGCGATACGTACGACCACCTGGTCGGTGAGCCTGCCAGATTCATGCCGATGAACGCAATTATACTGACACTCATGTAGACCTGCAACAAGACAGAGACCGAGAATTTCGAGAAATGTGAATGCACGGACGATTTGAACTTCGACATAACCGATGTCTGCTTCAATTGTCAAGCAGCAGCGTCAGGGACAGATCAGTCAGGCTCCATTCGGCAAGTGTTACTTCAGCGGCATTTAGTGGTACTTCACAAGGATCGTTACTTCGGCGTAGCATTTGCCGGGATATCACAGGAAATCAAAGGATTTTCCCGCCCATCAGACCTCCAAAATACCATGGAGACGGGCATCCCATTGGTCGTCCGGCGGTCTGGACTGCTCTGGAAGCATCACATGCTGACTGTGGAGGTCCTCTCGGACTGCCGGCACGAGAGGCTCCGAAAGCAAAGTAACGATCTTCTGAGAAGTGCCGCTAAGTGCCGATAAGTAACGGCAACCGGATGGAGCCTCAGAGTTGCAGGGCATCCTAAATAGTGTATACCGCTACCAGTCTTACTCACAATGCGGAGGCGTCCTGAATCAATACACATGTAGATATCGTGCTCGAGCGCAACAATGAACTCGAGCACGTCACGGGTAAGATCGCGCCGCAGACAATTGTCGCTAGGACTTTCACCGGGGGCACATCTGCTACCTCTGGCTCGAGTCATCCCTCTAGTACAGCAGGGGCATCGTCCAGTTCGAACGACGCAAGTAGGGTGAGAAAAGATATCTAGAGTTGTCTTCGCTAGCAATTGTTGGTGTTTTCGGGACCACTCTGGTCTGCTGTCGCAACACTGGCCCATTACAAATGAGAGTGTATGTAAAAACTATTAATTGCCATTGGACGGTGCGGCGCTGTCTCAATTCTCGCTCATCACACATCTGAATCATGTCCCCATGTATTGCCTCCGCAACCCGCCCAGGTACCGAAGCGAAGGCACGGCTTGTTGTCAACGAGGGAATAGCAGCGTTTCAACTCTCGGCCTTCGCCGCTTCCGTGCCGATTGTTGCCGTTATTGTTCTGTCTCGGTTCCACGCCGTCACCGTTCAGCTCGGGCACTGAGGCGTGTGTCTGAACGCCCTTGCACACTCATTTATATTTCATTTTGCCTGCATGCTGCTTGGTCGCGTCTCTTTTCTTGGGATCATTGTTCGCGTGCAATCTGGATTGATATCCACCATACGAATGCACAACCATTTTAAGGCCATTCGCATCCTATCCGAATCCCGAATCAGAGCAAATTTTGCCAGACCTTGTAAATCTTCCTTGGATTTAAGAGGCCCGCACCAGAAAGGAATCATCCCTCAATCTCCACCAACCTCGGAGGCAACCTCGCATTGAAACCCTGAATGAGATTTTGGAAAGTCTCCCCATTTTGTAAAGTCGCCTAACACTGGCACTCTTCAATCTCATATTGGTGTTCCCTACAGGGGATCCCATGGGAGACGTCTCCATTTTTCGGTAGTCTTGATAGGCCTTGCTCATATCTTTCCACAATGGATTATTTTATTTTTCGGCCGTCCCTGGTGAACAACTCCTCAGAATCAGTGAATGGCAACACGTTCCGAGGAACGGAGTAACAGGCATTCCTTCCCTTGGCTTTCGTCCAACGGCATCCTCTCGGACTCAACTTGCCCTTCAATTATCAATTAATTGTTACATTGTCTTTCTCTTTGGCTCGTACTGCTTCAATCACTCCGAACGGGCCGACTCGGATTCCCTCTCCCACCCGAAGCGCATGGGGCTCTTCATGCTCATATTCTGATCCTCGCGCAGCGACCCTCCGAGATTCGGCAGGATTCGGTATCCCTGTATTGCAATTGAGCGGTTTAAGTCCAGCTGAAGCGCAACCGCGGTTCCTGCGCTTACCGAGAAGGAGAACGCCGTGATCATCCACCTGCGCCATGGAACATCAGCGAAGCGCAGCATCCGGCGCACCGAACCTCACCCGTACAAAACTCCCCCGATCGCCTGGTTGCGGACCACGTACAGGGATACGTCGCCTATGATTATGACTTTGTCGTGGGGTCAGGCGGGCCTGACTAAAACATCGGTGACGAGCAGCATACCGACGGCGAGCAGGTACGCCCATGTCCCGTCGCGGACGGTGAGCACCAGAAGGGGCACGTCCGACCACCCCGCGCGCAGCGTGCCGATGAATTTGAGGAGCGTCAGGGTGAAGAGGCATGTCTGGAACAGAACGGCGCATGCGCTGTGCCGCGGGTCGTCAGCAAATTTCTCAATTGCAAAGACGATTCGTATAATAGGGCGCACCCGTATACGACGAAAGACTTCGGAAAATGTGTTATGATGCACATGTGCGTCGCATCGAATCCGATGCCAGATAATGAGAAGCCCAACCCGATGAGCATCCCCGACAACTCGAGGAGGAACAAGCTGCATACTGCGATTTTTATAACGCGGTTGTTGTTGTATAATGCAAAAACTATGAAAAGATCAGTGTTCAGCGAGGAATGCGTGGATGTTAGCCGGCCGCACCTCGTAGAATCAAGATATAGTCGACGGCAATGACAATCGCCAAGGCGGCGGCGGCCTGGTAGATGGACCAGATTTCACAGTCGCGGAACGAGTAGTGGAATTGAGGAGTCCATTCCATGCTGATGAACAAGATTGATCTTCCGGGACTTGATAATGATATACGCCAGGTAACAAAAGAGCAACGCACATCTGCACCATCAGAGGGAAATAACGGACGAAGAAGAGGCATTTCATCGCTGTCCATCGTCTTCTGGAAAATGCTCGCGCTGAGGATGATATATAATACCTGTGGAGCAGTAGTGCTCACGACCAAATTATAGTAACCTGGTCCCTTTCAACCCAAGTTGTGACGGGGGGTTCATAGCGCACCTCTTCATCCAGGGTTAAGAGTATGTCATACGCGAGAAGCGAGAGTGCTGCGACTGGATGAGGAGTGGCTTCAGAATACGACAAGGAGCCCTCAATTCCATCACTATACCCGAACTTCGGCTGACGGCTTGAGCTCCAATCAAGGTTCCGGTTGTGCTCATGAAGACGGAGAGAAGGACCCTAGGACCCACGGTAAAGACTGGAAGAGACAGGTCGATGAGGGCCGCCGATATATGATGCTGCGGATACAGACAGACTAAATGGATGCTTGTCTCAGGCTTGATGGCGCGGATCCAATTGAGTGTACAGTGCGCGCCCGTTGGGATAATTAAGCCTTTGAGAGAGTCATTGCGGGGGCCTCCTTGATCCGCTACCACCACCATCACCAACTTTCCCACGCCGGCAGGGATGTCGACGATGGGATAAAGGGCGATGGCGATGGTTAACGGACCAAGGAGTGGGTTTGCAGCCAGGGTTTGGAGCCCAAGGGTGACCCCCACACCCGCGTAGCTTGCGCTACACCGCTGAATGCGGAAGGAGCCTTCGAGCCCAGGCCATTGAGCCCATATATTTATTGTGCCGCATGAGGCCTATACACCCAGAGAATGCTGGAGGAACATGACCCATTCATGGGCATATGCTACTGGTATGTTCCCCCCCATGGCCCTCTTCTCCTCCCCCCCCCCCCCCCCCCCCATCCGCACTGGCTCGCCGCCCCACTTTTCACGTCATTTTATGACTCGTGGCTCCCGAGCGGAGCCGAGATCACGTGATCCGATCCGACTCTGCGAGCCTCCAACAACTCATCGAGCTTTCATTCCTATGAAGCCAAGTTACCTACTAAGTGTCTCAGGAACAGATTATATATCCTCTACTCATTCATTCTTCCATGCCTGTCACCTCTGACCTGTAAATACAAATCTACACTAAATTTCCATCATAATGTTTTCGAGACATGTAGGAAATCATCTGAACTTAGTGGCTAAATACTGTACCCACTGATTCTGGAACTGTTGACATGCCACACTCCCTGTCAAGAGGTATGGTTCCGACTTGAAATATTATACAAATCCTATGACGGCGGTCTTAAAACGCACCCAAAACATGCCTATGAACAACATAAATATTCAGATTGGTACTGAGGGCCCTCCTGGTTCGCGGGAGGGTTTCGGGGATGTGGTACATCCCTCTCGTCAGTGCCTGCCGGCTACGAGTTCAGAGAATGAAATCAGCAGGAGTCGGGGTGATCCGGGGCCTAGCTCCAACTACCCAACACACGGCCCCTTCTGTAGCGGCTCTGCTGCTCTGGCTGCTACAGCGATGGGCGAGGGGCAGCATCTTTGTTCCCCTACAGACCTTCGAAATATGACTACCACAGACCATGATTCACCATGGTTGATGCCCATATCAACTGTGGCGACTCCTGATCTGTGGAACACAAATGGACATATTATGAATGGTACAAATACAATTCCGGATATAATTATGGGAGATGTAGAGGGAACGTATAATGACTCCCATGCAAACAATTTTAACACAGCAGCACAACCTTTGAACAAGCAAACTGATTATGCCAACATCGACTCGCTGCACATACTATCAGAGAGAAGCCAAGAAAATGAAGACAGGCCATGCCTTATCCCTGAAAATTGGGAAGAATTGAATATACAGATTAGACAGAGAAACAAACCTCTGAAGCTCGCTCGTTCAGCAAAGTTCTCTCGCTCAAACGTAACTATTGCATCCCAAAATATAAATGGGAGAGAAAAGAATAAATCTATGAGTACCACTGGACACAAATTCACGTACATGAAGAGGATGATTGACGACAATCGAATAGGTGTTCTTGCCTTGCAAGAAACACACATGGACGACATTGCTGCCAGCCAATTCAATAACATTTACTGGAATTGGTTCAAACTGTACAACTCTGGTCACCCAGTGAAACCTGATTCAACAGCAGGAGTTAGCTTTGTTCTCAACAAGAAATTTGTTGACACAGAGAATGTAAAGGAATATGTCCTTATTGAGGGACACGCAATTATGCTGATTATACCATCACATAGGGGAGAAACATTAAATATCTTAAATATCTACGCCCCCAATACACCTCAGGAAAGAGAAAGAATGTGGGCACAGCTATGGTATTGTTACAGGGAGAATCCCCAACTCCCACTTCCAACTGAAACACTGGGTGATTGGAATTTTGTCGAAAATGGCATTGATCGTACATCAAACAAAGAGGAAGTGACACCATTGAGCTTTTTGTGCCTGAAGGATCTTTTCCGCATGCAAGATGGCTGGCGCTCAACATTCCCGCATATCCGTGAATACACTTGCTTCCAGAAGCGCACCAATGCAGCTACAAATGAGACACATTTATCTGGTTCACGCCTTGACCGCATCTACGTCCCAGTAAACTGCTTTACACGCTATCGAAATTGGTCAATTCAACCCAGTCTAATTTCGAGTGATCACTACTTGATTTCTGTCCAATTAACATGTCGAACAGATGAGAAGTATGGACCAGGAATATGGAACTTCCCCACATATCTCCTCAAAACCCCGAGATTTATTAAATACATTATGCCCCGATCGAAGAAACTCTCAGATGAACACGAGGAGTTGAAGAAAACCGGGAGAAAAAGAGAACACAATGTTCAACATCTGTGGCAGGAGTACAAAGATGAACTTACTGCAGAGGGGAAAAAATGCTCCCGCTTGACAAGTGAAAGAGCACGCCAAATTCGAACCTGGACGGCACAGAAACAGCTAATTATGAATGAAGAAGACATATCTACCGAGGAAAAACACCTTGAAATTCTACATCTAGAAGAAAAGATTGAAACCTATCTCAAAGGAGAGGCTGATCGCAAGAAAGCTCAATCTGAAGCTCATTATGACATAGTGGGTGAGACTCTAAAAACTCGGCATTGGACACGATCTACGAAGGAATACCACCTTCGAAATACCATAAATGAATTCAAGCAAACAGAAGACAATTCAATAAACCCTGTCTTTGAAACCCGACCAAAACAAATGGCAGAGATGGCTCGAAACTACCATGAGTCTGTCCAGCATACTGATGTCTCTGAGGATAATGAGTATGGGCGAGTGCTATGCACGGAGCAAGTGCTTGAGAAGTGTGATTCATATCTGTCTAAGGATGAATATAAGGAAATGGAGAAAGAACTAACGGAAGAGGATATCCGCAATGCTTTAAAACTATCCAACAATGGCAAAGCCCCCGGGGTAGATGGTATCCCATATGAGTTTTTCAAAGGAATGGAAATTGAGTACAAAAAGTCAAAAGACAAGCCCGGTGGTGCTTTCAGCATCATTGGCTTCCTGGCTGATTTATACAATGACATTGAGAAATTTGGGATAGTCGATGGTTGTAACTTTAACATGAGTTGGTTGTGCCCTGTGTATAAAAGAGGAGACACTGCTCTCATTAGTAACTACAGACCGATCACACTACTGAATACAGACTATAAGCTCATGACGAAGGCTTACTCTATGTGATTAATGAAGGTCGCCCCCTCTTTGATAAAGCCAGACCAAGCTGGCTTCATGAAAGGACGAAAAATTGAAGACCAGGTCAAACTAGCAAAATTCTTGCTCAACTATGCTGAGGTAGCAAACGAAGATGGGATACTCATTGGCCTTGATCAAGAAAAGGCATATGACAGAATCAACCATGACTACCTTTTACGTGTCCTTGAACATATGGGTTCCCCACCCAAATTCTTGACAATAATCAAAAGTTTATACCATGATGCCAAAACAATTGTCATGATTAATGGTGAAGTTAGCAGGCCATATATTGTTGCAAGGGGAGTCAGACAAGGGGATCCCCTATCCTGTTTACTATTCAATTTGGCCATTGAGCCCCTTGCATGCCTGCTTCGGAAATCTGATCTCAAGGGTGTAACTATACCTGGAACCAACAAAAATTTGGTTGTATCACTTTTTGCTGATGATACAACAGTCTACCTTAAATCCACTGACTCTATGGAGACTCTGTGGGATATTCTGCGTCTCTGGTGCGCTGCATCAACAGCGAAATTCAATGAGCACAAAACAGTGCTCCTTCCTTTTGGAAGCCTATCCTATCGTCAGAAAGTCATTGAAGATAGAAGGATAAATAGTGAGTGCCCAATTGGCGCAATTAGCAACTCTGTTAGAATTATTCCCGATGGCGAGAGCTGCCGTATGCTAGGTGCATGGATAGGGAATGGAATCCTGTAGACTACACCATGGCCATCTGTCCTAGAGAAAATCAATGTCGACCTTATGCGATGGGAAAGAACACACTCAACACTAGAAGGAAAGCGGCATATCATCAGTATGGTAATTGGAGGTCGGACACAGTATCTGACCAGAGTGCAAGGAATGCCCAAAGAAATTGAGGAAACCCTTGAAAAATTGATACAATCTTTTCTCTGGGATGGAAAAAGAGCCAGAGTGTCCTTTGAGACCATGATCCTCCCAGTTGATAAAGGGGGGAAAGGACTTTTAGATATCTCTTCTCGTAACAAAGCAATTGATCTTTGGAATCTCCAGTGCTATCTCAAGCAAGGGGAAGATCGACCGCTCTGGTGTTATTTCGTTGATTTCATACTCAAACGTTATTTGGAGACTAGCTACCTGAATATCAGACCAGGTCAAATCATCAACATTTTCTTGAACGATATTCATTTCCCCATTCCGAGGTTAAACACAATACCTTATGACCTCAAGCGAATGATAACTGCTGCTCAAGACTTTAACCTTCGATTCACAGGCCTTTCCATTGACCGTGAAGTTCAGCTTGCTATGCCAATATGGAAACATCCCTCTGTTTGCAATCCTGCCTATAAAAATGCATGCCTTCGGGATGCTTCAACTTGTCTCAGAAATAAACATGAAGTCAGAACTGTTCAAGATGCCCTTATAATTGCTATGAGAAGAACTACAGTCCAAAGACGACCACACACTCTCAATCCCAGTGGAATCGGACGGAAAAATTGTGGCTGCCCACCTTGTAAAAGGGATCGAAATGAACTAGGTTGTGAAAACCCGGGGAAATGCATTGAGACAGCTCAAATATTACTAGACTGTATTATGCCAAAATGGAACCCTCTCGTTCCAATAGCTGACCTTTGTGATGATTTGGAATTAACACCAGAGGAGACAGATGCCAATAGGCAGGAGATTCAAATTGATAAACCAATGACCTATGATCCGAACTTCTGATTGCGCAGCTTACAAAATGGTTTCCGAATTTTTACGGACAATGATTTAATGAATGAGATAGCTGCAAGTCGACCAGGTAACTTACACCCAAACCTAGAGTTGATTACAGCGATTCTGCATATACAGATCCAGCGTGCGGGTCAGCATGACCCTCAAATCTTTGCAAGATTCAGAATCTTTTCACATGATCTGGATGAGGATTATACTATGTACCTCACATTTGACAATCCATCCATAAAAATCAACTTCAAATCTGGAATACTAGGTGCGGTACTTGTGCTCTTGCAAAGATTACCCAAGAACACACCATTATTACTATGTTCCTCCTCTGATTTTCTGCTCAAGGCACTCATCAAGGAGAAATCAAGATATGAGGACAATATGTTAGATCCATGCTTCATACTTTTCAAAGCTGTGTTTGCAGCACTGAATGAACGAATTGGCCGAACACAATTCAAACAAATAAAAGAAGTCTTTAAAGTAGACCCAGACCTTGAAATCTGCTCTTCACTTGAAGTTGACACCTAACCCGACATCATGTTCAACTCCCCTGGTATGAGAATCTCAACAGGCTCCCAACGAATTTTTACAAAGATTATAAAGGCTGGATATCCTGAGCCCTTCCGGAAATCAACATTCATTAATCTAGACCGCATACGGTGCTCAATCTATGAAATTTCTGGCTACACCCCAACAGACGAAATGATTTGGACATCCATATGTTCAACAAATTTAAGATGACTCCACCGTGAATTATTTTGGAAGTCAATCCACAATATATTTAGAGTCGGTGACTTCTGGACTCATATTGAACATTTTGAAGTTATTTCCATCTACCAAACCTATGGTGTTCCTGAAAGTCTTGAGCACATAGCAATGGAA
Source organism: Mycena maculata (assembly GCA_029448575.1). Classification (NCBI taxonomy): domain Eukaryota; kingdom Fungi; phylum Basidiomycota; class Agaricomycetes; order Agaricales; family Mycenaceae; genus Mycena; species Mycena maculata. Next base: position 176,867 of record JARJLG010000095.1, on the reverse strand, counting down.
TGTGATGCCTCCGGTGCAACCATGATTTAGAAACTGACCCAGAACCTCTGGACTATGAAATACTCCACATGGCCTGCCCTTAGCTGGGGCCTTATCTTGGGTTGTAATCTCGTTAGATTCAAACACTCAAATGGAAAAATCAATCCTGTGATGGGACGATTATTTGCGATCCTAGTGTCCACTGCTTGGCACACAATTTGGAACATTCGAAATGACAAAGTCTTGAAGAATCCAGACCGAATTATCTCAGACGTCGAGATCCATAATAGATGGTTGAAGTCTATAAATTCTGCACTAGGACGAGATAGAACCCTTACCAACAAACTGAAATTTGATAATCTTGCACTGAATAAAGATCTCGTTCTACAAACATGGAGTGGTCTACTGATGAATGAAGACTCACTGCCGGACGACTGGACTTACACCGCGGGGGTTTTAGTGGGTATACAGCCACTGACTTTGAAGGATTCAAAAAATGGGATAGGATGACTTTTAAAGGCTGGAGTCCCACACTATGGTATATGTGCGTAATGGCATTTCCTCCCTGGACAACTTCCCCGGCATTAACCAGAGCTCTCTGGTAGACCCAGCGGATGAATTTTGGAATGCTTCTGCAGACTGAAAGTTCATTATCCCAAACGCTCCAAAAAAAAAAAAAAAAAAAAAAAAAAAGAGAGAGAGTCATTGCGGCCAATTTCGTCCAGTGTGTCGAACCATACTTCACCCATTCGATCTAACGTTGACTTGGCTCGCGATTTGCTCGCGATTGGGAGGATGCTGGTCGTGGCCTTTCAAAGAGAAAAAAAAACTGTTTGGTGGTGTTACAAGGCCGCTCTCACGGGCCCGTGACTCATATTCTTCCAAATAAAATACATGTCAACAACTCCTGCTTCAAAATTCCATGAGCGCGTCGGCGGTACACCTCGACCAGTCGATATTCGTGGTCCCTTCCTTCACGTTAGAATGTGGCAGGGTACTGAAGAATGTTCCCGTTGCATACAAAACGTGGGGCGCGCTCAATGACACCAGGGACAACGTTATGATTATCTGCCATGCATTTACCGGTAGCGCCGACGTAGAAGACTGGTGGGAGAGTCATAAATATTCTTGAAACTATGCTTACTGCTCAAAACGCAGGTGGGGCCCACTCATGGGCCGGGGGAAAGCGTTTGACCCACTGCGCTTTTTTATTTTCTGCGCGAATGTCCTGGGGTCGCCGTATGGATCTGCGTCTCCGATAACGGCGAATCCAGATACAGGTAAGCCGTACGGACCAGAGTTCCCTGCGACGACCATCCGCGACGATGTATGGTCAGTGCTTTCGCCCACTCCAGGGCGCCCACTCTGATCGCACGCAGGATACACAAGCGCGTACTCGATCATCTAGGTGTAAAATCTGTCGCGGTCGCTATCGGGGGCTCCATGGGCGGGATGGCGGTTTTAGAATGGCCGCTCTGCACACCCAACGGATACATTCGGCACATTATCCCCATCGCGACGTCTGCGCGACATTCTGCGTCTGTCAAATTATTTGCAAGAATGTTCGTCAACTGAGCTTCCCCGGACAGATGGTGTATATCTTGGGGCGAGGCGCAGCGGCAGAGCATCTACAGTGACCCCGGCTACGAGGACGGATTCTACATCACCCAGCCGGCGTCGGGGCTCTCTGCCGCGCGCATGAGTGCCCTCCTCACATACCGCTCGCGGGATTCCTTTGAGAGCCGCTTCGGGCGCAAGGCGCAGGTCCAGGCGGACGCAGCGCGGGAGAACACACCGCCGCCCTCGCCCCAGCTCACGCATGCGGAACACGCCGTGGAGGCGCACAACGACGGGCACCGCAACGCGCGCCCGCGCTCCCCCACGGTCCCGAGGCCGCCCGTCTTCTCCGCGCAGTCGTACCTGCGCTACCAGGGGCAGAAATTCACCGCGCGCTTCGACGCGAACTGCTACATCCACATCACGCGCAAGATGGACACGCACGACGTCGCGCGCAACCGGGACGATGGTAATGGCGATGGCGATGGCACGGACAACGCCGACGCGCTCGCACGCGTGCTGGCGACGCTCCCGCCGCGCGCTCTCGTCATCAGCGTGGCGAGCGACGGGCTGTTCACGCCGTCGGAGCAGCGCGAGCTCGCGGCGCACATTCCCGGCGCGGAACTCGCGGTCATCCAGTCGCCGGACGGGCACGACGGGTTCCTGCTCGAGTTTGCGCAGATCAATGGACACGTGCTGCGCTTTCTGCGTCACGAACTACCGGAGCTGTATGTGGACGGAGACGATGACGGAGTGGAAACGGAGTTGGGGGGGCAGAAGACGAGCGTATTTGGGGAGGCGGAGGTAGATGTCGTCAATTGGTAGGACAGTTATAATTACCGAGTGGCGTTGTTCTTGTGCGGTTCTCCTTTCAACACAACTCAAGGGTGTTTTTTAAGGGAGTCATGATTGTCGCGATCACGGAAACCATTGTGTAAGGACAGTGGGGTACGGATACAGTATTGGAAGTGACAGTAACCGTCCAGCAGTCTGGCTGAGTGATAGTGCTACCTCCAATAGAAAATACACATGCGAGAGAGATGGATCGGAGAGTGGAGCAAAGAGCGTCTGGATAAGAGTCTGATGTGTCTGGATGGGAATTGGAGAACGGCCGATGGTGCTGCTTCTCGTGGCATGGTCACGACCAGGTGAGCGACCGGCCCTGCTCGCTGTGGATGACAATCCCGGCGGTGACGAGGAAGCAAGCAGTGTGCAATTCCTGACCATGTTCCCAGCCCATTTCCGCGATGTTCTCCTGGAGATACCAGTGCCGATCGTCGGGGTTCATCCACGCTACGAGGCTGGATGCCTTGTTCCCGTACGTGGGCCACTCCCATACCTACCGAGGAAAGCGATTGGAATGGGGTCCTCACATATGAAACATAGATGGACGCACTCTGACGGAACCGTCCTGGTACCTGTACCACCCGTAGCGGCCGACATCTGTCCCCGTCCCCGGCGCCCCTTGCATGACATACTCGCTATGAATGGAAAATGAGAGTAGGGATCTGGGATAATATCCATGACACGTACACGATGTACCCGGGTCCCGCGATATCGACGCGCGTCATTGCGACCTTGCGTCTGTGCTTTGGATCCGAGGTCGGATTGCCTATGTTCACGACCTGGTGGAGCATCGGATCAATAACCGCGACTAGCTGCTCCCCATAGAACAACCACGAAGTGGGGTCCTGCGGCAGGTTGGACAGCTGCACGGTGAAATCGAACGCCTGCAAGCGGCCCTGGAGCTCCCGGGGTGGATTCGCCCCGCGGTATTCCGAGGCGACACAGACGTTGATCTTCTTGTGCGCGAGCTGCTGTCGGCCGTCCGAGGTCCACACAAAGGCACTCGCATTCTGGGGCATGCGACACTTGACACAATGTGCGCTGATGTTGGAACAGACGTGGATGGGGACGCCGACCTGGCCTCCAAGGTGTGAGGTCGGAATGACGGGAGGCGGACGCTTAGGCTCAGGCGCCTTGGCTGCCGTTTTCTTGCGGTGCGATTGCTGGTGATGGTAAGACCGTGAATACATCTGGGTGAAATCATCTCAATCGCGGGGCGGCGGGTTTTATAGAACACAATCCTCCGTCGCCTGGAGACATCCTTCTCCTTCGTCTCGGAGACGACAAGGACAAAAGGTAGACCTTGGGAGAGGACAACAGCCCCAGATACGAGACCCATTCGGTAATAAAGCGCTTGGAAAGATTCGGGTCGTTAAAGAACAGAGACAAGGTTCCTCGCGATGTCTTGTCCAGCTTTACAAGGACGGGCGTCAATACGATGGTGACGAAAAACAAAAGAGGACTCGGCAAACACCGGTGGCTGTGCATCGGCCTTGTTCACCCAACCAAGAACAACAACCACATGGCACACGGTTGCCGTAGACGGTGGTATAACTCTGCCGACTACTTCAGAGAAAGAAAGCTTAATTAAAATAAACATGGCAATGGTCCGGGCCAACCCTCATAAAAAAATATTCCTACTTACAATATCTCTCTCTCGCATCGACCTGGGGATCTCTCCGCGTGTATGTAGGAAACTAGATTGGCAGAGTACCTGTCGTTCCAAACAAAATATGACCAGGGATGGGCCAGGGCAAGAGGTGCCCGATCTTTTCATCGGACCTATTATCGACAGCACGTACATCGAGGGCACCTTCCATATCCAGAATTGGCCGTCCTACTTACTGGCAGGCTTGAGCACCCATACCATAAGTACCTTGTGAGGTATTTTGTACCTCAGTAAGCTGTGATATTTGGTGCTCAATACTCACAGGCCCTTTGGAGCCCAGCAAATAACCAATTTTGCTCTAGGTGGATCATGTGGATCACGTATGTTGATTGGTAGGATATCGATCCTTTTAACTATCTCAAGCGTGTGTATGGATTACACACCGGCGAAAGTGAAAACTCAGGTCAGCTGAACCTATTGCTGAAAGCAGAAGTGGGCCTCAAAAGAAATGAGGTTGAAAATGCGCTTGAAAAAGCATATTCAGGAAAGCTTTAATAAGTTACCTAAATACAGGAATTCAGCAGCACATTCTACTGGGGTCATTTCGGGAGCAAATTTTGAATGTTTGAAAGTGAGACTGAAATCTATTTACAGCCGTTGTCAGTACCGAAGGCGCGAATCAGAAAAATGCCATTTTGGGCATTTTTTGATCCCCGTGACCAATTCACCCATATCTCGACGGATTCTGCACGGATTGAGATGAAACATAGCTAGATAATTCGGTGTAATCCGTGCGCAATTATTGATAGAGAAATTTTGGCAAAATATTATATATAGTTGGTGAGCTCGGTTTGTGAGTGATTTCGGGGTCAATTTAATTTACCGGCATCTAGGCATGTTCAAATAGCCTATATTTTTGCGAGGGAGGAGTTTGATGCATTCTTGAACTTGTGATAGAGCCACAATCTGCAATATACTAGTTTATCATGCTTGTAATGACATCCAGGCAATGGCAATACATTGCAATCACCAAACAGTGTGATATTTGGATCCACTGCTGAACTCTTTGTACATTTGACTTTATCACATTATTCAAAATGTATTGGAGCCCTTTCTGACAAAAATAGACATCATTTGGATATGTCTAGATGCCTGTAAACTGTATTCATCCACAAAATGGCCGCTCAAGCAATACCACTGAATATATAATATTTTTTCAAGTTTCCTTCTATCACTAATTCCACATAGATTAGCTGAGTATTTCTATCCAGGTTTCACGTGAATCGGTGCACAACCCATTGAGATACCGCAAATTCTTTGAAAATGTCCCAAAACAGAATATTTTTGATCCGCGCCTTCTGTACTGACAACAGCTGTAATGTGCAACAAAATCAGCTTGCCTGAAAAGAAATAATGAGATTCGACATTGCTGAAATTGCAGCCGAAAACAGTGGGTCAAGTCGAAATGGCAGCCGTTGTTTCGGTTGGAGCCGAAAGTGCGGCTGAGCGGCCGCCCACTGCCCCGAAAGTCGTACTTCGGCCAGCTGTGGCAGTGCAACGGCCACTCAGCAGCCGTAGGTCATTTGTGTCACCATTCATTGAGTGGGATATTTGGAATTTTTTATTGTATGAGTAGAGCCATGTCTTTACAGCTAATTGCAGTACCGAAGGCGCGAACCCGTTTTGGCATATTTTCAAAGAATTCCCGATATCTCAGAAAATAGTTTGTGACAATATTATGCATTATGTATTTTTTGGTTCTGGGCTGTTTTCGCACCAAAAGCCATTTAGCATGCCAAGAACATGTCCCAGCAGCCTAATATGTTAGGACGGACAACACTTATAGTTGAGGAAACATGTGATAGAGCCAGAAACACGGATAAATTATTCACAGTCCTTCTAGCTCCCTCGGATACATTTCCCGGTTTTGTCATTGAGAGATGTTGTAAAGATTATGTTTATCTAGGAATTTCGGGTCTCTTTGGCCCTATCACATGTTCCCTCAGTTATAAAGGTTGTCCATACTGAAATATTAGGCCACTGGGACATGTTCTTGGCATGCTAGATGGCTTTCTGTGTGAAAACAGCCCAGAGCCAGAAAATACATAATACATAATATTGTCACAAATTATTTTCTGAGATATCGGGAATTCTTTGAAAATATGCCAAAACGGGAATTTTTGGTTCACGCCTTCGGTACTGCAACTAGCTGTAAAGACATGGCTATAGCTGAACGTCTAGCCGAAACTAATGCTTTCAGCTGCAGCGGCAACACCAAAATTGTTGTTTTCAGGCAAGCTGATTTTGTTGCCCATTAAATAGATTCCAGTCTCACTTTTATACTTTCAAAATTTGCTCCCGAAATGACCGCATTCAGCCCAGTAGAATGTGCTACTGAGTTCCTTTATTTAGGTAGCTTATTAAGCTTTCCTGAATATGTTCTTTCCAGTGCATTTTCAACCTCATTTCTTTTGAAGCCCAAACTTCTATGTTCAGCCGACCTGAATTTTTACTTTTGCTGGTGTGTTAGAGATCCCTGAACGTAACGAGGAAACTATTCAATTGTTCTAATTAAATTAAATTCACATAACTTTTCACCACCGCCGCTCTCCGGAGACACAACTAAACTATGTTTGTGAGGTTTTCATTCATCAAAGACTGGACCCTTCTATGATATAGTCTGGAAGGCTCAGTTTCCCTTCCACATACAATATTATTATTCATTTGTTTTTTTGGTTTATTTTGCCATCCCGTGGCTTACATCACCTTGGGTCGAGAAATCGTAGCAGGCCGCTAAAAAAATAATCTGGAAGTCCCTGCCCATGGTAAAATATAAGTGGCCTCCTCAGCATTAAAACATGAAAGTCTGTATTTGAGCATTTTATTTGCACTGGTTGAGATTTCTTCCCCTTCCTGTGGTGGAGGTTCATCTCCGCACGCTGTGCCGAATAGATGCCAAAGGCAAGGAGTTTCTGCACAAGAAGACTACAATCCCATTTATTAACCAGAAGCCACAGCAACTCAAAAAAAACATTTGAACTAACATTTACACTTGATCTGCACCTGTACTTGTTCTTTGGTACACTGTTATCTCTTTCTTCGTACTGCAATCCTCAAATTTTCTACGTGAAAACTGAGGTCTCTTAAACGGCTTCAGTCACTCCAATTTCATTCATTTGTACACATTTAAACTTCTTAGCCACGCTTTTACTGCTCCTTGGATGCTATAGTGGTCTCCCAAATGGAAGCCGTGCCTCCTGCAGATATCGGCTTGCCTTGCCATCGGCGATTGAAGGAGTGCCGGAGGGAGCCGGCGGACATCACCAGAAATGGGACCGAAGCTCCGGAATTGATGGGATCTAACTAAGTATGACCCGTTACGTAACACTAACCCCAGGAAATTCCAAATGGATCGTGGCAGAGGCTGGCAGCCTGAGGGGGAGTGGCGGCCAGGGTAAATGCCGTATACAAGCCTGGTGACCGGGTCACCGAGGAGAGTGACATCCCGAGGGTAGATACTGTAAACGTCCCTGGGTACCGATGACATTGAATGTCAGCTGGCGGGGCGTATGTGCGGCGAGGGGAGGATTATGACACTTTAACCGATGAAACTCCTGAGATTCGGCTAATCCAGTGGCTTGGGACCGCTGATGTGCCAAGCACAGCGCCGGATTAGCCGAATCTCAGGAAATTGTGAGCTGCAGATACACTTTATTCTGCTGAGCGTGATTACTTCAAGACTCTGGGGTTTTAAGGATCTCCGTCCTCTGGGAGTGAGCCGTTAGCTTGCTAATGGAGAGAGTCGAGCCTCACATTGCCTGTGAAAGGGTGTACGTAAGCATATTTCGGTTTCTTTCTCGGATAAATTCCCCAGACCAGCGTGTGGAAGGGGCTGACGAGATCAGGCTGCCTTCTGCCATAACGCTCCCCCAAAAAGAAGGTATTTCAGGGTTGACGGAGAAGTGTAGGGGAGGCACCGTTTGTGCGGCGGGCAAAGTGCTTGCCACATTTTGGTATTGGTTACGAGTCTAACCACATGGGGCAATTTGCGAATCATCCCTATCTCGATAATTTCAAGTCGTCAGCACCTTCGTTTTGCAAGTTGTTTCTTCCCTTCTTTCTACGATGTCTTTCAATTTAAACATCTTGGGTACATTCCTTCTCATTGTATTTTTGAAATATGGCCTTACTTTCATTCATCATTTTGCATGCCCTGAAATTTTCACGCCCTATTTCTCGCACTATTGGTGCCCCAAACTAAAGTGAATGCTGCACCGACACTTCCCCTTTGTGGAAGATCTGAAAACTGGGCATATACCATTTATGTCTCGTCTCTTCGGAGATACAGACGCCATCAGAGGGTGCCGCTTTCCGGAGATTCGTATCGCCCGATTTCTCAGGGAAAAAATAGCAAAGCAGTCTCCACAGAAGCGAATTGCAGGGTTGATGGGGAGGTACCGCATGTTAGATTCCTCCCTGTCTGACGAGTTCTACTGTCCATCAGTTTACCGACCCTGTGGCACATCTTAGGGTGGAACTCAACAAGTTGCTAGGGCATAAAAACCGTCCGTAATACAGTAGAATTTCGTTCAAATCGAGCCCAGGCGTGCGGTTCAACCAGTTCGATAATTCGAGTCGCGACATCCGCCAAATTTTGGCCTAACACTCTGGATTTTCGAAATGCCAACCGAAGTCTTTCACTTTTTCTTTCGCATTTTTAGGCGGTATCCAAAAGGGGTGCGTGGCGCGTCACAAATGAATGGAACGAAATTCTACAGCACGGTTATGGCATAAAAGACATAAGAATTTGATCAGTCACTGACTCACGCAACTAGCAACTAGAAAGGTACCCGTCCGTTACGACTTCATTGAATGTCCCTGGGGTGTTGACTCCCAGCATTTCTTTTCGAGTTTCAAATTGATTGTTTACCTGTAGGGTTGTGCGTCGCCTCGTCATCTTACGGGATGTTTTCGTGTTCTAGATATAACTTTGACACCAATGCATAAAGCAGCGGCAAATCTACCCAGTCATTCCCCACTCTTTGCCAGCGTCATGCCTGGAGTTGATGCCGGGGAAGAAATCCTGGTCAAGTTCTTTCTCGGTTCATGGGTAGGCTTTCATCTTCAAAATTCTTTACGGCGAAACTGACGCAAAACGGCCAGCTCATTGGTTCGTGCCTTGAACTTGTCCTTATGGGCGTTCTGTCCTGTCAGGTGGGTCCCGTTCACCATAAGGCTTCCTTCGACTCCTAGCAATAAACAGTTCGTTAACTACTACAACTGGTACCCGGACGACAGGCGAGGCCTTCAGAGTGCTGTCGCAATCCTCTGCCTCCTGAACGTCCTCAAATCCGCCGAATGTTTGTGTGTACTTCCTTGGCCCACCTTCTCAGGCGCCTCTCATATTTCAGTGCCTCTTTGTGGATCTTTTTGATCAACCATTTCGGAGATATACAGTACGACCTCCAACTCAGCGCCACAGGATGGTGGGATACCGCTAATCCACTGATGGTACCCGATGTTCAACTTTCCCTCTCATCAACGTACTCACTCGCAGTCAAATTGCCTTGTAGGTAGCAATCCTTGACTTCTACGTGCAATGTTATTTCTGCACTCGTCTCTGGGGTGTCTCCAAGAGGTGGTGGGTAGTGGTGCCTATTTTCGTCTTGTTTGTCTTTGCTCTGTTCTCGATGGCTATTGGGGTACGCCATGCATCGCATTCATCATCGAATGCAGTAGGTTTTGATAACTATCGCAGACATACTACATTGCGACCTTACAGGAGCAGCAGGTCACGGACTGGTGTAAGCAGTTACCGACCCCCCATATGGACGCACCGCTCACACCTGTTGTAGTTGCTGCACACCTCAGTTCTGTATTTGGTAAGTGCAAATCTGGCGAGGGTTAAGCTGTGAATTCAAATTATTGCTAACCCTATAGCTGGGGACGTCATCCTATCTGTGACAACGGCGTACTTCCTGATAAAAACCAGAAAGAGTGTCATCAGCAAAGAAACGACACAACTCATTCGTTCTCTGACGCGTCTCACCTTTCAAACTGCCACTCCAGCCGCCGTCGTGTGAGTTCTTCATCGTCTGTACAGGTGCAACTCATCCTGATGAAATTATATGTCGCACCAGTGCCATGTTCAACCTCATCTTCTCCCAAATGCACCGTACCAACCAACCACTGCTTGGATACGTCGAAATCGCATTTAACCAAGTGCTACCAAAGGTGTACGCTATATCGATGATGTATACCCTCAACGTGCGCCGCACGATACGCGCACGCGCAGCAGGCAGCCGCGTGTCAGGCAGCCGCAACGGAAGCGGTGGCGATGGGCCATCATTGGGAGGGCGGGTGCAATCGCGCCACACCAACGTAGGCAGCTTTCTATACACATTTGTGCGGGACCTGTTGATTGATGGTATGCTGCATTTTAGGGCGATATAGAACTAGGCCGGATCGAGGTAGTTACTCAGAGGGAGACTACACGGCATGTCGATGTAGGTATTTACGATGCTGGTTTCAATCAGTTCGTGGCCATGCTGAACTTGGCTGTTCGGATCTCAGGTCACTGGCATGTTCCACTCGACGCAGTCAATTGAAGACGGCAAGCTCATACTTTCAAATCCAGACCAGAAAATTTACGGCACCTCGGCGCAGTAAGGAGGGAGAGGCTGTTCGCAAAGAGCAAAGGGGATACATCGGCCCCGAATTCAGGAATGCAATTATCCTCGGACCTTGTTTTGTCGGACCTAGCCTTAAGTTGTGCAGAATAAGCTACACAGGCCTGAATACAATTCGCTCCGTGCTTTTCAATATGCCGTCTAGATCACAGTCGGTCATGCTTACTGTAAAGTTCATAAATATATCGTCAGAGGGCTTCGAGCCCACAGAGATTCCGAGTCAGGACCCGCAAGGGGCCCACATGCCGAATGGAACAATATGGCATATGAGAAGGCTGCCAATGCAATCGACGATTCTGAGAAACCTTGGATCGCAAGTCGTTACCAAGGGTTGGTGACTCCTCCATAATGAGAATATTGTGATGCGTAAGAAATACCAGTAGGACAAGATCCTTTCTGTGCAATATTCCTCATCCTCCATCGCGAAATGCCGTTGTTCCTATGCTTTGAAGGGTGATTCATCTCCAGAACCGACCGAATACAATGAGCAATGTTCGTTGTCAAAACGTCGAGGTCGAACAACAGCGGCCCGGGATGTCGTGGAGGGCAGCAGGGAGAAAGGAGGTCAAGGGACGACCGATTATTCTTCTCACTATGGGCTAAGATTCTCTTGGACACGGTGCTCTCGTCTTCGCAACGAAAGCCATGGGGTTACATAGCAGTCCGCATGCGCCACTTAATGTTCTCGTCACGAATCTTAGTAGCTCTCGTCTCATGGACCTGCCCTGGAACTTCTTGCCCAGCATTACGTGCGATGGCGATGGCCAGCGGCGACATGATACATTCAACTCAAAAATCGGACTCCTGCGGTACCTGTCGAGCATCACCGACGGAAACTCGCCCAACCTTTTAAGACTCTTATGTCATTTCGTTCCCAGCAACGTAGAGTGGGTGACGCTCTTACAGGGTACGCTTCAGTTGAAGGAAGAAGAATTTACGCGTCGCCGGGAACCTTGGGTTGTTACCCATCAGATCCCTCGATTAACGTCCCCTCAACGATTCCGCGATCGACGACTCTGCTGGACTGGAAATCGCACCATCTCTCCATCTCGCACACATTCGTCGTTGTCGTCCTAGTCGGATGTATGTAAGGAAGATCCATCTCTTCTCGATTCCCTCGATTCTACTCGTAAGCTAAATTCTTTGCTTTCCGCATCATTCATAAGTTATCATAACCATTGCCAGGCTGCTTGGATTCTTTGCCGCGGGTCTCATCCCAGCTTACGTTGCGTTTCGGTTGCGTCTCGGCTCGTCTCGATCGAGGACCAGAGCATTCCTCGTTTATTTGACACATCCCCATCTCCCAGCATCACACTTATTCCAGTCCATGCAAGTCACAGAGGCGTGGGCATCTACGACCTCCCGCTCCTACCTCCTCCCTCACGATTGCCGTTTCCGACGAGCCCATCCGCGTTGAGCTTGTACCTTGTTCTCTGGTTCTTGTTGTTGATCTCGAACCTGCCCTCCTTATCGCACTGACCTGATAAAGAAGAACACCCACCCACCCAAAGCTATGCGTTGAGATTATTTTTTTTTTCTTTTTTTCTTTTTGCAAACTCGATATACCCTTGGAGAGTGACATTTTCGGCTTGGCCAACGGGCTTGCCCCCGCGCAAACGGGCTTTTTCGGGCTTGGGCTTGGATTTGGGTGGCGATCAAAGCCCAAGCCCGGCATATCGGCTTGCAAGCCCGTTTGATGGCTTGGCAAGCCCGTTGGCTCACTTAGCCGAGAAACGGGCTTGCGCATATTTCACGTCCCCCACGCACTATTCAATCAATCTGAGTGTATACGCTGTATGAATTACGTACATACTTCCTGGCTTGCGATTTTTTCCCGAGGTTTTTCTCACAGATGTGATGATATGCGGTCGACGCTGGACACAACATCAGGCAACATTGTCAAATCACTCCAAAACTACGGGCTTGTCGGGCTCACTACAGTCCATCGGTACCTATCCATTGTCTGACCCTCAAAAATTTGCATGAAATTAGTTTCCTTCTTCTCGCGGCCGCGTTTTTCCCATGATATATTACTGTGTCAGGTTGTGGACAGTTAAAACTGTGTAAATCACCCATCTGTGCTAGTAACAGACTCCAATGAACTTTAAACACCTAAATGAACTGTTATGAGTGGAATAATAACATTGAGACCTACCCCCAGCAGAGCGGCTTGTGTCACGTGCCGTCAACGAACAAACGGGCTTGTGTCCGGCTTGCCACGAACATTGCCAGGAAAATTCAGCTGCAGTAACCATTTAATACCTTTTTGAATTTCCATTCTTACTATGACCAGGCTAGCCAGAATAATCCACAAAACTCGACTAAAAGCCGAAAATTCTCAAATGTGGCTTGGATAGGCTTGGGGAACTTGAAAGTAAGTCTGTAACTTGACAGGTTAGCCACGACTTGGGATATAAGCTAGAGACCAATTACGGATCCTCATACATCTGGGAGAAAACCCATATTCAAACCCATGCTTGAGCACCGTCCTGACAAACCCACCTTGTGGGTCTGTGTTCAAGTTCAAATTATTCATCAGCGCACAGACACGGGCAGTTTCACGTGGGGGCAGTAAACACTCATATTAAGTCAAGGTACCAATTTATTTCCGTTGTTCCACACAGGAGGACTCCTACACCCATGTATATGAAAGGGAGAGGGCTTAGTTGTCACTTTCATGTCCAGGTTGAATTGTTTAGAGAACCGGATCTCGAGGGAAAGCTAGGTTCGAATGGCTTTGATCCACGTACAAGTATATTCGAAGTCAAATGAGGAGAAATAGATGGATTTCAAGTTGGTATAACTGCCGAGCACTGAACACCCGAATGTCACATTGTCGGTTGGCAAATTTGGTGGTGCGGCGAAGTGGTGTGATGTTGAGCTCGTGAGGGGGAGGGTATATGATCCGGGGTCATCGTTAAGCCCATATCAATGGATTACTCACAGCATACCTGCTTAGTGTAAGCGAGGAAAAGCCCAAGCCCGCGCAAGCCCAAGCCATCAAAGCCCGCACAGCCAAATTCAAACTCCGATAAGCGGGGCAAGCCGTTTAGCCAAGCCCATCGGACAAGTCTGATACCCTTGCACTATTCTACCTCACCGACCAATGTTCTCCTCTTCAGGTACCCATCCTTAAAATTTCCAACACAGGGTCGAAAAAGTGAATTAAGGCCCGCCCGAGGCCTACCTACCTATTAGCCGAGCCCCATATAGCAATTTCCCACGGTAATGTTACGAAAGGCGCGATTCTTTCACCTAGGTGTCATCCCTCTAGGTCACGTGCTGGACCTCTTAGGTACCTTTCCCTGTATAAGGAAAAGGTACCTAAGAGGTCCCCCTCCACGGAGGGAGGGTTTGGGTATATATTACGTATTAATTCACGTGCTACCCGCGGGTGCCTCCACAGTGCCGGTAGGGTCTCCATGGCAGGGCAGTTGCATTATGGAGGCCTCCATCCACTATCTAGAATTAGTATTCAATGCAGATAAAACACATGCAGCCACCCAGTATCAAGAGATGTACAACAATGAATAATTTCAGCATCACTAAAAATTGGGACAGTAAAATACCGGCAATGACAGGAAACCGGGTTGTCCGGGGCCACTGCCTCGTGCAAATATGGTTGCTGGCAGAACAGGAACCTGTACAAACCATGGGATGATTTATTGTTCAATACAGAATGAGCACTTACATGTATAGAAGACACTTGACAACCATAATGGGTTCTACAAAAGAATTGGAGGCCACCACTGCTCTGCACATTCAGCTTCCGCAGGCAATTGGACCAGGAGTACTAGTTGGAAAATGGTCAGCCAGGTAAGATGGCATTGGGGTCTTGTGTGGGGGTGTAGTAGGGCTTTTTGTGAGTGGGGCTTGGGGCTGGGAGCAGATTCGGAGGCCACCGCAACTGAGAGCCTGGGCCAATTGGTGGGACAGTAGCCCAAAGTGACAGATGTTTTCATGGTCAGGCCAATCTTGGAGTAATCTGAGAGATCAACACGGTAGCAGATGCACTGGGCATGCAGATATGTGAGCAGGTGGCTAGCTGCCAGGGGATTCAGACATATCCATGCATTCTGAGCAAGATATCAAAGCTGCATGTCATCTAGAGGTATGGCTGCCGAGAAGTGGCATATCGGAGGCGCTGGGAGATGGAATGGAGGCCACCATGAAAGGCTCCGAAACAAATCTTGTTAGAAAGGAGTGTATGATTCAAGTCCAAGATGAAGATTTGACCAAGATTCGGGGCAACAGAAAACAAAAAAGCAACAACAGAATGATAGGCAGGTGATCGTGATCACAGACGTTCAACGGAGGCATCCGTGTCGGCAAGATAACAAGTGACTACCTTGACTAGATATTTACTTGGCATGAGGGTGTATTGGGACAAGTGGAAATGTAGTGGACAGATGTAAAGGATTGGTGCAAAACATCGTGAGGGAGACATAGATACAACACCCAAGCTAAAATGCGCACAGAGGTGCCAAGACTGAATACTCTGCAAGATATACAGTGACCAGAGAGGGCCAGAACAGCCAGGAAATGGTACAGAGGTGGAGGAAATATTGCCTGGTGTGGTTTGACATGGTACAGAATGAGCAACTCCTATGTGCAGAGGCCTCCATACGTGCACGTTCAGCATCTTATGAGCTGTCCAAAGCAGTGCATTATTTAGTCAATGCTGGGGGCCCCTTCTCCGAATGTCCAAGAATACTTTGATTGAGGTTATGTGCAGGCAGTGGTAGCAATCATTTGGACAAGATATTCAGAATTGTGGATCGAGGTTCCAAGTTCGGCAAGTGCATGTAGAGAGGAAGGAGAGGGAGGGGATATGATGCAGAGGACAAGAGAAACCTTTCTGAGTAGTAGTTGAGAACTATCGGACCTGTTCTGTCGATGCACAAATGATTTTGGCACTAATAGGGGTCAAATTTTGTGAGCTGCTACAGGCCAACAAATGCATAAAACACGCAGTGTGGAGTCCCAGAACAGTCTTTAGTCATCCTATCATCGTTAGAGATCCATGATTCAGCAGTGGAGTGCTTGGTGTGATAGGCAATGGAGTGAGTGGTGGCTAAAGTACGAGTTGTAATGACACCTTGTACATCTTTTGGATCAAATCTTGCATGCATAAAACACAAAGCATACACACCTGGTAAAAATTCGGAGTAAATTCGGAGGGCACCCGGCGGTGGTAGGGACTGATTTGCATCTTTTCTCGAAGGGTTGAGCTTAAGTATTGAGTGAGATATTAAAAAAACAAATTGGACCCATGTTTATTCAACTCCTGATTGGTTGATCAATTTACGTCAATAGAAGTCCCAGGGCTTTACGGAGAAGGGTGGAGGTTGACACGAGGAGGTGGAGGCCTCAAAAACGAGGAGATCAGAGGTCAGTAGAAGCTACAGAATGTTTCGGTACTTATTGTGCAGACCTTTGAGGTTGTGGTTGTCTTCATCCAATTGGTTCTGTTGAGATGCCATCTATGCTGCAATAATTGATGGAGGGGACTTGGAGGAGAGATGAGCGGAGGCCACCAACATGATTGTGCTGACTCCGGTCCGATCAGATTCGACTTTCCTCTTCTAGATTCAATAGTACATGACTGGTGCATCACTGGACTTCCTTTGGAACTTCAGAGAGAAGGCACATTTATTTTTTGCTGAGGATACCTCCAGCGACCACCACTCATTGTTCTCCATTCTCTCATCATTCCTTGCTCAGTGATTCTGATTCGAATTATTGATCTTTGGCAGCAGTTCTCAGTCTTCAGACAATATAATATGAATGTGTATTTCCGATGGGGAGGCCTCCGTCAAGATGTCTCCGACCCTTGAACTGCTGATTATTCTGTTGCTACCGCTGACAATGAGTCTTGCTTGGATTGCTGATGTCGGTCACTGCACTCTTTCATTTATTGGGTTTGCGAAATTTCCTTCAGAAAATTGCACGGTGCCCTCCCTCACGTGTCATTTCTCTGAAGTGGGCCCTTGTCATTGTGCTGCCACTTTACTTAGGGTCCTGACATATATTGCTTTTGGTTGCATCTGGTTCACGTCCCATTGTCATCTGCAATTTCCCTCAAGTGTTACAGTGGCCTCTGCTCTAGCCCTCCGGGCTGCTCTATCAATCCTGATGCTGGCCTTCTTGTATAGCAGTCTGCTAGTACCAAATTCCTAAAATTCCTGCATGTCCTCCTAATGCACTGTTTCCTCAAGGCCCAAGGGATGGGTGAACAGTGGCCTCCCTATATTTTCCTCTACATTATGGGACCCCCCAATTCTAGGAGTTGCTGCTTGTGAGACATTCTTTCAATCTCTGCCATTGTCTACTGTGAACCCAGGCTCTGATCTTTGTGCGTAACCATGGTGGCCATTGCTCCAGCCTTCTGCGGCCTGCCTGCTCTGACTTTCCCAATTGCACCGGCAAAGCCTGCTATATTGTAAAAGTACTTGTCACTCAACTGGTTCAACAGATCCAAATCCCTGGTGAGGGCAGCTGAATGGTAGAGCAAGTGGTGGCCTCCACTTTTTTCTTGTTTCAATCCAGCCGACTGCCTGCTAGCTCTTGCAGTGAGGCCTACTATATTAAATTAAGCACCTATAGCCTAGCTGATGTTTCAACAGGTCCAATTCCCCGAGAGCAGCAAAATGGTGGAGCGCATGGTGGCCTCCGGTGATATTTGCGGAACTGGTTCATGTCATTGCTGGTATTTCATTGTCCAGTCTGTCCTCATGATCATTCTTTTTGATACCAAGTATTCCTTGATTGTACAACAGCACTGCAGCTATATATGTGTGCTATCTGCATTGGATACTAATTCTAGATAGTAGATGGAGGCCTCCATAATGCAACTGCCCTGCCATGGAGACCCTACCGGCACTGTGGAGGCACCCGCGAGTAGTACATGAAGTAATACATAATATATACCCAAACCCTCCCTCCGTGGAGGGGGACCTCTTAGGTACCTTTTCCTTATACAGGGAAAGGTACCTAAGAGGTCCAGCACGTGACCTAGAGGGATGACACCTAGGTGGATTCTTTGGCCGAATTCAACTGAAATTGAGACAAAATCAAACATTAATGGGCCCGCAAATAGATGATCATTGATTCTGGCTTGATTACGGCCTCACAAAATGTTCGCTCCCACTCACCTCCACTTACAAAAAAAAAATTCAGATTTTTTCTGGTGCCTGTAAACACATTTTTAAAAGGTTCTAAGCAAATTCCGAAAAGTGAATTAAGAGGCCTACCTACCTAGGAGGCTGTGTCTCGGCATCTTCCGGTGGGTACCCCTTGCTTCAGCTCCCTCAATTTTGAAATGCCGTAACCACAGATCACGCAGCAAGGTCCCGGAGCCGCAATCATATTCCCATAATTTCCGAGGTGCAGGTATGTCATCGATACGATGTATGTTGTCGCGCACGCCAGCGCGCCAGGCCTCTAAACGAACAACACCGAGATCGCCGAATCGTTCCCACGATTTCACATTCTTCCTATATTCCGTCCCGCTCGCCCTACAATCTGTTTCCTGTCAGTTTTGCTCCACTTATCCCTGTCCTTTCCAATATATATTCTGTATCTTTTCTCGGTATTCTGCACAATATCCGATTCCGTTTTCCGCAGTATATTCGGTTCGGCATTTGTCCCTCAGTCCTCGTTGTTGCTGTGGTCGCCTCCGCTCTCGCTCTCGTCTTCGCTCGTTCTCTTCCTCGCCGTCCCTCGCTCTCGCCCACTTGGCCCAAGTTATCGAGCAGTGTTTGAGCCGCTCGCATCTAGCATCTGTCTTTCCGTGTTCATACGGTTGGAAAGTGTCATAATGTCCACAGAAGGAGTGCACTGAGCAGGCCTTTTCGAATGCGGAGTCGTCCGCACCTACCTTCAATCTACAAGGATTACGCAGGACTCTCGCCCGTTCGGCCTGGGCTTGTGCAATCACTCGCTTGGAGGCTTTCTTACTTCTCTTCTTTGTAGAGCGCTGAGCAGGATCGCGAACTCCCGTCAATCTCTATCCCGCAAACGCATCTCTAGATTTCACCGAGGCGTCTTAGTACGACATCAGAAGGTATCTATCTCCCCAGTCTTGCTTATTTCCGGTTGTTCTAAGTTCGCCCCGAAGTCTTCCTGCCGTAGCAGAGCTGTAACCCTGTGAGCCTATTGTTATGTCCTATCAGGCCAGATTAATACAGTACCGCTAGTAACGCGTCGATTGGCTCCATCTCAACCGTACCAATCTTCCTTCCCACATCCCCGGACGCGATCCTGACGGAGATTGTGGACTCGCACTGATCGCAAATGACGGTTCCCCAGTTCTCGTCGGCCTGTTGAAATATGTCGGTATCGGTTTCCCAAGTACCGTCACTGCGGACCACGCGCCGGAACCACTCGTCGTTTGGGCCCGACAATTACCACGAACTTCACCACAGGCTCGTCCACGATTGAATTGAGCCGGTCCTTCCCCTCGTCTTCGCTCTCGGGCTCAGACTCAGACCCAGTGGTGGGCCTGCTCGTGCGCCTCGTAGACTGCGCGTCAACGACGATTTCCTCCACGTCCGTGGTCGGGTCTTCTTTCTCTGACGTCGCCTTGCGAGTACGGCGTGCAGGCTTATTCCGTATGGGTGTGGGGGTTAGGCGACGAGCATCTTCGTCTCATGGGCTCCGGCCATTCTGCGGACGCGGGTGTCCGCTTAGTTTTTGCCATGGTGTTCGTCAGGTTTGCTCTGATCCAGCGCGAGAAAAAAAAACGTAGCACGACAATCTCGGGCTGCGGCTTAGCCGCTTAGCCTCCACATCGCTTCCACTCTCACGCCAACTGGAACTCTTCCAACGGAGCTCATGCAGTATCTCAACAGCAGAAGTTATAACTCGGGATTCGTGTTCACGGTTCAACTCATGTTTGTGGTGCTGAAATACATCGTTGAGGAATATCGTCCCTTTCCAATCGAAATTGGGATTCGTAACATGCTCTATCACGTCCACGTCTGTTTTACCATGTCTGCACCGCGCTCTGCCACAACATATGTCGCTGCCTGGGTGTGCGCTCCCGGCACGATTGGCTGCGATTCGTCAGTGTTGGGAATTTCCCATACCGATAAAATAAACCTTACAAGCACAGATGCGTCAATAACACGCAACCCAGCAATGCCCTTAACCTTTAGGTCGGGATCCACAACACCATATTGCGCCCCTCGCGGTGACATACCAGCCGTCCCAACAATGTGATACCCCGGCCCCGAGTTGGCACGGACGTGGGCCGTTAGCTCGGCGGGGCTCATCGCAGCCAGGTCAACCGTTGGGGCGCCGAGATAGCCGTTCCAGGCGGGCGCGCTGACGAACTTGAGAGCGAGCCTGATTCCTTCTGTTAATGCAAGTGCATCGAATTCGTTGGATAGCAGCCCGAGATCGATGACTGGTGCGGCAAAGGGGTCATTGCTGCTGAGGGTCACCGAGCCGCCTGCAGGTCCGTCAAAGCTCAATCTAGCTAGGGAAGGTGCAAGAAACGGGACGCACGACTGACGGGGCTAACCATCCCCATGGTGAGGCTAATGAAATGGCCGGGGAGACCGGCTACCCCAAACGGCTGCAAGAAGAAAAAAACATCAGACCAAAGCGTAATATTGGTTTATTGGACAAACCTGAAACAACATCTCAAAATGTGGTGCTTCTGGGCCAGGCGACGGGTCCGCATGTACATCGAAAACAGGGGAGTCCGCGTTCAGCCGGAGCCACCCCGCGTTTGTTCCGGGCGACGGATCCACAAACGGCCCCGTGCGCGACCTGTTCCACTCCGCGAACGCCTCGTTAAACCGCGTGGTATTTTGCGTGATGGACTCGACCGTTTGATTTGAGTTCACTGCCCAGCTCGCTCCAGAATACGCGTGTTCAGACGCGTTCTTCCCAACGCTCGGGAGGTCCAGCAGCGTCGGTATTCCCAGTGCTTCCAAGGCGGTACGATCCCCAATTCCAGAGTTCAACAGAATCTGTGGAGTGCCGATCGGTCCCGCGGAAAGAATAATCTCCTTCGACGCTTTCGCGACGAAGAGCGACGTTCCTGCATACCAAATGGGAGCCTGAGCGGCATGTATGCGGCGAAACAACACCTGGACGCACCATACCGGAACTGTACCCCCTGAAAGGTTACAGGTGAGCTAGGCGAGACCCTACTTTGTGTGAGACTGATGAGCTTCGACACTTGTGCATGCAGCAATACATCGAGATTCGGTCGCTGGATAATTTCTGGCGTTAAATATCCCGTCGCGGACGAACTGCGCTCTCCGTGACCAATCGTATACTGCAGCCAGCCTGACTTTGCTTTCAGTCATTTAATGAGAGCGATGAGCTGGCGATCAAACCGATTCCCAATGGTTTTCCAGAGTTCATGTCTAAATTAAACGGAAATTCGTCTGGAAGCTCTTTCGTCGTTCGTATTACACGCTGCTCGAACTCCGGCCAGGGGAAACCGACGAGGCTGACCGAGATAGGGCCGTGTGTGCCGTGGATAGCAGGGTTAAATTGGCCCTGTGTATTGTGATCATCCGCTGGAGCTGTCCATTTCTCGTTCTAGGGGCGTTAGTAGATGCAAAATTACCTCATTTGAGTGCATACCTTGAGGAAATAAGGGAATATTCGATTCCACGACCACCCTTCGTCTCCCGTTAAGTTCGCATAACGATCGAAGTCTTCTGCTGCGCCACGGGTGTACGCCATGCCATCTTTCTTGATTAGTTATTATGTCAGGATGCTGGGTGAAGAAAACCCCTACTGTGCGAGCTGCATCCTCCAAGTATGTACCCTGATATACACCATTCAGCCCATGCTACACGGCGCTACACTGTTTTCACTCGCCTCGTAGGTAATCAAAGACGTTGCCGTTGGCTCCCGCCTGTGGTGTTGTGGTGTAATCTGCGCTTTGTTAATTGGTATATCAGGAGTTTTCAATTGAGACGTACTCCAGCTGTAGGGGGTGCCTGTGTCAGAGACTCCATTCGACAAGAACGGGACTTCCGCGTCGAGAACCCCCTTGTTTCTGTTCAGAATGAGTGGTGGCATATCGGACAGGTCGAAAGACGCTCACGACGGTCCGGCTTCAAGCACCAGCACAGATACGCTTGAGTTCTCCGTTAAACGGTTTGCAACGACATTCCCCGCCGTTCCCCCTGAGATAGGTTCAATTTTAAGAACCAATGTTAAGCTTCATAGTAGACATACCTCCAACGATAACGAAATCATAGTGCAGACTGGGAAGGTCAGCGACATCCTCGTACACCTTACAAAAGCCGACGCCGCTGAAGAACGACAGAATCGTCAATGCCGGGGCGAACATCGTTGATGGACATCGGATGTTCAAAGCCATCTTATAGGGTTCGAAGCCGTAAAGAGTCGTTCCTAGATGTCGACCCAAAGCGACCTGGTGCACTGCGTTCAGCTGGGTCATAGACCGGAGTTTGGTCTAGCCTCTCGGCAGTCGTTCTATTTTTGTTTAAGTCTATGTCCGTTGATAGCCTAGACCATGATGGTCTAGGCTGGTTCGGTCAATCATCGGTCGAGCGCTTCCGTGTACATCCTCTGAGTCTCTGACTAGACAACCGTTGTCTATGCCCGTTTCCTGCCCTAGACCAGTCATTTAGAAGAATAGACCGATTTTTGGTCTACCTCCGCTTACGGGCTTAGACAAATTTACAGTCTACGGCCCCTCTGAACGTGTTTCCTAAACAATGAAGCGAAACGTAATTTTCTGTTCAATTTACGTTTTCTTCCGTGGAGACCCTCGACCCTGCTGGTCTCGTGGTTTCTCCAACAGACTGCTGCCGCAGTTGTTAAACTACATCAATACCCTTAAAACTTGCCACAGGGTCGGAAAGGTGAAGTAAGGCCCTCCCACTACTAACCGAGCACTGCCATGGCTACCACACATCTAAATCAGGTAATATTCACCCCTAAACGCTGCTACTAGTACTTACGTTGCGTTCGTTATTACGAATGTTACGATATAATACCACGTCTATGTCAAAAGAATCTATATGACACCCCCGGTCGGGCACATCCTATACCATGGTTCAGCGGCAGGTTCGCTTTGCGTTCGTTAATACCTTTTGGGCCGTTTTGGTGCAAACTCGTGCGCTCGTCAGTCACCAGGCTTGTATATGACATTTACACTGGCCGCCATCACGGTGACCCCCTCTCAGGCTTGCCTCTGCTACGATTCCTTCGGAATTTCTTGGGGTTGGTGTTACGTTCCGGAACTTCTAATCCACACACGCCGGAGATAGTTAAAAGGATCTCCCACCAATCAACATACGTGACCCAACCTATAAGTCCAGATTGGGTTGCCTAAAATATTTACGAAAGGGTAGAATGCGTCGTCGCCACGGCGGCATATGGCTGGCTGGCAGGCTCCTACCCACCCGCACGTTACAGGGTTGGGGAAGACATCGGAGTGGTACCAAGCAGAATCTCTGCTATAATTTAGGCCCTGTTCGGGATCCCCAGGAAGGGCTCTGTTAGCTACCTGTAGTCCCGTGATCTCAGCTATCAACGCCACTCTGTTGTCACTCGCTCCAGACCGGCTCCATCAAACTGCCAGCTCATCACCTTGGCGGAGTTGTCCGCCCGCCATCCATGCATCCCGCCGCCCCCCGACATGTTCCCGACACTCTTTCTGTATTCAAACCAACTATATGGGGACATCCTCCCAGAGTTCATATCACATATAAAGAGAGCTTTGTTTGAAAAATGGCCACAATGACCGAGAACAGGACCAGCGACGCCGCCGCCGTCACCGACGGGCGCGCGTTGACGATGTAGAGAGTGTGTGATCAACGTCTGATCGGAGTTTCGCCCCGGTTCCTTGATGTGACAATTGTGTGACCAACTAGCTGTACGGTGCTACAGGTAGCTAACAGAGCCCTTCCTTGTTGGATTTAGAGCCTAGGGACGTAGCGGAGCTCAGTGACCCTCTGCAAACGTGCAGGGGTCTCGGTATAATTGCTGCAGTACTTATACAAAAGGAGGTGTAACTACGAGTCATAAGAGAGCATAGCTAAGAGTCAGAGTGACAAATAGACATGAAGAAAACAGCGCGCGCGAGGAGTCCGTATGAGTATGTAGGTAGTCATTTGAGCGGGTGATTGCACAGCACGTCGGCGATGAACTGCGTCCGTGCGTTGGTGTCTCGGTTGTTATCCCAACATTCCTAGGGATCCCGAACAGGGCCTTAGGTCACTCCGGCAGCTGAGTTTGAGCCCGGAGTTATAGCTTGAGCCAAGCTTGAGCTCGGAGTTATAGCTGATTGGATACGTAGCTGATCCCGCGCCGAGTGAGTTATAGCCAAGCTATGGCTACCATCATAACCGGAAATTCCCGATGAAGCTGGAAGTCTTTTTAGCACTTTCTACTGAGTGGTTGAGTGGTTTTACACCCGGCCTTCATCTATTTCTCTCTAATGCTAGCTACCCAATTGTTAGAATTTGAAAAATTAAGGGATTTATTTCGAGAAAATGAGTGGCTGAAGTTGCCGAAGGTTATAATAGGAACAATAATAAATCACTCGGCGCGAGGACGAGCTACGTAACCAAATCAGGTTCAACTCCGAGCTTAAGCTATAACTAAGAGCCCGGTTTATCGGCAAAAGGCTAGGTCCCAGCCAGGTCAAATCGGCCGATTCTTGTCCAGACAAATTTGGACGCGTTTTTGTCCGTCACGGACGTGGCCGAGGTGTCCAAATAAGGTAATTCCAACCGCTAAAATTGTCAAATTTTCTCCCGAGCCCCGTTTTCGCGCTATTCTGGAGCCGTTTGTCGATTTATACCTATTCTGAACCGTGAAAAGGCTCGTTGGCGGCTGTTTCGTGGCCCCCGGGCCTCCTAACCCGTCACCCAAATCGGATGTTTTTGTCCGGACGGGACCTGTCTTGCACGGGGCTAGCATTTTTGGGGTGTAAACCGGGGTCCTCTATAACTCCAGGCTCAAACTCAGGTGCCGGAGTAAAGCATAGGAGTAATACAAAACGAATTCATGATTGCCGACACAACTACTTACGAACTTCAAGGCACCAACAACCCCTCCAGGTACCGTTGCGGCGGCGTTGCCCTCCAGGGAGTCAGGGACAAGGTCTGTTTTAGGCAATTGGTGATGGGACGCGAGGGTTCTCTTTGGAGTTTGCTTCCCGCTTGTATCGCCGTCCAACGGTTCCGGGTTATCGTATAGACACGCATCGTCAAACTGGCACCTCTGTTCCGTGCCCCGAGCGCGCAGGATGCCGCGACATCCGCAGAAGTTAGAAGTTAGGACGTTGTACGCCCAATACGCCACGCCACGAGATCACGATCGAGGAGATTCGCACGATGATTTCAACGTGTCGTGAGCGAGCTCGAAACAGTTGGTTCGGCGGATGGATGAAAATCACGTGAATTCGCTTGTGAGAAGCTTCAGAGAAGCGCGGTTTGGTGTTGTTTAGTGCCGGCGTCTCATGTGATCCGATTGTCGCGATGATCGCCGACATTCTCCGTGAAAACATTGGATTGAGGGGCATGTTTCCTCCCCTTCACATCAGATGTGTTGGCAAACAAAAATATGAGGAACTCACATAATGCCAGTACGCTGATTGTCTTATTTAAATCGCCCCAGGTTACATTTATCCAAAATATGTCCTTCTCCCAATTGATCATGGCGAGAGGTAACCCATTCGCATTGAGTTCGTTGAAAGCCATCGTGATTATCTGACTTCCATTCAACTTGGAGTT
Organism: Mycena maculata; assembly: GCA_029448575.1. Lineage (NCBI taxonomy): Eukaryota > Fungi > Basidiomycota > Agaricomycetes > Agaricales > Mycenaceae > Mycena > Mycena maculata. Next base: position 151,446 of record JARJLG010000095.1, on the reverse strand, counting down.
GAATAGAAAAACAACTCCAGAGTTTGGAGAGTGAGAAGGCGCGCCGAGGTTCTCGAAAAAAACACGTGTTTATTTGAACCTGGGGCGTCCCGGATCCGCGGTACTAACGAGAATCGAAAACGAAACTCAGCATAGCTCGGCCGCATCAGACGGCTGTCCGGCATTAACAGTCACGCCTCGCTCGCGTGTGTGAGATCTAAAGGCTGTATCCCGACATCGCGTGTACCTGCCGCTTGTATATCGACATCGCCCGCACCAATCTTAGATCTTGTGGCTTCCCTTTAGTTCTCTCTTACTAATTAATCCCTTACTGTTCCCACAGAACCCTGGTCAATATATACTTTCTTGCTTCTGTTGAACCATCTTTGCTCGAAACAAGTTTGCATAGCACTTTGCGAGCTCTTACCCCGCTGCAATCATATTCAGTCAATGGAGAAGGCCAATACTGATGGAGGTAAGGAGCTCAGGAGGAAACTTCGGAAACTGCAACAGCCGACCGCAACCAGGGATGCAGAAATCAAGTGTCTACAGGCCGAGGTAGACGCCCTTCAAGAACATCACCGAGGTAATTTTTTATTTAACAGATAGACACAGAAGGACTGACCGCCTCATTATTACAGTCCCTTCGTCGATTCTCCTCCAAATTCTCCCTCACCGATTGCCACCTAATCATCCTCTTCTTCCCACGTCGATTCTCAACAACATCCTCCGCTCATTTTACCTCCAGTTTTATTCTACTAACTCACCAATACATTCTATCGTGGATATTGGCCAGCAACCTCATAGTCAGCTCCTCTCACTATCAATTTAATTTTCAGTGTCTCTGCATAAGCGGTAGTGCAAATGCAGGGTTTTTTTTTTTTTTTCAATTGCCTATTGTTCACTCCCTGATGGATTCCCGGCTTTATGGGTGATTCACGATGACAATAAAATAAATTAGCCTGGAAGATGATTTCTGGAGGATCCAATACATGTTTTGAAGCTCTCTAAATATTTCTGGATCAAACCAACAGGTGGTCGCAGCAAAGGGCTGCACAACTTTCCCCGAGTCTACCCATCGGACAGCCCAAACATGTATAAACCAGAGGTTATGAGAACAAGTTTTCAACAGTGAACCTAGTCTGAGAAAATTCACCCATGTTGGCATAGGGTGGGGCGCCAGAGTGACCGCTTAATATTAGGCGGGACGCTACTACGGCCATCACCAGCCGACGGCCGGCAGCACACCGGTATATATATATAGACGTTTTCGTTTCTCGTATATACCCCCGGATCCGCGACAAAATCAGATCGCATGGCACCGTCCGGTTTCCGGGCATTATTTCAGTATGTCAGGCTGTCGAGTGCAATTGTAATATCATATCTGGAAGTACAAGTATATTATACGTCGAGTCCCAGAATGTAGACTATATTTAGGGTATATGTATTACGGTGATTCCGACTGGGCGGAAGGAGAAGGGTGAATGTATGTCATCTCCCCCGCGCCGCGCGTTCCTGGGCAGCACGGCATGCGTAGCAGAACTCGTCCACACGGTCCACGTCCTTCTGGATTTCCGGTCCAAAATTCTGAGAATGACGGGCACATTACCATCGATATCCACAACGAGGAACAATGTATGATGCGTACCTTCGAGCACGTTGGCAGCCTGCAGCCGTGCGGGTGGTACACGGAGCGCTCACAACGCTTCGTATTGCAGTCCAGGATCGCAACGACGAGGTGGCGTTGAAAATGCTAGGCGAGGGCCCGGGAACGTCCTCAGTACGACACTCAACGCTTGACACGAAACGCACTCCACACCGCGCCCATCGTGTCCCTTCGCTGGGAATTACTGGTCAGATTGCGGACATAGCTAATACTATGAGGATAACAACGCACGCCATCTGTTGGCACATGATTCAATGAAGATAAGAATGAGAGCCGGTTTGGGTGCAGGAGGGAAAGAGTGAAATGAAGATGTCGAGTCACGGACGCGGTATTTCAAGGCGAATGTGCGTGGGTCTAGTGAATGGAAGAAGCTCAAGATCCGATCGCGACAGGCTTGAAAAAAAAAATGACGAGTCATCATACCGTTCCTTATTTCCATGTGACTCGGATATCGATTTCCCGGCCTGGCGGGGATAATATAATCCATCGATAAAGACGATCGTCCTATCCCAAGCTCCGGTTTTTCAGACTGGATGGGGCCAAGAATTACGGTGGGTTCGGAGGCAAATGATGGCGTTGCTTTGCGAAGAACATTGCATGTGGCGATAACGCGCTGCGTTGAATTCACTCTCCAAGCTTCCTCGATCCTACGGAGGGTAAAAGGACAGAAGCGTTCTCGCCGCATTGCGTGTACAGGCCCAATTAATTCAATTCAGCGTGCAAAACAACAAATCTACGCGTGAGGAGATTAAACACACTTGCAAAGATATACGCCACTAAGGTGCAGCTGAAGATAATGACATTGTACGGCATGCTAAAATCGGGTGTGGCGAGGTCGACCAGTAGCGTGGGCGTGTATATCCGCCGTCCGTGCCGCTCCACCCCGGACCCGATTCCGAGCGGTACGAGCACCGCGGGCGGGAGGTCCCACCCGCGCTGCGCGTCCGGCGGGTGCTCGGTGTATCGCAAGAACGCCTTGCGGACGTCGATGCTGAGGTGCACCGTGCTGCGAGCCGGAAGCGCCAGCACCGCCTGGAACGTCATCGCCCGCGCGTGCGGGATCGGCGGGATGTAGGATATGTTTTGGATGAGGTCGTCTAGGGCGCAGCCATGAGTAATGAGTGTGCGATTTGATGCAGGGAAGAGGAGTTCGACGTACCGCGGGTGACGCCGTCGACACGGAGCGTCATTGTGTGGAGATAGAACTGCACGATCCACGGCATGGTTTCCAGGTACGCCGCCTGAATATCGGCGGTGCCGTCGTTGGTAATGAAAACCGAGAGCCGGCCAAGATCTTGGCTCGACCCTTGCAACGTTCGCCGGACAGAAAGAGGTGCCTCGGCCGATCGAGGGCGCACCGCAGCTGCTGAGGATGAGCACTTTTCACGAAAATCAAAGGCCGACGAGAGTTCACCATGGTCAAAGTCCACGGCCCACTGCATAGAAACGTCTAGCGGCGGATTTTCTGTTCCATTGTCAGTATAATCAAAAGTTCTCACAGATAACCAATAATCGCTTACGCCCTTCTAAATCAAAAATCGCATGGCCCTGCTCGACGGACGATGGCTGCGGATGGATGCTGTACGCTTCGTTGAGTGGTAACGCAACGATAACGCGGCTCGACGCGGTGCTCGGACATGTCCTATCGATCGTGCGATCAAACATGGACGCGAATGACCAGTCTGGAATACAAATCGATTATTCATCGCGAAGAGAACGGAGACAAAATCACTGACCTCGCTTACTGAGAGACGCGCGCAGCGGATCAGCAACAGACTGGAAGGTGAGGCGCACTTGCACACCCTCGTCCGGAAGCCAAGCGACATGAAGCCCCATCCCATGCCAGTCCGCGTCGAAGAGCCGGTGCGGGTTCAAAAGGCTCGCAATCCCAGACAGAGATTTGCAAGGCAACAGTTTGAGAAAGGACGTCAGGTTTTCGGTGCATACGTGTTCGGAAGGCATTGATGCGTGGCGGATCGCCAGTGGGAGGGGCGCGTCCGGCACACCGCCGTGTGGCGCGAACGAAAACGCGGGCGACGTCGTGCGTAGCTCGTCCAGCGATCCGAGTGACGCACAAAAGAGCCCAGCGAGTGCATTTCTGAGGCCGCGCCACCGTTCATCGACACTGAATGTTGGACGCTAAGCACGCGTGCGAATGACGCAGTCGGATTCACGTACGTGGCACCCGCGCCGTCTCCCATCCACGCCCACAGCTCTGCCCCAGACCCCACATCGGTCTCGTCGGGATACCCCCAGCGCTCGTAGTCCCACTTTCCCGCATTCAGTGTGAGATGCATCTCGGCCACCGCATACTCGCGCAAAATCTGCCCTAGCGCCAGGGGGAAGAGGGTATAGTGCTGAGCTGTCGGAGATTACACAGTGTGGCATGAAAGTACCCGAGACACGCACAAGTATCCTCTGCAGAGAGGTTTTGAGGATTTCTCGGCGTTGCGCCCTCTAGAAGCGTGCTGAAGGAGAACCGAGAGGCGACCTTTCCATCCGGAAGCGCCCGAATGGTCAGCTCTTCCTCGAATGTTTCTGAGGCCAATGAGCGCGGAATTGAGAGGATGGGAACTAAGAGAGTCCATAGGAAGCGGGGTTTCCAGTGGATTGGCATCTAGAGCGTTTCAAGGTTTGAAGATGGTCGTTTGTGGCAGACAGGTGAAACACAAAATAACAAGGCGTGTGAACTGATGGCGGAGTTTGCCGTCGTTGGATGGCCGTTGGATGGCCGCGCTGAGGGTTATTATTTCATGTCGTCCCAGCGCACATATCCTCGGCGAATTAACTGACAGTCCTGTCCGGCTGATTTCATCAGCAATGAGCCGAACCTCGTTGCCGGAGACAACGCACAATGGGTACATTGATCATGAGAGACATATATACTTGAACGGTAGGCCTCAGTTCCTCCACCATTGGGTGATCTAGCATACAATTTGTTACGGCCGGTTGCATTGCTCCTCCCGGGCATGCGGAGCTAAATAAGTAAACCGAACCAGCACCGCCTCTCGTCATATATCGGAAGTTCGACCTCTTCCTTATTCAGGGGAAAATTCCAAATAATATTTTGCAAGACTCCCGCATATAGACTCGTAACCAGTCTGCTATGCCGCAGTAGCAGACTGGTTACGAGTCTATCCCGCATATCGCACTTGGAGACCATCGGCCTGGATCTGATTTGTGTTGGGAATGTACGGGGCAAATTGCTTTCAACTTTGACCTTACTGATGCGGGTGCCTAGGACATCTTGTCATTCAACGTGGAGCAGGCACGGGGCGATATCCACAACGCCGTTATGGTCGTAATGAAAGAGAGAGGGCTCTCCATCCAAGATGCCCTGGACTTTCTGGATATATGGTATCGGACCAATGCCGAGGAATTCTGTAGGCTGCCACCCTGTGGAACTATCAGCATGCGGAATCGTACGTTGCGGGGATAACAAGCTGGGTGACGGCCAATTATGAATGGAGTTTGCAGAGCAGACGGTATTTCCCGACTTGCCAGGATCCAGTGGAGAATGGCTGGCTCGTGCCTCTCATGCAAAGGCCACAGTAGAATTAGGAAGGTGGTGTTTAGAGGCACTTAAGTTATAACTCGTTCCCGCCTTCAGCTACAACTCGGACTCGATAATCTCAACGGTCGGAACCGCAAAGGAGGAATTGAATGAGAGGATCGGACGCGAATGGGAAGAAATGTTGGTTAGACGAAGACCCCTTCCGGCGCGAGACGGGTGCGGTACGATGCTACTTCGACCTTCTCCTCATACCGCAAGCTGGGTAACGGCCAATCACGAAGAACGGGTGGGTTGTGTCTGTGATTGCGCCCTCCGTGCAGAGCCAGCTCTGATCCAAGGGATGCAGGACATCCTATATATTTGTTCCAATCGTGAAGAAACTCAGACACGATCTTTCGGTTATATTGTTTGTCCAACGCGAGATGAAAAAAGGGAGGCCAGGTATCGACGCATCGATGTCTAGCGCCTGAAAACTCAGGACCCAGAATATCACTCCATGACGTCTACGGGGAATACACGGGTAGTGTCTCGCGCGACCGCCACATCGGGGCCCGGCGGAACCCCGCATCAATATTCCGCATCCTTCGTGAGGCCTTGGATTCCATTTCCCCCGCTTCTGGCGGCGGACGCGGGCCCTTCTCCGGATCGTGGCGGCTCACGACAGTGACAGGGGCAACCCTAACGGTCTCCGGGATATCGAAGGGTGCCGCAGACAGGGCCGCGCGCTGCCGTCTGCGTCTGCAGAGGAAGACACACGGGATGAGGACGAGAATCAGCGCCCCGATGCAAATGGCGGCGATGCCCGCAGAGGATTCTGCACTAAAGATTTACTCCGGTAAGTCCTGGGCTTTCAGTTGGAAAGATGAATATAATAACCGATGGGAGGCAGACGTGCTACTGGACGTGATAGGGGAGGGTGTTGGCGAGGTGGAGATGATGCTGGAGGGGATTGGCGTCATCGTAGTTGAGGAGGAGTCGGCCTGCGTTTGCGCCACGGACACACTGGAGGAGATTTGAAGGGAGGGGGAGGGGGAGGGGCTTAAAATGGGTTGTGTGGTGGGACTTGGGGTAGCGACAGGTGTGGTAATCGAACTGCGACTGATTTTCTGGGAAGCATTCTGAGCATCGGCGGGGGACGCCGAAATGTGCGGAGCCGCTGTTTGTTTGCGGGAGGATTGGATAAATACTGCGGAACTGTGCCTGGACGGGGAGATATCACTATGAATCTCTCATTCGGCATATTTCGAGGCACACGTTACGGAGGCACTTCTGTGAATCGTAAACTCAATTACTTATTAGTCGTTACGGGTCGCATACTCAAACGCACCTTTCCACCGAAGAGACCGGGCTTGGGACCAGGCTGTCCGTCGGAGGGGCGGAGGACGGCTGGCTCGGGCTCAATTTAGAAGGCGTCGACCCCATGGTCAGTGTCAGTTGCGAAGGAATAAGGACAGGATGCTCGAGCAGAAGCGGGAATAGGACGTCGTACCGCACACTCTTCCTTATACCGCCACCGCCCGCCGGGTAGTCATTGGTCCATTCTTGCTTCAGACGTGATACACGCGGGTGCCTGATAGATCCCGGATGCCTGATGAAATGTTTCGCAGAGATGAAGATGGGAGAACGGCAGGCCGGGGCCAGGAGCCCGCCTGCTGGAAATAGAGTGTAGTAATGGCGGGCACCTGGCGGGTCCTATCACTGAGAATCTTCGTATGCCGCCCACCCAAGGGCAAGAGCCAGCGGATCCCCACAATCAGCCACACTCATAGATTCTCCCGTAGATCTGTCAACCAAAATAGAATTACGGTATAAGCGCCGCATCGTCCTCGATCCACGCGAAAACTAGGAGATATCCAGTCGCGGGGGGAAGGCGGACTCGGAGCAGGATTAGATGGTAGGCTGGATCTTAGTGGGGACGGAATAAAATACATGCGTGGGATGGATAGATAATCAGTAGAGAATATCTCAAAAGCCACTCGAACGCCCTACCTGATAGGTCCGCGTCGCCCGTACTTGAGGAAACATGCTGCAGTGCAGAGCGTGGCGAAAGCGCGTGTTATTTGTGGAGTATAAGGCACGGTCCGACGTATTTTTGTTCGATTGAATCTTCCCAGTGGATAACCACGGGACGAGACAGTGCGGTGTCGGCGATTGTTATCCGCAGTGCGCAGGAACACCGGGGAGCGGGCTGCGCGTTCGCCAAGAAAACCCAATAGGCCTTCTGGAAGAATGTTAGGCATCGGGATCCGCATCAAGAAGTGCGCGATGGTCGTCGCAACTGCCCGTGGCCCACAAGAACAGAAATCGCACAGGCTTTGAATGGGTATCGGTCATTATCAACGAACAACACGGAGTGACTGACGCAGGTCGTCAAGAAAATGTGAAGGGTTGGGGGCCTCGTCAAGAAGTGCGCGACCGATTGTTCAAAAATGCCCCAATAATACGCAAATTGACAAGAAAATTAGTCATCGCAGTTCGGCGGTCGAGATAGTGGCAGCGGCAGGAGGTGCAGCGGGACGAGGGTGGGCCGGCGGTCTACAATCATACCATGCTTAGCCGGAGGGGTTGTGGACAAAACGTCGGGCGCATGAGGCTCAACGAACAGCACATCGGGCGCGCCAAGAGGACGAAGAATATCCGTCGGGGTGAGCAGCAAATCGAACGCAGACGGGGTCACCATCCTCGCTGCGATCGCGTGTTCCTCGGGGGAGGTAAACTGCTGGCTCCGGAGGAACGCGAGCGCGTGCGCGGGTTCGCGGTGGATGCCCATAGCGGTGATGGTGAGGCGCCGGAAGGCGGTGAGGCGCTGGAAGCGGGCAGCGACTTCGGGGTCGGGCGAGGGGCTTGCGCGAAAGGCGCATTCCGCGGCGTCGATAGCCGCCAGGAGCTCGTTCTGGGTTGCTTGCACGCCGGGGGGTGGAGGGACGAGGCGGCGGCGGATGGCGGGCTGGGGCCTGCCCCAACGGAGATCGGATTCGGCGGAAGGAACGGTGCATCGGAGTAAGGGCAAGACGGTTTCAGTCCGTGGGAGTGGAGACGAGACGGCAGAAGCGGCAAACTAGTACAGAAAAGCAGGGGAGGTCGCGTGGGTGTGGTCTGTGCAGTGGGCGATGAACATGCCGAGGGCAATTCCACTGGGAGGATCGCGTCGTGAGCACTTCGGCAAACCAAGCGATGGACCGGAATAAAATACCAGACAGCAACCAACCGGCTGAATACATCCGCAATCCGCACGGTGCGTCTTCAGGTTCGACAGTGCCTGTGGAACGTACTTATTCTCAAGGGGGAGGACCGAGCCCGTCAGTTCTGTCCTGGATCCGCGCCATACAGGTCCGCCGCGCATGGGCACCGCAGCCGTGTGCACCTGTGTACCACATCCGTTTGTTTTGGTTGAAGTGGATGTACGAGAGTCTATTGGGGCAGCACATATTCTATGGGCAAAATAGACACCTGCCACGCGCGGTGCGCGCCGAAATCAGCTTCAGGCGACTGTTCTGCGCCGCAAAAAAAAGGGCGACTGGGAAAAGTTCGATTGGTGAGGCAATTCGGTCGAGTGCCGAGCCGATCCGGTCAGATAATTCTTCCATGAAATTGGACAGAGCTAGACGCAGTGATTGGTGGAAGAGAAAAGAAGTTTGCTCTGTGTGGTCGTGTGTTTCCCTGTTTGCTACTACCAAGCTCTTAGTTCTCTTGTTCTCTTGTGCTCATGCCTCTGTGCTGGGATTCCTGGAATTCTTTTGACCGCCTTGGACAGAGTTCGAGAGTGCAGGAATGTCCTGAGCGCCTGGACCCTGAAATCGTTCGAAAGACCATCTCTGGGATCCTGGAGATTGTTCCAGAGCCACGATACGTTCCTCCCAAACTCGGTTCGGAGCCTGCGAAGGGCAGGAGATCAATAACGGGTCTACTGCCTCAGAACCGAGCAATGGTAACGCCGCCGGGGTCGGCTACGACATAACAAGTGAAGTTCAACTTCGAGAATATCATCGTCCGCAGAGCAAGTGGACGTGATCTGGAAATCGAAACAGACGAAGGCCAATCTAACCCCCATTGCAACAAGTGGCTCTTGGCAGGATGATCGGGACGCCCAACGAGACAGAGGAATCGTTTTCCCTTCTCCCCATCCTTACACATTTCGAGTTGTCCAATCAAGATCCGACTCCGGCAGCACCCATCGTCACTATTCTAACGAATTCACCCCATCTCTTGTGCTTGATTCACTGTACCCTTCGGCCCCCCGTGCCGAATCTATATTTTCGGATCGGGAAACATAGCCGGACACCGCCTTCGCTTATTTTATTATGCTTTGTTGTATAGGTCTCACCAGCCCGCCATGGCCCTAGCCTGCGCCGATCCGCGCAACAGGGGCACCCGCATCGCACTCCTTTTTCTGGCTTTCACGGCACTACTCTGCATATACTTAACATGGAACAGCATCCAGTCGCGGCACTCGACGATCGCCGCTCAATTTACGCAGCCATCTGTGACGCTGCTCACGAATAACGACATAACGTACCCTCGCCAAGCCCTCGACGCTCTTTCGCCCCAAAAAGCTCGAGAATTTATCGATCGGCTGGACGCAATTCGGGATGTCGCATTCTCTCCCCATTACGAGTTTATGAATGTGCATAATCTCGAGAACGTCGACCGCCTACTCCAGTATCTCGAACGGGTAGAGGACGGGGAACGGTTACCAGCTCCTCGCGTGGTGCTGTCGTCATGGCACTTTCTTCCGACGTGTTACGAGGAGAGCTCGAACGGCGAAGTACAATGGATGCGGCCCCTCGTGAGTGAGCACCAACTACCCTCGGGGATGATTCTACTCAATGGCACGACAGCTGGAACTAATGCAAGAGCAAGATATTTTCATCATCTACGCTGCCTTCCCCGACAAGACATTCCACACGGATTTCTACCTTCTGGGCAACGATCTGATCACGCACGCGTGGATGGATGACGAGCACTTGATATGGTGCTTCCAGGATCCCCACTCGTGCATGCAGAGCGAGCGGAATCTCGAGGGAATGTGCGTCTCAGCTGTCTTGTATACCGTTACGTACTGACTGGTGTCTGATTTAGACCGCTCTGGAAAATGTTTGCATTCACATTCTGGGGCAGCCTTCCCAGGTCAGGGAAATGGCTTCCTCCCCCCACGGACGACACGTCGTGGTCGTTCAATCCATTAGGCCGGGAGTGGAACCTCGTTCCATACCAGGTATGTCCTCGGCCCGTTATGCTTGTGTGGCGAGCTGACCGGCCCCCACAGATGCCTGAAGGCCATTTCTACATGTGAGCCCGTCGCGACGTTCTTCCAAATTTCCCTGTATAACACAAACCATCCAGTGGCTATCATTATGAGCGCTGCCAAGCGCTCCAGTACGTTCCTTTCGCCCAACGTCCAGATCAAATCGTCGTCCTCGCCAAAAGTACGTCACGTTCGTGTTTGCCTTCGGTTCTCTCACCAAGTGTGTTATTATTAGAGTCCGAATACTTTCACAACAACGCGCTCTTACTCGATCCATCAACCTTTTACACCCGTTTAAAAAATGCCACGGGCTACCACATCGTCTCTAACGCCAGAGTCGAGGACGGATACCCCATCCCCGAAGGCCTGAACAATATCGGGCTCCTCCCTCAGGCCGAATACGACCTCCAACTCGTGCGTCCCATTTTCCCTTCCTGCTCTTCAATCATTCAGCATCTCCGCACAGGCGAATACCAAGGCCCTGCTTGGGATCGGAAAACCGCAGATTTCGCCGACGCCGTACGCGTCGCTGTGTCGCGGCGTGCCCGTCATCATCCCCTACCGCTCCGACACCGGGTGCCCCGCGCGCCCAGGGCCGAACGAGTACTGCGGCTTCTACGCAGAAATCCACCAGCACGGGCCGGCGGCGGCGATCGGCGAGCCCTACATCTACACCGTCGACGTCACCGGGCCCGTCGAAGACATCATACAAACTATCCAGCGGGCGGTGAATACCCCGATCGAGCCTTTGTGCGCCGCTTCTATTTCCGTTCCTTGGAAGACCGCCAACTAATCTGACGACTAGTGAACCGGAGGAGATGACCAAGGGCGCGGTGCGACAGCGATTGCTGGATTATTTCGATGTAGACTGGGAGGCGCACGGTGAGGCGAAAGGATTCGGTACGGAGGAGCTGGTACTACCTCCTTGGCTGATAGATTGGAGTAGACGGAACCCGGATCCTACCTTGCATTAATTCCTCTGCGGACTACGGACTACTGACCACTGATTATACCCGTATAGATAGCTACCCTAATAGATCTTCGTCTTGTCGTGTGCGGGATGGATGTACAGTCCGGAAGACGCCAAGGCAGCAGCGGCATTATTACGGGCGTTGCCCCCGGGGGTTAAGGCATCTGTACCAAATGCAAATCAAATTAAATTAGACTGTAGACGGCGCCTACGAGGCCTACATACTTACGAGCGCCCACGCCTGCATTGCGATAATTTCGGCAACATTGCGGGATCACTGTCACCAAGCGGGTATTTTGATCGGCACAGCTTTCTACAGCTTTCGCACTTACCACCATGTCCACGGCCAGGGACACCGTGAATTCCACGCCCGAGCTCCTCGAGCTCACCCTCGCTCAGCTACCCATGCGCGATCTGCTCCTCGCCGCGCCGCTCGTCAGCAAGACGTGGCTCACCATCACCCTTTCCCCCACTGTGCAGCGCGCCCTCTTCTTCCAACCAGATCCCCAGTCTGAGCCCGTTCAGAATCCGCTCCTGGTGGAGCTGTTCCCACCCTTCTTCGCTCCCGAAGGCCAAAATCGGTGGGCGTGGCCTGGCCAAGCGTCCGCCATCATGTCGATGCCGTGGTCCAAAGCACCCGATGCTTTTAGACGGGCGGACGCGAGCTGGCGGCGCATGTTGGTCACCCAACCACCAACACAAACGATTGTCATCAGAGAAATTAACCATGCCCGAATGGGCGATTTCGAGCGGCAAGCGGTGTTGAGGGATCTGTCCTTACGCATGGGGGCACTCTATGATCTGTCAGTGCCGTTCATCGACCGTGTTGCATCCTCGTTCTGCATACGCTGGCATCCTGGACTTGAGCTCGAGGGTGATCTGACTCTCGTCGTCATGGCCACACAGCAGTGCAATCCAAGGTCTGGGAGGATCCTTGACGAGCGGTTCCACAGTCAGCCTGGGATTGAAGAGTCCCTCGAGATCAAGTTTGGACAGTCGGTGCAACGTCCACGGGGCCAGGAACCGTAATTCGCACAGATGTGGACTAGGCGGACGAAAACGGCGTGAGCCCTCCATCTCTCCCGCCTTTCCTCTTCTTTTGTACATACAGTTGTGGACCTCTCACATCGTGTTTATCAGCCACCCGTCATTACCTATTTCACACTGTACTTATCATATTACGTCTAGCCAATTTACTTTCCGAGAACCACATAACCATGTAGATCATGCACGGAAATGCCAGACACAAGAGGATCTTAAGAACGATAAAATGAACAAAGGCAGAGACGAAGAAACGTGGAAGAACCGACCCGAGTGAAAGATGGTGGTTCAGCCCCTCGCTCGACTCGATGAGAGAAGAGAATTTGCCCCGGGCTCATAGCCAAGAAATTAATGCGCGGAAGGCAAGCAAGGAACATTGCGCAGATCGCCCGTACCTCCGCCATGCTGGTTGTATCGCACGGAACAAACTCGTGCTTCCATCAGAATCTTTTGGTTTTGTTTGAAAAGTTCGCGAGGATCATGCCAGTGGCGTCTGCGTTTCGTCCGCGTTGTAGTTTCTTAAGGAATCAGACGAGATTGGGGTAAGAGTCCAATAATAAATTAGCCGTTGGCTGAGCGCTCTGCAGACGCTTGAGCAATACAACGAAAACTGAGCTACTGATATACTTTGAAATGTCCAATGTAACTGGAATGTTCCATATGATTCTCCGATGTTCCTATATGTTCTCACTGACTCTGAATGACTCTCAATAAATATTCCGTGACTCAATTCAACTCATAACCTTGGGCATGATGCCGGGTTGCTCATTATGGTATCAACTCCAATAGTCCGATCAGGATGATGTGCGCCCTGCCGTTGGTGTAGCGTGCAAGTGCCTCGGCCATGGGTTAACCGAGTCCAGATGTCCCGCCGGGGAAAACCGCGACGGGGGTCGGGGCTGAATTTCGCGTTGAAAGATTGAGCAGCGGAAAGAATGGGCATGGGAGTCCGTTTGGGAATCTGAAATAACGAGATAACGAGATCGTGGCCGAGCTCGGCCGTTATTTTTGATGGCTGATCGGGTGATGATGGCTGCTCGGCTGAGCACAATTTGAGACAAACAACGGCTATCGTCAGCCTCAAGCTATGTCCCTCGTCGACGCGCCCCCGGGGACCACGAGCACGACACCCACGACCTTAAAGACACTTTCATTCAAGCAGACTCTCCGCTTTACACGTCTTCTCTCCAATCTCAAGAACGACATCATACTTGTGCAGCCATCGCGTATCCTGACAACCGAAGCGCCTGCCGTCCTTCCGCCGAGCATCAAGACCTTTCTTGCAGCCGCGCTGGTGATCTCTGAGGAGTTGGTAGTTACAACTTGGCAATCTCTACGGCACGACATCTGGGACCTTCCCTCCGAGGCTCTTAGCGAGGAAGATGAAGGTTTGTTCCGAGCGCACGGGTGGAAAGTCGGTATAAGTAAGTTACTACTCGTGCCCGAATCATGGCTGAGCTTATATACAGCTTCACTCACCATTTACCCTCCTTCCCACCACTGCACCAACCCCGTATGCGGTCGCAAGTCGCCCATGAAGAGGGCCGAGGCCCATCAAGTAGTTGTATACACCCTCTCGAGCGGAGTCATCCCCGCTTGGAGCGTCCAGCTTTACTGTCCCGACTGTAACACGACGTACCACCCGGATTATTCGGTGCAAAAGGGCCGACGCACTTATTATGGCGGAATCCCTCGGTATATCCAAATAGGCGCGCACCAATTTGCCGAGAAGAGGCTGATAGCAATGTGGATAAGCCTGATGCTTGTCGCATGGTGGGTCTTTCTTTCCTTCTGAATTACGAACACGGCAAACTGATGTTTCACGTAGGGTCTCGGCCACCAACTGCTCCCGCTCATACGACATGGCATTATCAGGTCAAGAAGAGCGTGACTTCGCTGCCGGAGGGTGGCAGTTTGGCTGCTTGCTCACTACGGACCACGTTTGGGACGCATTCACTATCCTCACCCTCCTCGACTACCACATGCCTCCAAGTCCCGCAAACCGGCGATCAGAGGAGTCGCTTCAAGGACGCGATGGCCGCCCGCAATGCCGAGGTGATCCTAGAAGGCCAGGAAGGGGTTGTGGACCATTGCTGCGACAAGTGTATGCGGCGCGACTGGACGGATGCAGACGGGGTTATCTGTAAGCCAATTTCTCCAGTCTTAATCACGATTAACAAGCCATCCTGCATAGCCGACATTCAAGCCATACTCTGTGATGGCATCGCTATGGGTCATGTCCGATGTCAGACTCCGCATTGCACCACGGCGCTCGACAACAACCGGCACCGCTTCTGTGCTGCTCACCGTGGGCTCAACAGTATTTGCTCTATTGTTGGCTGTGAACGCGTAGTCGTTCCGGGTACAAAGTCTTGCGAAGACCGAAAACACGCCGACATGGAACGGCTCCACTACGAGCGCGGGAAAGCTTCCTTCACCCTCCGTGACCGACTCCAACGCCATCGCATCAACCATCCTACCACCGATCAAGAAGAAATCAGCGAGGAGGATATTGAATGGTTTGAGTTGGATGAGCAGGGACGCGTCCACGTCCAGCACCGTACTAACCCTGGCTCTGTTGGGGTCACAGAGGAGCCTGAGTGCGAGGCGTCGAAGGACGAGACAGGCAACTGCCGATACAAGGTTACGATACATGTACGATTATAGGAAAAAGACTGATAGAAAGTAAGGTAGGTATAAGGAGGCAAGCACTATTACTCCACGACTGACGAGCCCTTCTCAAGCGCGGCCACATTCTGGCGGAACAGCGACCATAACCCCGCCGGGGTGTGTCCGGCCTTGATCGCGTCAGTGGTGAGCGCAGAGAATTTGCCCGCCCGTTCCCACCACTGCCGCTGGTTATCATAGGTGGATGTCACGTACGGCGCTTTGAAGGCGCGTTTGAAGCGCTCAGGGCGGGGAATGCGGAGGGTCCTCATGTCATCGATGTCCTTGAACCCGTCGGCCATGTCGACAACGTACATGCCGTATGGCCAACGACGGTCACGTTCTTGCGTGTGCGGAGGGGGAGGAGGCGATGGAGAGGAGCGCGGGGACGAGGGGGCAGCAGAGGATGCGGAGGAGGGCGCGGCGGAGAGGAGCGAGAGTGCAGAGGGCGGCGGGGAGTCGATCGTCACAGGTTCATCAGCAGAATCCCCC
Organism: Mycena maculata; assembly: GCA_029448575.1. Classification (NCBI taxonomy): domain Eukaryota; kingdom Fungi; phylum Basidiomycota; class Agaricomycetes; order Agaricales; family Mycenaceae; genus Mycena; species Mycena maculata. The sequence goes on along the minus strand of JARJLG010000095.1, from coordinate 135,872 downwards.
CCTGTAAATGATGTGGTGATGCTGAGGCGAGGACATTGATACGGGCGCTTGGGCGACGGTGTCTCGGCCTTCCTCTTGCCCTGTGCCTTGCTCGACGGCTCCCCGACAGCAATCTCCCCGACAACCTCTACGTCCGAGTCAGAGTCATCGGCGCCCTGATTGCCCTTTGCCTTCAGGTCTCTGCGCACTGCAGCCCGTTCTGCCGGCAGGTTGTAGCGGAGATGGACGGGCGCCGCTTCTGGCAAGAAGCTCTTGATGGCGTCAGCATCCTCCTTGCCCTCAACACCGAGAGGACGCAGGATGAGGACAGCGTTGGCGCCAACGGTGTGCACATGGGTGAGGTCGACGCCCATCCACCGGCGTTGGCGCTGCAGGAAAGTCTCAAGCTCGAGCATGGTGGTGCCGAGCGTCTCGAGTCCACGGTGCCGGCGAAGCTTCGTGAGGGTACCTTCGTCCTCGGAGAGACGGTACGACGGCCAGTCGTGAAGACCTGAGGCATCGACCGATAGTATGACAGGTGCCGCCCCGGTCTGAGAATTTGAGTCATTAGTCTCAAAAGAACAATGAGGGAAGACGGATACATACCAAGAAAAGCAGAACAAACCGCTGTGTCTGCCCGAGAGGCACAAAGGGACGGCGCACACCGCCCTGCGAAACATGAAGCGAGGGGCAGGGCACAGAGACAGGCGGCGGCGACGACCGCGGCTGCATCAACATCCAGGTCGCGTTCAGCTGTGTGGTGATAGTGTGGGGCTTAGATTTGGGCGCCCGGCGAATGACGCTGGGGGCTTGTACCCGTGTGCGTGGCTCGCGGCGAGCTTCAGTGACGGCGGGAGCATTGGCTCGACCGAGGGCCGGGGGTGGCAGCAAGATGGAGGCGGGGAAATCGGGCGAAGGTGAGAGCGCAGGAAGCCGGGACGAGCTGGCAATTGCAGAGGGTGAGGGCGAGGGGAGGGCGACAAGGTTGTCTTCGTAGGCGGGGTCCTGTGAAAGCCGCTGGGCTAGCGCATGGTCGGCTGCAATCTGCGCCTCCATGCGCTCAATCTCCTCGCCGAGAGATAACTCGGGGGACGGCGAGTGGATGCCCAAGACGGCGTCAAGCCTACGATTCTCGCGGGCGGTGCGCTCGTCCTCCCCGCGCTGCCAGACATCGAGGGCGCGAAGGGGTGCGGTGGTTGTTGCGTACACGTCGTCTGCGAGCGCGTGCAGCGCATTGGTGTTGTCACGGGCGGGCGTAGGGACTTGCTGGTGGACAGGATCGGTGAGCGGGGCGGGCTGCGATGAAGCAGCTTCCTCCTTCTCTCTACGCTTCTTGTCGTGGGTTGGGAGACGACAAGGGCCGGTCATATTACAGTGCTTCTTGCACATCTGGCGTGAACAGAGGGGTGGGATGCGGGTGTTTCCACAGTGGTGGCCGCCACGCGTGTACAGGCAAGTTGGCTTGTGCACCATTGGCAGTAGCGGGACTGAAGGCGGCGCGATGGCAGCGGCAGTGTGTATGATGGGCGGCGCGATGGAGGCAGGAGTGTTGTGCATGTCCGGGAAGCGGTAGAACCAAGGAGGGTTATGATTTGTGCACTGGGCGAGGTGGGTGTTTAGCGATGACGAGGGAAAGGTAAGGTTAGCCACGTACTCGAACGAATTCTGAGCCTGGCACTTTCCCTCCTTTGGCGACCTGCGAGACGAGACTGCTCCCGCAGATGCCGCAGTTACAACGGCGGGTCATCCTGGAGAGGGCGGCGAGAAGTAGGTTGGATGCGGAGGGTATAAGAGGGGGAGGTGGAAGTAATAGAGGAGACGCGAGGAGTTGGTTTGTTTGCGATGACCAATGATTGATGCCGCAGCTGCCGGATCGTGGCCGAGCTCGGCCACGATCTTGTTATTTCGTTATTTCAGAATCCCAAATTTTCTGGGGCATGGTGGTTGCTGAGCGCTTTGCGGCCGACGTTTCAAAGTTTGAGTGATCGACTTCCGCCGGCAAATCCACCGGATTGTGGGATTTTTTGAAATTGCGCGGCACTGACAGTGACTGACTCGGAGGTGCAGCGCAGACGCCATCAATTTCCGGATTTGGGAGGTCATGTTAAGGCGGTAGGTGGGTAGGTAGGTAGGTAGGTAGAATCACACAGCACGGTCCCACTCAGGAGCGCCGGTTTCGGGAAGTATCCCGGAGTACTACAGGCAATTATGTACTCCATTGTCCCCGACCTCAGATATCTTCCAAGCCGAGCTCAAGTACCCGGTTTCTAGTCCATTTTTTTTTTTAAGTCCGGGGGTCCGATCGCGATCACAGTTCAGCCTTGTTACATAATCACGTTTTGAGGCCCTTGCTCCAGTTCTTGAACCCGGGATTTATCTTCAGCAGGGGAATAAAGATGCTTTCTGTGTACCCAAATATTTTCAGATTCTTTGTGTCCCATGGGCCGAAGCTATTGACCAGTCAAATTGATGGGTTTTGGCACATTGATGTCCCATCATATTGAAGGACGAGCTACTGCACGGATTGAAAGACCATGGAAAAAAATCCAAAGAAACAGATCATCATTAATAGGCTGAAGAATACGGAGAAGAACGCGCCGCAGAGCGAAAACAACCTCAACGAGCTAAGCGAAGATTACGTAACAAGCGTGAACTGCAATCGGACCCCCGCGCTTAATAACAGACTTCAACAAACCGAGATACGAGGTCGATCAATGTTGAAGTCTGGCTATGAGAGACTACCCAGTTTCCCATCATGCTGTAGAACTAAGTTGATACCTGAAGCAAAAGTGGAAAGTCAAGAACACAGCGAACGGCGCGCCATCTCTAACATTCCAACTAAGTTCCCAGAAGCCCGCATTCCACCTTAGTCTCTCGTTGACAGACACTTCATACAGTCTAACTCGTACCTCATTGTATAATTCCAGCCAGGACTAGGGTTGAGCCAGCCGCATGCCAGCACTGAATTCGAACTTTCGATGACAGTCGATCGAAAGCTTTTCGCTCGGCTTACTAAACGAGTAGACTCGTTACCGGTCTGCCACGGCAATTCTAAGTGGCGAGCACTTTGCCGTAGGCAGACTGGTACATCTCGGCTCGATCAATTGGGCTGGGCCTGAGTTTGAAAAATTTCCTTCTTGCCTGTTCTGGGCTCAAATCTCAATATTTTCTCTCTATCCAAGTTGAAGGTCAGAACAAATAGTGGACGGCTAGAATTCTGTCTCTTCAGAATTTTCATTAGTGGCCTTGAGGAATGGTATATCTTTGCCAGTTTAATTGGGAAAGTTAGTTCCCGAACCGAATTGACCGGTGCCGGTGATCGGCACCTGCCAAAGATTTCAAACTCAGGCCCACGCCAATTGTTTGGTCCGAGTTGTACCAGTCTGCCTACGGCAAAGTGCTCGCCACTTAGAATTGCCATGGCAGACTGGTAACAAGTCTACGGCAAAGTGCGCCACTTAGAATTGCCGTCTTTAGGGCAGACTGGTTACGAGTCTATTAAACGAGCCCTCAGATCATCGTTTGCGGTCATGGTGTGGACGGCCGCGATGCACTCAGTATTCTCCTTCCGCGACGTTCATGTCCCAAGAGTACCTCCAAAGATGTCACTACCCACGATTCAATTGTTGGCCGTCGCGTGACGCGAAGGTGCACAATGTGACGAGATTCATCTGGGGGAGACAGCATTATTCTGACGTACGCAGGGAAATATGTGGGGGGCCTGATGGCTGGGAGGAACGGCTTGGAGCACAAACATTCGGATACGGCGTACGAGATACTCGAGGAGTATTGAATTGGAGAGCTTGGGAATGACGGTGCGTCTTATTTGCAATTCACTGAGCCGGATGGATCTCACCTACTTGCCGTCCAGACCTGTGGATGCCACCTCGAAAGAAAATCTCCAGGAAAACCGCTCCTGAATCTCAGGAGGCCGCTGGTGTACGGCAAGGACTTTATAAGGCTGACCCCAAAACTCATCAGTCTCGGTGCGGACGGTCAAAAATTTCTGTCCACCCTCAACACCTTCAAGGCGGTAAGCATACAGCGATCAAATCTCTCCCTCAAGTTAACGGATCTCTCTTTCAGTTGTTTCATGACGTGGTGTCGGAATCTCATAAGCACGCGATCTCCACTGCGGATTACACAGAAGGTATTGGCTTTCCTGCTGTCTGATGAGGTTGCTCCGGCTGAATTACATAGGTCTCGACATTTCCACCGAGCAGAAAATTGAGAAGTCAATCAAAGTCGGTACTCCGTTAATGTGTTCGTGTCCCACTCACGACTGGAGACAGGATGGAGATAATATGAGCTCAAGCACAGTGACGCTGAAGAGTCGCATCACAGATCTGAAGGCTCAGCTGGAGACCTTCACGCATATCTTCTCGACCTGGGTTCAGGCCCGGCAGGAGAAAAACGAGCAGGAAGTTACGACTCTGAGATTTAAAATCAAAAAAATACCGACGGCCAGACGACACTCTCGACCACCCTTTATGCTTTTATGCTGCGCTAGTGGCTACTCTGGCGCCTACTGTGGCGGGCCGAATTCTCTTCACGGTTCGTGTCTAACCCGGCTCGTTTGGAACTGGAATTTTACGAGTACTTATGTAATAAGTTCTCGTTCTTTTCCAAAAGTTTACATGGCCATTTCAGTAGCTCCGTGAATTATCAGTTACGATTTTATAGTACAATGAAAATAGTGGCTGTGTTGAAGTCTTTTTTAAAGATTTCATCACATTTTTCGTAACAAGTTAGTGGCTGTGGTACCGGCCAATGCCGAGCGTGCTGCTAACGCCCACAGGCGTTGGTTCGAACCCGGGCATTGGATTCTTTTTCCGGTGGCCTTTTTGAAGTTTTTCCTTCCGGGCATGCGAGTAACAAGCAGCCAATGCATATCACCCAAATATCACCTCCCTGGGTCCAGTGTATACCTCCAAAATTTTCTTGCTCAAATGTCTGATCAATGATTGAACAGTGCAAATGTTCAATGCTTTTTGGTTGTTTCTTCTTCCAGGTACAAGGGCCTCAAATTTCGACAGAAACACTGTAGCAAACCTCGAGATGATTCGGAGTACAATCCAGAAACAAAATTCCATGGAAATGTTGAACTGTCAGAAACATTCAACCTTCTTAAACCGCTGATGTGTGAGTTTCTCTCTCTGGTATCAACCAGATTTTTTCCAAGCCCCATCCTGGCTTGCAATCAAACATTTGTGGAATCCAAACCTGGATGTTCTCTGTTACTTTGTTCTTGCTGCCAGATTTTGCATTGTGGGCCATATCCACCTACTACTGTCTTCAATACCCAGGTCCCCTGAGGAGGAAAGGACCTAGACATTGAATACTTTTCAGCCAAGTACCCAACTTGAAATGTGCCTTTGTCTGCTGCAGCCACCTATCCGACTCAATTACAAGTCGTGGAGGCTAGCAACTCCTACGTTTCCTTGGAAGTTTGTGGGAGTAACATTTGTTTACCCTGCTCACTACACCTGCAATGGAAATGGAATCCACCAAGCTTATGATTGCCGAGTCCTCTTTCCTTTTTTGAGTGGATATTGCTGGTGAATTATGTACTTGGAGGTCCCTTTGTGTACCATGTGGATTTCAAAACTGAGATGTTTGGAAACTTCCCATCACATGGATATATCATTTAAAAAAAAATAAGTACGAGTTTTGCCGGGCTATGCCACGGCCCACACCCCAAGTTATTCTGAGTCAGACCGGCTGTATATTCGCTGGCGTCGAGCTCGCTTCATTGGCTAGCGTTATCATCGCTAAGAATGGTACGCACCGCATTGCTTGTTTTGTTCATACATTTTGCCAAAGATGTGACGAAGGAGAAGAGGCGCAGGGGGGTCCAGATTTCGGAGCTCCAGAGCGCGCCCATCGGGGTCAAGAGGATGCGTGCACAGCTGGAAGACGAGGGTGAAACGGACCGGAACAACATAACGACCCTAGACCGCGTCTGGTTCACAGTGCATCGTGCTGTTGATACCGTAACCCAGCAGCTTCTTGCTACGACTGTGAGTCCCCCTTCCATGAATGAATGATAGCATCTAATTAGGTTTCAAGAACACGCCCGATATTCAGGCCTCGCTTGACACAGGGCTGGCGGTCTACACGAGAATGGGAAATTATTTGCGAAATTATGCTGAGAGAGTAGGGGACGTTTGATTAAACCCTGCCCTATCCCTATCTGTATATCTCTTGTGTTTGTACGCCTTGATTATACTCGCTCTACAGCTCTGTGACTAAAATCGAATATAGGCCTATTCTTGAGAAGCTACATAATGGAACTTGACACAAACTGGTGAGAAGTCCGAGATTCGATTGCGAGACATCATCCGACCGCTCTCCGTCCACACCAGCGTCTCCTGCGGGCCACGTCGGCCCATGAAACCAGCCATCGTACGGTGTTGCGGGGGCGTTATACTGGCATGGTTGTAGAAAATGCTATGCTCGGGGGTCACGCGCTGGATGAAATCCTATTTCTATCCATTATATTACATGTCACGACGATGAAGATCTGCTCGAATGCCTAAGCCGGCGCTTACAGCTATTCCTGGAATTAATGAGACGATCTGTTTTTTTTCTTTCTTTCTTCGTTCCCAAAATGGAAACCATTCAGAAGAAAACCATTGGACCTTTAATGTGGCATCCTGACATACGGGGGCATGCTCCTGGATTTCATCTGTCTAAACTTAGAGGGAACGAGGCCGCACGGCTCCCAGAATGCGGCGGAGAAAATCAGTGCTAGAATCAGGTGAGCGTATCGCCGACCGGACTTTTTTGGCCGCCGAATGATCCCGTTTCAGTTTCGACACTCAATCGACACTCTACAAGGCTCGGGTACCCATGGCCAACTGATTGAGACCTCCAGAAAGGATGCAGGTAGGGAAACTGCCTTTTTGGGAATCCAGAAAAAATACCTGCAATGTGCATCGTCTCATTAATTTCAGGAACAGATGTAAACCGCTAGACGTCTGACAAATGTGGTTCCTATTGTCGGCTCTCCGGCCCTACTCATCATTCCTGCAATTGCCAGGTCTCTAACCCCAAAGTCAAGCACTGCGTCGTGTGCCTTCGTCATGTTGATCGCCCTCCTTCCCGAGCTGATCGCACAGCGGCGCAGGGTGTCATAGGACGCCATGCCTACTCGTGGCTAACCGTACACCCCGGGATAAATTGAATAACGTGTTTCAAAATTATAATGTCTACCAATTTTGAACCTGTGCTTCTATGGGAAAGTAAGCCAAGTGCTGTGGCTTAAGGAAGACGGGTCAGGATATAATGATCCAGTAAGAAGGTTTACCCATAAGGAAACCGGTGGCAGGACGGTCGAGTGGATGCGCATAGTGTGGTGACCTAACGTGAATGCGGTGTCATTGACCGGCTGCACATGCGAATTCCACCCTGTCAGGGAGGAACTGAACGTATCTCGATGGGCGAGGGGATACGGCAGATAGTACGCCCCATATTTTAACCCTCGACGTTCTGGTCCGATAGAATCTGCGTAGTTCTCACAAAGTCGTGGTACCAGGGGTAGTTGGGTGGATTCGGCCCCAAGGAAATAGGACAGGGGATCTCGGGCTGATGCGCGGTCTGAGTGACTGGGATCGACCGGCGGTGGCATACGATCGTTCAAATGTGGGAGGGGCACGTCGAAATACCGTGGTCGTCTGTTCATGGGTGAAGGCCCAGTGTACGCAAGAGGCGGCGCCGCAAAATTTCCCGGGACATCCGCGGCCTCGGTGCGCGGTGGCCATGTCACCGGCAGATGTGGATCTCCGTTTATCCATGCAGGAGGCGCCGTGCTTGGGGTGGAACGGGCAGAGGAGGAGCAGTCTTCCTCCGTCTCGCTGATCGGAATATATACACAAGGCAATTTCCTCTTCTTGCAACGCTGGCATGGATTTTTGGTGGAGCGTTCGGAGGGATTTTTGGCAGAGTGCTCCGAAAGTACGCACTGTGAGCCTTGTTAGTATACTAATGGCGAAGAGTAAACAGGGGGGAAGACGGACCCTAATTTTCCGTCTCCGACAACTCAAGCATGCTATGGTTGCTCTCTTCCGCCTGAGCGCGAAGGGGGGAGAGGTTTGGGGGGGAATGACAATTGCTGTGGCAGACATACCGGGATTGGCTCTCAAGACATAAAGTTGTTTTGGCTTTTATACGTGATCTTCGACGGCTCATCTGTATCAGTGTTGCATATAACTGCAACGCATCCCAACAAAGAGTGGATCATTCTGGCCCCCTGCCGCACCAGTACGTATACCAGGAAGTTCACACCGTACTCTCATCCGAGACGGCCGAATCTGATTCAATTACTTTGCCTCTCGGCCAGATGGCAGTGCTTAATTAGTCCCGAATAACCCCTTCTGTATAGAATGCAGGCAGCAAAGTGCGCGTAAAGCCCATGATCAGAGCTTGATATAAATATCTTGCGAGGGGGTCGCCGACCCAGGCTATTACTGTATCGTCGAAAAATCCTTATTTGGAAGATCCATCCGAGTCGAGAAGCTGAATAATATTGGTGGGAGGATCCCGTTGGAGCGCCCATCGTTCCGCCTGATCCATCTCTAGTATGCTCCCGATACGTCTTCCCAGCGGATCATAATACACAGAGGGAAATGGAGGGACTAACGACGGTTGGAGCAGGAGCTGTCGAAGAAAATCCACCTGAACACTTTAGTGAAGGGAGAGTCGACATTGCCACCCGACTTCGAGTATAAGCAATGCGTATTGAAAATATTGTGTATCTTGGGTTCCGCCGGGTATCATACATACCCGGGGGACAATTTTAGGCGATATGCCGTTCACCATCAGCTCGAAATATCCACCCTCCGTGATGAACGGTGACAGACTTCGAGATTGGCGCGACGGCGCCATTCAGAGTATTCATTTGGCGGCTCTAATTATCCGGAATTTCTCATCGTGATCACTGTTCCAGTGATATGCACCCCGACCTCACCTTCCTATCCACCGCACATCACGGGATATTACGGCTTAGGGTAGTGGTACCGGTAGGGTAGCGGTACCGGTAGGGTAGGGTAGCGGTACCGGTAGGATCTTGGTATGATACAAACACACAAATCTATCACATTCTGTAATATAGCTTCACTTTCAAGGAACTCAGAATGAAATTGTCACTTTCAGTACCACAATTGGCGCTGACACTGAAAGCTCACCTTAGGCAATTCAGTGGAACGAGTTAACTTCCTAAACAGTGCATTGGGAAACACTTGCGGGAAAGCACGACCTTTGGCCGTTTTCGGAGTTGGGTAATAGAAGGCCGAAGCGCCAACTGTGCCTCGCGCAAGTCACGACGTTTCCGTGATGGACGGTGACGGGCTGTGGGTTTCTTCTGCATTGCCTCGAGGGAAGAGGATAGATAATTCCAACTTACTTCCGCGCTTTCTCCTTGCATACAGTATATATACCCGACATCAATCTCGAATCTCCCGTGATTTCACAGGTGATTTCACACTCCGGTATCACACTCCGGTATGTATTACTTCCTGTATGCTACATTATCTTATAAATGACGTTTTTGCATTATCTGATACTGATGAAGACTCAGGCACATAAACCTATTTGCTGGCCGTGGAAATCTTGTGTTACGTCGATCATGCGTATCAAAGGGTGCCGCTGTAGGTAGGGTTGTCTGGATCAGGCCCAAAGCCCGAGCCGGAGCCCGACCCAAGGAAGGCAGGGCTCATTTGGGCCCAACATTCAAAGAAACCTTTCTGGCTGGTATCTCTGTGCACACCATATTCCTGAGGATTCAGGCAACCAGGTGTGTTTTTAAGTCAATTTAGAAAAACATAGAAGCTAAAGTGAAGCTCCTGCCTGCACCGGTTATTAATCAACGCTCTGGTTCGACTTTGATGTGGTACACCGGAACTTCCCGGTGCTTCGACGAAGAAAATATTCGAAGACGGTTACTCCAGGCCACCAAAAATTCTCCCACGACTCCAAGAAGTAGCCTGGACGTCAGGTTACACTTACGACGGTCCAACTTGTGTCAAATGAGTTCGAGAAAAAAAAACTCAACCCAAGCCCGGGCTTGGGTCACCCGACCTGGGCTGGCGATCGGGCCTTCAAGCCCGAGCCGATCCAACCCGACCCCAGCGACACTAGCCGTAGGTTCTGGAGAAAAGAAGGAGAGGCACCTGAACATGTCGTCTTGCAAGGCCTCGCACACAGTGGTTGAATTCAGGGAAATAATTCTCGCCTGTGTGAGGTAGATGCACTTGTAATATTTCGCAACATTTTTCCTAGATTTTCATTTGAAATTTTGAATTTCCGCTACTTTTGAATGAAGACAACTTCCCGCTACTTTTCTGAACCGAGATCCGTGAAATAGTTACAGCGTAAAAGTCGGATTTCCCGCTCTCCTTTTGTCGGCGACGTTCAACTTCCGCTATATTCTTGTTTGACAGGTTCGTGATTCCGCTATAGCTAATTACATTTGGAACGAGTTCATCCCGCGTACCTACCTACCAGGGGTGAACATCACCATTTTTTAGTGAGTTACCGTAGAGGTGTGGATCAAAAAATTTACCCCAGGGAAAATTAAACGACCCCAAAAAATGTACTAGTATGTTTTTTTCCCGGCAGTTCGGGGACCCTTTACCCGGTCTTTGTAAATTGTCAGAATGGTTTGATCCCTGCACTGCAGTGACTCGGATGGTTCTAGAGGTTTGGGTGTTCCTGCAGTAAAGAACAAGACACATTGGCTTTTCTAACGGAATATGTCGAACCGTCGAACCTTGGAACAAGGTATGGCGACGGCCATCACCCGGAAGGGGTAATGGATTGAGTTACCGAGACGGCATGTGCGGCATCATATAAATTGCTGTGTCGCGCAGTGTCGCGCTCAGTCTCACTTTCCTCACTTCACTCCATGTTGATCCTGGACCGGTACGCGGCGCTAGCCGTCAACCACTCGCCACAGGGCGTGCTCGTTGCCGTCCAGCAAGTGCTCCGTCTCGTACCTGCGGCCAAGTATGTTGCCATCATCATCTTCCTCCTCAACGCTGGAGGATGGCCTTTTTCATGGCACTGTACGTTCGTCCGGGGTCTAGAATTCTGCGCTAACCTCATCTGTACCTCAGTCCGCATCCTCTCCCCTCTCTTCGAGGGTTTCTTTCGTATCAACCTCATCAAGCTGCGGAATCTATTCGCCGCCAAGCAGACAAAGAAGAAAGCGGTAGAGGCATGGTACGAGGGACAGATGCAGATTGGGGAGCATCCGTTCCGTAAAGTGTGGACGCGTTCTTCGTGGGTCAGGCCCGACCAAAGTGACTTCAACTTGCACATGAGCAACTCGAGCTACGCTGAAGTGAGCCTTCTCTTCTGCGTCATTTCTTTTTCGCTGGGGCATTATTTCATCCCTTGGTTAATTCCTCGGTTCGTCTCTGATGGTCAATACAGGTGCTCGACGCCGCTCGGTTGCGTCTCGCGCTCTCCGCCTTTCCCAACATCTTCCGCTGTGGAGGATGGGTCCCGCTCTCCGGTAAGCGTGCCTCCCATTATGCCCCAAACTTATATACTGATACGAACGCTTCTTTTCTCATCTTTTCCTTCATTGGGAAACCCAGCCACGCACTTCCACTTCATCCGGGAAATTCCGATGCTTTCGCACTATGAGGTCCGCGTATCTATTGGCTCTTTTGACGAAAAGTGGGTGAGTGACTTCCCTTTGTTTCAGCCGCTTCAAAAACTTCATCCCATCTATTCCTGACCCATTTATTCATCCTCTTATCTTCACCACCCGTCCAAAACAACTCTCACTCGTGTACTCCCACAGCTGTGGGTCGTGTCACGGTTCGTAAAGCCTGTGTCGAAGGGAAAATCCAAATCCGCCATAAAATCAGCACTCAAGTCCGCCGCCGAGACCGCAACCGCAACCGTCATCCCCAGCATCACGGTGCCCGCAACGCCTCTCACGAATGGGGCCGGGACGCCGCTGGTTGGCTCTGGCGCCGATACGGAACTGGCACCGAACGCCGTCGCGCAGGCGCTCCTCGCGCGAGAGGCAGCGAGGACCACAGAGGCTGACGGGGCGATGTTATATAGTGAGTGGCCGGGTTTATTCACTCTACAGATAACTGGCAATATGTAACCGTACCCTCCTAGCCGTCACCGTAGAGCAGTTCTGCTTCAAGCAAGGGCGCATCACCGTCCCGCCCGCGGTCGTCCTCGCCGCGAACGGGTTCCACGCCGCGCCCTCCGCCAGTGCATCCGAGCCCCCGTCGAGCACCGGCGCTCGTACCGCGAAACCACCGATGCCGCCCCACTGGCCCGCCGTGCGCTCGCTCACCGGCTCCATGCGTGCGTTGGCGAAGTTCTATGCCGGTGGATGGAAGGATGTGCCCGCGGGGGAGCGTTGGTGGGAGGACGCGTTTGCGGCGTGTGAGGAGGAGCGGAAGGCGCGGCTGGTTCCGTTCGTCGGGGCGGAGACGTCTTTCGAAGGGACACGGAGTGGGCTGAATGGCGGGCTGGCGGGGGTGCGCGCGCTGCGGAGCTGAGAGACGTAGATACAGGTCCACATACATATAGAGGAGCTGTGCACGCCGGTCTTTCCACGCGCATGAACTCGTGCACGCCCAGCATATCGGAAATGAGGGTGGAATGGGCGAGGAAACAGATCTTCTTCTGCTCCGGCGTCAAGTGATTCGCACCTTCGAGAAATAATGACTCGAGACCATGGCAGCAGAGCCAGTAGTAGGCGGTGGGCAAAAATCCATTTTGCGTCAGTTTCTGTAACCGCCTTGATTACCTCCGCGTGCAGAGCCGTGTCATTGTCTCCCTGGCTGAATCCCTGTCTGGTTCCTTCTTCTTGAAACTCGAAGAGATCAGATGGACATTCCGTGGCTAGATGCTGCAACGCGCGACGGAAGAGGTAGTCGACATTATATCTGTGTGCCAGTCTCAGGACGCCCAGCGCGAGGGGCATGCTCACAAGAGCAGGCGGTGGCATGAAATAGCTAAAATCAAGGAGAGTAAACGGAATGAAGGCGGGCGAAGTGCATTTACGCACTTGGAATCGAAAATGGCACGGAGAAACACATCGACATCCGCCGCGGAGTCGTCTAGGCGTACGACGAAGCTTCCGTCAACCATGTCCTTAGAATTTCCCTCGGATTGCGGAAATGAGGCCATATCTGCGAACACGGAGGACCGGGCGGTCAAGATCGATTTGGAGACGCGGAAAAGGGTGATTTCCGCGTAGATCACCAAGGTGTCGTTGGAGAACTAAGGCTCCAACCATTTAGTTTCCGTTTGGACTCCCGGGCAAATCAAACGGTATTGTGGCCAGCAATTTTCATACCACTTGTCACCGATCTCTGGGAGTGATCAAAAAGCTGACAAACACATATCTCAGTTGTGCGGTTTGTTGTAAAGCCATCGCGAGACACGATTGGGTATAAACGGTGTGAAGATTTCCATGTGAACTACGTTGCATTTCAATGCATCGTTTTAACGTCGCTCAAACAAAACAAAAAACTCCGTCGGAAGCGACATCCGATTTGGTCAAGGGGCAGTCACCAGAAGAAGCCGGGACACAGCCTCATAGGGTAGGGTGGGTCCGGGACCCCTTATTTCACTTTTTGGAATTTGTTCGGAGGGCTCTGAAAACACGTTTAAAAGGGTTGGAAAAAAATCGCATTTTGGGGGGTACATTTCGGGGTGATCTGGTGCAGAATATCCCTTCTGCACAACAAAAATTGACTTAAAAAAATAGTAAGATTCACGCAGAGCAGCCTACACCAAGTCCAGGTTTCAGTACAAAATTCCCTTTTTTACTTTTCCCTGGGAAAATTACCGGATTTAGATGTGGCTGTGCTCGTTCAATAGGGTAGGATGGGTCCGAAGGGTCTTACTGCACTTTTCCGACCCTGTGTGGCAAATTTTAAGGACGACTGCCCCTTGGATTTGGTCCACCCGCCCCATCAAGTTGAAGTGGCATCAACTATTGATCCATATGGCCTTGGGATACTGTAACGTTGGAGAGCAGGAGAGAGCAGGAGAGTGAATGCCTTGCCTACTCCATCAGGCTTCATCCAGTGGATTCAACCAGCGAGGTACGCGCTTGAAATTGGTCGAAGTGTCTGTCTAGGAGAGACTACTAGTAGGGCTGCCACCCGTTACCGTGACGGCAACGGCCGTCGATTCGATGGCCGTTTTTCCCGGTTTCAACCATCTGACGGGGCGGGACGGGCGACGGGACGGCCGTGACGGCCGTACAAACGGTAGCGGGTTGAATCGGATTGTTTCTTGTTATTCAGTCCACATTTCACTCTCAAATCGACACAGCATATTATCGCTTTAATGTTACCTTCCTATTCCCGTACTCACCGACCCTTCAACAAGACCAACCGCGCAAACGCTGTGGGTTGAACCTCGGCAATCATCTGCGGGCTTTGCCGAATATCACGGCTCCTTGGCGTGAAACCTCCGTCAGATCACCCGTTCGAACGGCCGTTGCGGCCGTTGTTCGGCGGGCAGGCAAAAATGCTTGACGGGACGAGCACGGCACCCGTTCGACGGCTGCCGTCGATCCGTACCGACGGCAACGGGCGGCAGCCCTAGTTCAGACTAGTGGAGCATAGCCTTCGGAAAACAACGTCATCTTTCCGTGATCTATCATCTGGGACATCACTGGGCCTCCTCTTGCATCGCAACTGTCATGTCGAGCAACCCCGAGCCTCAGTCGCCAGAGCAACTTCATACCTTGGTGAAGAAGAAACAACCACGACCATGCGACATGTGCAGGCGAAGAAAGCGTATGTGACGACGGCTTCCAGTTCGACGTGCCTAATTTCAGGGTATTCAGGGCGTTGTAAAGTACCTTATTATCACTTAATCTGACACTCATCTGGGTCTCAGGCGATGGGGGCGAAAGATGTTCTCACTGCATCATCCACCATTTGCGTTGCACCTACGTAGAACCAGCTGCGGTATTTTTCTATCGCCTGCGTCCTTCGTTGTCTCTGATCTCTTCCACAGGTCCGAGAGATCTTTGCGGGAGATAATCGTGCCATGAATCTCAAACTGCGGCTGGACGCCGCGGAGGCAGCTCTTCAAGAAAATCATACACCTTTGACAAAGCGAAACATAAAGCGGCTGGTGGAGCCCTTCTTATCTCCGCATCCGGGCGATTCCGATTTCAACGACATCGCCGACAGTTTTCGTGCGCTTTCCCTGGAGGGCGCACCCCCAGACCCTGGGTTTCAAGGTAAATCCAGTACCGCGATGTTGGTTACGGCAGCGGTGGCAGAAAAAACCCGCGCAAAGGGCAGTCAGACTCCGGTGGGGAATCGGAACCGCTCTGAGCCAAAGCCTTGGACTCTGAGACCGGTACGTCGCGCTTCTCGCGCGTGTGTGCAGAGGATAATCTCCTAGTCGTATTTTCCTCTTTTCTTTTTGTAGTGCGAACAAGATCTGCCGATCCCGCACTACGTGTTCCCAGAGGAGGACCTGATGGTGAACCTGGTGACCCTATACTTTTCCAACGTCAACGCCTTCATACCACTGTTACATCGCCCTACGTTTTGGGAATGCATCAAAGTAGGCCTGTATATGCGCCACAACGGCTGTGCATCGATTCTCCTTCTCATTTGTGCCGTGGGGTCTCTCTATCTCACAGATCCTGGCCTTTCGGGTGAGGATCGTGAAAGCCTCGGATGGAAATATTATAATCAAGTCGAGCTGTGTGGTCACACTCTACGCCAACAACCTACTCTGTATGATCTTCAAGTCTATTGCGTCCGTGTCTCATTGATCATCCGACGCCACAAGCTAACCTCCACCCCAGCTCGCTGCCGAGTTCCTCCACTGTACGTCCAACCCTCGGACCTGCTGGTCAATTGTCGGTTTCGGGTTGCGACTCGCCCAGGATATTGGCGCGCATCGGCAGAAAGTTCCCGGGTCACAGGCTACGATGGAAGAAGAACTCGAAAGGCGTGCAGTCTGGCGAGGATTTCTATCGTCTTTCCCGAACTGGCACTCATATATTACGAGCAGGATCCTCTTTCTATTAGATACAGAAATCAGCGCCGCCCTTGGGCGCTTGGCCTACTTCGACCCGGGCGAGTACGTTCCGCATGTCCTCTTCCCCGTGTAATCAAGTGATGCCTTTCCAGAATTGACATCGGCCACCCAGTGGAGTGCGACGACGAATACTGGATAGACATGGGACCCGGTCGTCAACTGGAAGGCAAACCTTCTGGTGTTGCATTCTTCAATTGCGTGATAAACCTGGACCGGATCCTCAGTTTCACGCTTCGGAGTCTTGTGCGTCTGTCTTTCCCTCTTTTCGTCTGCTATCTTTTTATCCTTTTCAGTATCGCAGCAAGCCAGATCTCATGCGAGTCGGAATCACGACCCTAGCACCTGTTGCCCTCGATTTGGACGCGGCATTGGACAAGTGGCTGAGCAGCATCCCAGCACATCGTCCGTCTGCTCGCCGTCCTATGTATTCCGACTGACTTTCCTTCATTTGTATCTCCAGTCGTTTGGGACCCCGATCGTACTAACTCCTTGTTTGCCACGCAGTCTGCGGCGCTGCACTGTTTCTTCTACTATACCCGAATCCTCGTTCACCGCCCCTTCCTGCCCACGATGCACCCGACGAGCCAAACAGTGTGTACAGGCCACTTACACATTGGTTGCATAAACCCATTACTTATACCATCAGGGACTCGCCACTCAAAAGATATGTGGAGATGCCGCGCGTGCATGCATCCGCGTGGCAGAAACGAACCTAAAACGGCATCCAGATGTGCCACTACTGTTCAGCCAGGTATGAATATGCAAATGGCCGCAAGTTATATCTCAGATGACCACTGCATCCAGAGCCCTCTTTTCACCGCCGCCATGGTCCTGCTGCTCGAGACGTGGGATACCAAAACTGCGTGCGCGGACGCGACGCAGCATCTACGTTATATCCACGCAGCCATCCGGGTACTCAAATCCCAACAGCCGCGGTGAGCATCGTCCCTCTTGATAGCCTCCATTCTGATCGTGCATGAGCAGCTGGCAGTCCTCCGCCTTCCTCACGTACGCGTCCTTACCATTCGTCGTCCCTGCTCGCTCACCAACTGCCGATGCCCAGGGAGGTCCTCGAGCGGCTACTGTCCACCGGCGGCTCCTCCATGCCCCGGACGCGGGGCGCGCCCGGGCAATTCCCTTCCCTTTCATCTAGACCTGAGTCTGATGCCCATCTGCATGCGTTCGCAATACCACCTGTATTCGTGGGCGACGAGGAAATTTCAGTGCGATTCCACCAGCCGCATAACTTTCCTTGAGCTCGGCTTGGAATGTATCTGAAGGCCTAGGGGCGAAGATATAATCTCCTGGACAACGGCGCTCGTTATTTGGACCTACTAATACACCGACAATAGCACGGAGTTATCGAGCGTTCCCTCTGATTCCACCACGGTTTGGTGTATTATCAACAACTTATTTTCAACTCCTCTGAACCAGTTGCTGGCATGTTGTCAAGATCTATGTATAACGGTGGGAAGACGATCCGGAGTCGTGACCCCTAGTTCCAATTAGGCCTGGATCAAGCTTCGACAGTCATTTCGTCATTGACGTTGGATGAATACCACTGGTAGGCCGTGTATGTGAATCGATCGCGATTCAGGCGATACAGAGGAACATGAGACAGGTCACCTCGGTTCTCTGGTGTCGGATCTCGATAATAAGTTCGAAGATCCGATGATGCTGGCCTACGGAGTTGGCCAATCTATTCCCAATTCTGCCTGGAAGTTGCAATATTGTGGGGCTGACCCTACCATCCTTCCTTCGGCTTGGACCCGGTATGCCTGGTCGCTGGGAAATAATAATAGTCTGATACAATGTCCCAATATCACTTACAGTTACAGAATGTCCGATTTTATGGACGAGGACTGCCTCGTGCAAATGCAGATTTCGCAGAAAACCGGACCCTTGCTGTCGTGGATTTCCGAGGCAAATTACGTGTTCAACTGCCTACAAGTCGCATCTGAGCTTGATCGATACTGTGCTTCTACGATCAGTATAAGAACCAAATCCGTTCAACGTTGCCTTGTGTGGTTGGAGTGACGTCGATGGCAAGCCGGCCTCTTGAGCAACGGATCCATGGTATGTGAGGCTCGCAGTACTAGTATACTTCGTTGCGGATGAAATGCCTGACCGGGGGGGGGGGGAGGGCGCGCCCAAACATTTTTCGAAAGTAAGTTACGGCATCCTAGTAAGAAAATCCACCGAAGTGTTTGCAAAATGGCGAATGGGCCTCACGACGGTCACGGTCGAGATTGACCATTGCGTGAAATTGATGAGCCTACTTGACCAAACAGATCTACAGGAAATTTGAATCGTCTAATTGTCACCATTTAGAAGACTTTTAAATAGAGAAATCAGAGAGCGCCCACCGGATTTGGAAGTAGATGGTCACGTCTCGCTGCCAGTTCTTCCGACAAGTCAACCGGGGATCGTCACTTAAAGAATGGAGTTGCAACTGTACCTGCTCTTCATGGAACCCTGCAGACCGCCGCAGTTGCTTTCGGTGGGCCGCGCACCACTTCGTCAGAGTACAAGACTTTCCCGCTTCCCCCGCCGCGCCGTCGTGAAACTATCCTTTGACCATCTATCTCGCCCCGA
Organism: Mycena maculata; assembly: GCA_029448575.1. Lineage (NCBI taxonomy): Eukaryota > Fungi > Basidiomycota > Agaricomycetes > Agaricales > Mycenaceae > Mycena > Mycena maculata. The sequence continues at coordinate 117,242 of JARJLG010000095.1, read as the reverse complement.
AGATCGAGATCCCCGAGTGGGATCGTTCGAAGTCTAGATCCCCGGGTAGTGAGCAAAGCAACGTGAGGCTATGACGGACGGGCTCCGACCTTAGGATAGGGTGAACACTCGGGAATGGTCTGTGTAGACACTCGTGAAGTGCCCACCGGAGATGAAGTTCCGCGCATTCGGGAAGAAAGCGTCGGGATACCGTCTGTTCGGATAAGTGTCAGCGGAAAGCACTACGAGAAGGGGAAAACTGACCCAGGATGTTCTGGTGAGAGGTCAGGGGGTGTGCATTTCGGTTGCCAAGGATGAACGTGAGAGACAAGATGGATTAGCGGCTGGGCGATGTCCCATGGCAATGCTGTCGTGCTGTCGTGACGGCCCGACCGCGGCAGTTTGACGGCCGTCTCGAATCCATCCCGAAAATGCATACTCTCCCGAAACTGAAACCTGAATTTCGTCAAGGAGGGCACTTACATAGACCATTGTGAGTTGACTGTCAGCTTCTCACCGTAGCCCAAGGTTGTCACTCAGGAACACTGTACTGGAGGGCCAAGCGTAGGAACCATGAGTTCCGCGCCTGTGGTAAGATTCCTCAGCTAAGTTAGTTTGCGTAATTTTACTTTCCAACAAAGTCTGATAGCCAGTCCACGTCTACGACAGTGCATCAGTCAGAGACATGAGCATGGGCCAAGGACGTACAATCGAACTTAATCTGCGAGGCATGTAGACCAGGGGCTGCAGCTTGCCTCTGTCCGCAATGGGTCGGATATGGAGTGGATTGCGGCCGCTCGGACTTTGAACAAAAGCCCGAAAGGAAATAGGCTATGAACATTGCTCCAAAAGGCTGTGTGTCTTGAAGTAGAATCGAGGTAAATAATTCACGGTGAGGGATTTGTTTTTGGAAACGACGAGCGCGTATAATGGAATCAATCATATTGAAATCAACATTACAGTGCTCTCACGGGAATCACACGCGGCTCGACCTCGTATCCGCGGTACATATCGAAACTCCAAACCCTGAGGACCTTGCGCCCGGGGTTTTTCGAGGCGCGCAGGACGTCCGCGCCGCGCTGAAGGAGAACGTCTAGAGGAAGGACGACCGCCTCTGCCATCACGGTCTCATCGTGAATGAGGGAGAGCTCGGAGAGGTTCTTGAAGCTGCTGAGCAGGGCGAGGTCGTCGGGATCGGCGGTGCATCGTTCGTGCATCGGATCGGAATGCGACTGTGCCTTCTTGGGTTGGAGAGGAATGGTGCTGGTGACCGTTATGGCGCGCAGGTTCGGAAAGTCCTGCAGGACAGCTGCGTGCCGAACGGGATGTGAGCAATCGGCCAACGGCAGTCAGAGACCACGACGTACCCTCGATGAGATTCCTGGAGAGCCGAAGGCCCGTAATGGCCTCGAGCCGCGGAAAAAATTGTTTGGCCGGGGCGAGCGCCGTGCTGTGCGTGTAGATGCAGGGGCACGCGAGCGTCGTGAGGTTGGGGAACGCGGGGAATATACCGTCGAGCCAGTCGGGGACGCACAACGCGGTGATATTGGGGAGCATTATGTCGGCGAATGCGTACGAGAGCACGGGGACACATTCGTAGGACGCCTGGTAGATCTGTAGGCCCACCAGATTGGGGAGTGCGCGTATAAATTGGACAAAGAGGAAGACGGCCTCCATGTCTTCCAACCCCCACGTTTTCATTGAGATGTGCACCGATCTAACGGGAAGACATATCAACTACTGGATCATGAAGGCACGAGAAAACCTACTTGATGTACGGGAAAAGCAGCGACGCGACTGCTTCATTGGTGTGTATTTCCTGGAGACTAGCTTGAGATGCCTCGAATCTCTCCCACAAGAGCGGTAGAAAGATCGTGCGCAGAACGACGCAGGTCTGAGACAAAGATCGCAGGACCTGACGCCGGTCGTGTCGTTCCTGTGCGCCGTGTTCCTGGCGAAGCAAAGGAGACAGGAAGGTGAACGGATACGGATGGTAAGAGATGATTTCAACAAGGAGCTCCGTCGGGAGGTCGAGCAGCGAGCAAAGACGTGGCTTCGACATGAGCATTGAAAACAAAAAGTGATGGCACATCATTGATGTGCGGGTAACCCACTGGCAACATCACAACAAGTACAATAAAAATCGGAATAACGAAGAATCCTAACCAGAGCTCTCTGGTAGACCCAGCAGATGATTTTTGGAATGCTTCCGCAGACTGAAATTTCATTAAGTATCCCAAACGCTCCAAAAAAAAAAAAAGAAGAAGAAGAATGAGAATGCTGGGAAACCGGAGAACAGGGATACAATGGATCAGGCGTTCCATGAGGGGCCAAATGTAAACGAAGGGTCACTGACACCGGGGTAAGAAGTTTCACCCTTCGCAAATCGCAATCAGAAAACAATGCCGGATGGTTCTAGTCTTCGAATTAATTTTCAGGTACGGGTGGGATTGTAAGACGCAGAGACACAAGGCGTATCATCAGCAGACGAGGAATGTGGGTGTTTTGATTCTATCTCGGGGATGTTAGGGATACAATGCTGACGATTTGGCGCAGCATCTGTGCGTGCTGACGAATTGAGCGCGAATTGGACGTGGTGTATGTATTGAATCATAGCTCCATTATTCGAGGAATATCAGCACTCGTATCTCCCGAAATATCGTCGACAAGCGCCGACAGTGGAAATGATGCTACCGGCCCGGGGCGAAGGGCCGGATGTGCCTGACATGTACACCTGCCAATTGCCCACCTCACTTACTCCTCCATGTCTACCCCCACGGCTCCTTCGAAATCCAACCAGGCAGATGAGGTCCGTTAGCTCTCCTTCCACAAATACCCCGACTGAAACGTCCCCGCGTCATAGGACGCAAAACAAGACGTCAGTATTGCCCCGAATTTTCCTGCTCCACTCATGTCGGCCTGGCGCAGGAAATGAGCGAGAACAGCGAGAAAACTACCTCGGTACGTCGGCCCTTGAAACCCATCCCAGCTTCCTTCATGATTCCCTACAGCCCGCTCCCTCGATGAGCAAGCCCCCCGCCGCCGTCCCGCAGCGACCCATGCCCTGCATCGGAATCGGCCCGAACGCCCGCATCCCGTTTACACCGGAAGATGCGAAGGAGGCCGCACGGATCAGGGCAGACCGCGTGAGTTTCCCCGACATTCCCGCGGGTGTTGACGTTGAAAGACTCGGAGCAAAGCGGAAGACCACCGGGTCCGGCGTTGAGTGATTTAATGTTGTTCTGGGTGTTGTGAGGAGATTGGGGTTGAGGGGTATTATTGTTTGCAGGAGGAGGGAAAGATAGCGTGGGTCAAGGTTATGAGCTTCGTGTCTTGTACTAGTAGCGCGTTGTCGCGGGGAGACAATACTTTGAATCGCGCCGTCCCCAATTGATGAGGGATCCCAGTGTACCGGCCACGTAGCGCCGCGGGTTCGAGATAGAAATTTTCCTTCTAGGTAGCTCGCTACTAGTAGCAAGAAAGATGGAGTGGAGAGTTAGAAAGAGGAATTGCAGTGGAATTATGTAAGCTATGTCCTCACCCACAACCTGAACCAAAAACTTTTTTGACGGAAGCGGCGTACGAAACGGAATACGGAGGGCCGAGAGCTAAAATTAATGCGAAGCCTCGACCAGAAAATTTAATCTCGGACGGAACAAAGACGGCGATACATTTGATGACCGCTAAGTTCCGATCCCCGGCGACCCGGCCCGACGGGTTTCAGCCGAGTCTCGGACCTCGCCGGGAAAGGCTCTCCGTGTCCACTCCTTTCCGCTCCATCTGTTCTTGAAAATATACACACTCCCTTACCCGCTCAATGTCCGACTTACGCGATGTTCACGCATTCCTATTCGACGTCTTTGGCACCGTAGTGGATTGGCATGGATCTGTGACGCGGGAGCTCGAGGATACTGCGAAAATACACGGAATTGGTTTGTTTCACTCCGCTACATCCATTTCTCGCCGGACCATATATATATATAGAGGGTAACTGGGGCGAATTCGCCAAGACCTGGAGACGCGGATACCTCGAGAACACGTAGGCCTCCGATATCACCTCACCTGGACGTGGATGTCATCGGACTCTACAGGCGCAAAGTTGCACAAGGAGGAGGAGGTCCATTAAGTGTAGATGTCATGCATCGCAAGGTCGGGATTTCTTTGTATGCAGTCCGCTAAATGACTGGATTGCGCCAACTAGATCCTCGACGATATGCTGCGTTCTGGAGAATGGAAAGCTTTCGGCGATGCCCTCAACCCCAATGCTCGCGCACACTTGAACTTGGCCTGGCATCGTTTAAGCGGCGAGTCTTTTGCCCATAAATTTTCCCCATCTCCGGAATTACTTAATGTCACCACGCAGGCTGGCCCGATTCTATCGAGGGGCTCTGCGCGTTGAAGAAGCAAGCAATCATCGCGACCCTGTCAAACGGAAATATTCGTCTCCTTATGGATATGGCGAAACACGCAGACCTCCCCTGGGATGCCGTCTTCTCATCCGAACTCTTCGGGTCGTTCAAACCGTCTGTTTATACCTTCACGCTATCGCGCCATCATTTTTTTATTTTGGGTTGCAGAAATCCGAAAGTCTACCTGGGAGCCGCGAAACACCTCTCTTTAGAGCCACACAACTGCGCTATGGTTGCGGCCCACATCTACGACCTGCGTGCTGCCGCAGGCGTTGGGATGCGGACCGTCTACGTCCGCCGAACCGGCGAAGAGGCTACGGATGTTGAAGTCAAGCCGAAATCGGAAGGCGGTGAGGTGGACGTGGTGGTCTATTCGTTCACGGAACTCGCCGCCTTTCTCACCAATAGAAAGTAATTAAAGTTAAGTATGCGGAGTACATTAGAGTGAATAACATACAGTGTTTATTACGGTTCGCCGATTTCAATCGACGTGCACTCAGCACCGCCGGGAAGCCACAGCAGACGTGAACAGCCGTGTCGCCGGCGACCAGCTACAAACGAGATATAGGACTCGAAGGATCTTTTAAATATGAGTTATATGTCCAACCAGATATAGGTAACGAAAGGTCTTCATTGGGCCGAAAGGACTCAGAAATATGGAGCAAGAGTCCTTCAGCGCGTTTTTGAGGAGCCAAGGGGACGCTGAAATTTGACGAGTGCGGCACCTCAAAAACAAATTAAATGTACATGTATTTCCAATGCAACAGGGAACATCTGAAAGAGACTCTGTAGCCCCGCCTGGGGACTCGAGAGAAAGAGTGGTAGGAAACTGAACTGTGTTCACTGTGATCTAGAAGTGAAGACATAGTTAAGAGCCAGTATATCGCAGAAAAAGTACGAGGATGACGCACGGCCTGGTGAAAGTGCCTTTTATATAAATTCAATCGACTTGTGTATTTGTGGCGGAGAGTGAGCCAGGGTGGCTGATGAATAGTCATTGAGGTCTGAGGGATGGAAGAGACGAGGACGGGACGTACGTGGGTTTCGATAGAGACAGCTTTTCCTCATCGTGACACTGGATCTCTTCTTCGGGCGTGGGCGCCGCCGCCCTTTCTTCCCCTGCCTCGAGATCTCCCTCACCCCCCCGGCTTGCACCAATCGCCAAGCTGATCTCGCGGACAGCGAAGACCAGAACCGTACAAGCAATTGTGAGCTCGAAAACCACGAGCAGGTACGCGTGCGCGGTTGTAATCTGTGAAATCCGGAAGGCTGAGGTCGTCATGACCTTGACTAGGGGCCAACGCAGCGCGAGCCCAGACACAAAGTACACATGCAGGAGGCGCAGGAGTGCGTGAAGGACCCCAAGAATAACGATAAACGAGAGTGAGGCGCAAATGGCGAATTCTCGGAAGAGCTCCCCGGTGGAGGGTGAGGAGGACAACATGAGGGATAATAACGGGGGGAGGGGCGCGGACCGTCTGTCTTAAATGGGTGTCTGAGAGAAAGGGTTCATTCAATCTCGGAACCCTGACAGGGGAATGAACGCCTCAGGAGTGGTGGCAACAGGAGCAACACGGCCTCGATTATAATCACCGGCTTTAATATTATCCAGAAGGCGAAGAAATACAGACGAGGGGAGAAAGCGAGAGCTCGAGCGCTGGTTAAAGGTTCGATTGACCAGATGTGCGAGAGTCCTACTGTCAGACTCGCTGCCAGCCTGCCACTGCCCACGAGACTTCTGGGATATGTGGATCATTGGATCGCATTAGAGTCTAAAAAGATCAGCGGACCGAAAAGGAAGGTGAGCGAGGATGTCGCCGACCCATCGTGAATCGTCCATTTCTTGACGAGCACCGAGGACGTCTACTTACAGCGAGGATGTGCATGTTCCGTCGCAACGCGGTTCGTGCCAAGCTTTCGCGGATCACTACATGGGCAATTCATTAACGGCGGAGCATAAACACGCATCAGAATAGAGTCCGTGCACAGTTCCTTCTCACACGACGGACCCCTGCCGAATCCATCATCGAAGGAAGAACCCTTGGTTGTAAATTTGTGCGGGATGGAAAACTTTCGTTGGAATGCGAGCCAACATACCCATCGAAAGATGCCGACCTCTTCCACCCTATCTGCGTCTCTTGATTCATTTTATAGCACCGGGCCACCAGGTGTTGGAATATCAACCAATGCACTGCCGCACTCACCGGTTGAACAATTCAAATTTTTGAGTCAAAAAAGTGATGAAAAATGATGTTCAATTCTCAGCCATTTTTCACTCAAATAGAAAATTTCAAAAGATTTTCACCACTTTTAGCCTTGATTTCTATTTTTTCACTTTGTTGAGCAAAAGTGGTGAAAATGTTTTGAATTTTTTGTTACCTTTTTCAGTGAAAAATGGCTGAAAATTCAACGACACTTTTCATTGCTGAACCTTTAGGTTTGGCTACCCTGGGGAAGATCGATTTTGTTCCATTTTCTGCTACAAGTGCAAACAAAACTTCGTCATATTCTGCTTGTCATGGATTCGGAAAAATTCGGAATGCAAGTGAGGATTCAGGAAGCTGGAAAGTAGGCAATAAAAAATGCGAAAATATTCATTTGACATCCTCTTATGTGTTTTTACTCATTCCAATGCCAGATCGTAAAGAGAAGGCAATGGTATTCACGATATATTGAACACTGTCCGTTTGTCATTTCTGCTTTATGTTCGGGTCAGTATCCGTTGACGTGAGAATTAACCGAATCAGGCAGGAGTCGTTTCTGCGGTCCGGACTCCTCCCCATTCACCGCCCTCGAGGCCTTCTCCCCGCAGACAAGGCAGGAGATTTATCCGAGCATGTGCCCGTGCTCCCATACCTACCTATATATACTGTACCTTTGTTCTTCCAACTCTTGGCTCTGAACTTTCAAGTCGTGAATCACGTAATAGAAGTACTTATTTAAGAAATGATATCACTTCAGCAAAAGTCAGGGAGAATAAAAAAATAATGGGTCTACTCACTCACCTAAAGGTTCAGCGCCCGCCTCGGAGAGGCCCAATCCAAGTCATCAATTTTTTCACTTGAAAACTTGAATTATTCAACCAGTGACTGCCGCGGGCATCAACGGAGATTGATCCCGGCCGACCACTCCGACTCTTATTCCTCGCGATACGACTCCCCACGGACTCATCCCATCTTATTTACACTGCTCTTCCTCATGCTCCCTTCATTGTGACTCTTATATACTCACATGCACGCTGGTTTTCTGTTCTGGTACTTACCTCCTTTCGTACGCATGACTCCGTCTTTTGTATAAGTACCGTAGCAATTTACTCGAGACCCTCACGCTTTTGCTGAGGGTCACTGAGCTCCGCATCATCCCTAGGCTCAAAATCCAACACCAGGTTACTAAGAATGGCAGTAGCGCGTCAAAATCACCGGTAAGGGTAACATCTTTCATTGCAAAATTCGAACATTGAAACAACCGTTACGTACGCCGACACAGCTTATCAAAACCCAACAAAAGGTCTGGGTACCCGTCCTACTCTGCGCGCCGACTTGGACAGCTGGAGGGATCCAGCTGGCACGGGTCGCGACACTTGTCAGCAACGGAAATCAAGCCTGGGCAACAGGGCAGTATCTCGCAACCGTCCTCGGTGCAGAGTTCATCGTCTCCGAAGTCCGGCACACAGGTAGGTTGCGGGGTGCCGTTAGGGTAGACTTGACCGAGACTGCAGCTGTTCGGTCGTCAATGGCGGTTTGTGAACGGATGTCGGAATTGTTTACGAATATCCATCGGGCGTGTAGCAAACGTCGCCGCACTTGAACGTGGCGCTCCCATCCATGATCGGGCAAAGGGAGAATCCGTCGAAGCAGATGTACTGCACTCCAGTCAGAAATGATCTCGAGGCTGGGAATATGAAGTAGCTTGCCTGAGAGGGGTCGTACTGTGTGAAACCGCAATCGTCGAGGGGATTGGGTCCATTCGGATTGTACAGTCCAAGGGTAGTATCGTTGCAGCTACCGTCCGCCAACGTCGGCGTGTGATCAATTCAACAAATAAAATATACGCATACCTATACTGGCTATCGGAGTAGCAAGCGTCTCCGCACTGAATGTATGCCGTGCCGTTGACGATCGGACAAAGAAAATCGTCGTCAAAGCAGGTATACTATTCAACGTCAATTCAACTCCTGCCGCCCCCGGGTAGAAAGGATGAACGGAAGTACCTGAGATGGATAGTAGTTTGAGGCGCCGCAGCTGACAAGATCCTCAGCAGCAACGATGCTGCAGGCAGCGAGCGCGGTGAGGACGATAGGGAGGAGCTGGGCCATGGTGCGCTGTCAGACTAAGTATTTTACGCGCACGGTTTATATACCGGACAGCGATGCCGTGAGAGGACAGAAATACCTGGCTGTTCAAGGCTGTTCAGGGCCCAGGGGTACATATTGATTAAGGGCTGTAATGGCTGCCGACATTGACGAGGTAGTGATCATTGACATCGACTCCTAAGAGAATGCTGGGGACTGAAAGCGAAATTATATCCTCGACTGTGAGTAAAATAACAACATGAAAAAGAGAACTGAGATGGCTGAAAAGAGAAGACTAATACAAACCATTCAAAGTGATAGTTGAGCGCTTTGGATTTGCGCTCGGTGGAGATGATAAAACCCACCTGTCATTTGCATGACATTAAATGTTGACGCGACCCTTTGAGTGGATCTGACGTGTGTGCCGAAAACCTAGCCCTCCAATCGCGTAACTTCAGCAAAGCTTTGTAGATTCTTACCTTGTTTCAATTACTACGATTCTGGGTCCACTTCTGCCACCTACCTCAACGACTTGGGCGCGGCCTGGCCTTAGCCTGGATGGAAAGGTAAGTCTTGGCATGTCGATATCTGTCAATCACCTGTTCGGCGAAACTATCCAGTCTGAGCGGTTTTGAACGATAGCATGCACATTTGCCCTTGGGCTGTGAATGAATTTTTGAGCATGGTGAAGACGACGGCTGTGCGTTCAATTCATATGATCCAACACGCTTTCAGACGTCCAATCATCAAGTGATCGCCTCCGTCCAAACGGCGCGCGTTTCAAAGGGGTGGCGATATTCTTGCCCTGTCTGCGCTCGATCAGGTACACCACGGGAGTGGCGCTGACGGCCCAGCCGATATATTCGAGGCGTGGATGAAGAGGTCCTACATCTCGGAGAAATTCCGGTGGCGAAGCCTCGCCGGTTCTAGAGCGGTCGTCAAAGGGCAACACAAGCAACTGTACCGAATCGTCGAATGGGGCGAGGAGGTCAGCCTTCAGAGGGTAATCGTCAGATCGGCTGCCTCCAGATGTCGCGGTCTATCCTACCAGCCCCTTCCACGATCATGTTGGCAGCGGCGGTTCAAACGCTGCTCGGAGGAACCCGAGTTCCTGGAGAAATGGAGCCAGCGTGAGGAACGGAGCGACGCCCTGGAAAAGGTCTCCCCAATCCCCGATGTTTGCATTGGAGTATCATTTATGTGGATCCAGCTCTGTCGAATTCCAGGCAGCGGAGTGTCTGTGAAAGTGCCCGCACAGCGACCGGGACCATCCGTCCTGCGGAGTCCGCCGCTATAGGGTCGTAGATATCCATAAATCTAAGGCGAAGATGCGTGATTTGGCGGTGGTAAAGCAGGGCTGGGGAAGCGTATAAACTGTACCGGTCAACGCTGAGAGCCCGGAGTCTACTCAGAGATGCGTCTCCAGTGCTGAACGGGGCTCAGTGTCTAGATATAGCCGCTCTAGTCTCGAATGTCATTCCAGAAAATCGACCTTTCCCAAACAAATGGCGCTGCCGCTGAGGGAGAACGCCTTGAGGCGGGGATGCGTCGATCGGAGGGCTATATTATTTGGCCCGGATAGTTCTGGGAGCTCCAAAGTCAACTCCTCAAAATTCCGTTAGGGTACCGAGGAATGATTGCATTTGAGTGCCGTCCACGCGCATAGGGCAAAGGGCAGATAGAGGGTGAAAACGCGCAATTTCGGGAAGGAAGTACGTGTCATTGGGCGCTGGTGGGTTGATTAATGATTAGAAGGGGCTGTCGAGCGATACATTCAACTCACCCAAGCGTGCTTTTCTCCCTCATTCACACCAACGCGAAGGTCTTCCAATTGGCTCGAAACGCCGCAGATGGCAGACCACACCCCCGCAGGGAAATCGGGCTGGTCCCGATCGTCCAAGCGCAGTTTCACCAGTCGTTCCTACTGCGAAATTGCATGAAAGATCGTGATGAGATTTTGGCATGGCAGTGACTGGCTCGAGGCGGAGTGTTTCTTCTTGGTCTTGTCGGGATGAAAAAGAGAAGGAAGTGCATGCAGAAGCGAGCTCTGTACGGCTCCTCAAAGCCGCGGCGAGTCGAATCGCTGCGGAATCAAGGCGAATAACCCTGTCGCGAAAGAGGTAAGCGGTTGCTATTGTGTTGTTCAATCAGTCCACCTGCGCGAGGCGAGAAAGGTGTCGCTGCTGGTCCAAACGGGCGGCAATTTCGTGGAGAAGTTCTAGTATCTTGAATGGAGACTTTCAGAACGAGGCACAGGAAAGGGAGTCTATAAGAGAGACTAAGGAAGGCTGCCACGTGGGTAAACAAATGCAACGTATGACCCTCATCCAAGAGGAGCTCAATCTCTGGATCAGCTAATAAGTCCCACGACCCCCCCACCCCCCCAGAAAAGGCAATTTCATCAATTCATCACGTCCGAATACGGGCTCAAACTGCGCGATTACTGCTCCTAGGCACTTCATGTAACTAGCCAAACCTGAGATGAATATATTTAACCTCCTGGCCACCAACGAGAGGCAGGTGAATCAGCTTTCGGATCATATTGAGCAATCCAGATCTTCAGCACCTCTTGCCCTCATCCCGATCGGCCTGACTCCTTCACCGCCTCCATCCCAATGCGGCCCCCAACGCAATATATGTCTCAAATATTCCATCTTGTCCTCAAGAATAATAAGGGCTAGTGTTCATTCGTTCTTATGGCTTTTCAGATGATTCACCTATGACTCAACGGAGTCAATGCAGTCCTCCAATTTATTCCGACTCATTCGTACTTGATTCGCACTTACCTTACTCGGTATTTTCCCCCAACCCTTCTACCCCAAAATACGGTACAGCAGCTTGTATAAAATAGCTAGTTATTGTTTGATTAATTCTCTCAACCTTTTTACGAGTACTTATGTAATGAGTTCTCGTTACGAGTACTTATACTTGGGGTGTGGGCCGTGGCATAGCCCAGCAAAACTCGTACTTATATATTTTTAATCCATTTTCTGTTCACGCAGGTGGGCTATTGAGCCTAGAAGAGCTATGTTTGAAGTTTGGATAAGGAAGGAACTTATGAATTGTTCAGACTACATTTTCCCCTGGCATCATTGTAGTTCAAGTCCTCTCTTCTTAACAATTTAACAGTGTGATTCCCAGTTATATATGTAACCTTAGGTATGGGTGCCTCAATGCCCCCAGGAGAAAGGGAAGAAAAGAATGGAGGGGGTGAGTATTGTATATGTCATATCACCTGAAGCAAACTCCAATCTGTATCATTGAAGCTGCAGAGAATGTTGACACTTCATCCGAAATTCAGACTCCTAGTTGAAGCAGTTTGATATACACATCCGATACAAGTGGACTGATGAAGGTGCACTGCACCTGCCTCGAGGGTTCAACCACATCATCTATTCATTCTCTCCACTCCCATGAAGATCGCCAGTGAAATTTCCTTGTCTTCCAGGAGAGCCCACTCACCTAAGCACCTGTACTGTCATTTTCACTACTCACTGATCATTGGTGTCTGAATCAGGCACAGGGAATGGTATGAAATATTTTGTTCAGTAGGTACTTATTATCCTGACTTCTGCCATGGTAATTCATTGAATCATATCATTGGGATCACAACAAGTTCGGGGAATTTTGGCATTGGGGAGGCAAGTGATTCCAGGTAAGTATCCAATTCTGGAACATGTAAGTTCCACTGGGTGGCTTTTGACACCGTATTGGACAACATAATTATGTGTGGTTGAATGCACATGATTGAAAGAATTCAATGGGTTTCTTGATTGGATTAGGGTTAAGATGACTTGGACATAACAGCTATGACCGTGATAGACAAGAAGACCAAAGAAAAAAGAAATGCATCTACCAGGTTCGAACTACGGACCTTAGAAGTATGCTCGGCATTAGCCGAGAACACAGCCGCTACATAGCCAGAAAGAATCAAATGGAATCTATAAAAAAGACTTCAACACAGCCACTATTTTCCTTGTACTATAAAATCGTAACTGATAATTCGCGCAGCTTGCGAAACGGCCATGTGAACTTTTAGAAAAGAACGAGAACTTATTACATAAGTACTCGTAATAATAAGTTCTCGTTCTTTTCTAAAAGTTTACATGAGGGTTTTGCGAGCTGCTCAAATCATCAGTCCTACTTTTCCAGTAGAAGGAAAATAGTGGCGGTGTTGAAGGCCCTCTCAGAGATTCCATTAGTTTTTTTGTGACTATATAGTGGCTGTGCTCACGGCTAATGCCGAGTGTACTTCTAAGGTCCTGAGATCGAACCTCGATGTGTACATTTTTTTTCTATTCGCCTTTTTTTTCTTTCTATCATGCTCATGGCAAGAAGCATTAGGCTTGTTGGCAGTTCTCCTTTCTCTGTCTCTTTTTGTCTTCCTTTTGCTGTTCCTTTTTTCTATCTTTTTTTCAAGTTTATGCATATAAAATTTCTGGTGCTCAAAATCTAGTCCCACAGGCTTCCTTGTGGATGTTGAAAGTCATTAGTAGACCTGTTGTGCAAGCTACAGTGTCCTATGAGGGAAAAAAGAGATGAAAAAGGGAAGGAAAAGGGAGTTACGGTGGGGGGTTTCATAGTAGCTCTTTTTTCTTCCCTTTTTGCTTGCCTTTTTTTGTGCTTTTCAATGGTTTGTGCACTTAGACATGATATTTTCCCCCTTTTCACTCTTTTTTACATAGCTAAACTGGAAAAGGGGAAAACAAAAAACAGGGCAAAAAACGATGGGAATGTAAAAAGAGCAGAAAAAAGGGAGTGAAAAAGGGCTACTGTGAATGAGCCTTGTTACCTCAAAATGTTCCAACCCTACCCAATCATGTACAATAATAGGGGTAGTCAGAGTAGACGATTCTGGAGTGATTATGGGCACCATTATGGACCACGATTATGAGTGATTTTAATCGTGGGATGATTACCATAAATCCAAATACGCAGAATCACTGAGAATTGTGTACAATCAGCTCTGGAGGTGATTATGCAACAGTTATGCAATGATTAATTTACAATTTAAACATCAATAATTGTGCATAATTGGTGGCCATAAGTGCCTGCATAATCACTCCAACTCTGACTGCCCCTAATGAACACTAATGCTGCAAGGGGTGTCATGGGGGAAAAAAAAATCTCTGGGTCTTGTCAGCCTCCTGTGGTTTCTCATCCAGCCCTGCCCGAGTCCTCCTTTACGCTGTAACAAAAAGTTACCAGTACGATTCAATCCCTGCTGCTGTCAAAACTACACTGTTTGTTAGTTAGCAAGTACTGTGTCCTGTACTTACATCCCAATGTTCACGTGCCGGTCATGTTTGGAGTTGCATTCCATCTTCAAATTATTAAGGCGCACAACATGGAGGTAGGATCAACAGATTTACACATGAAACTCCATGACTTGGCGAGATGTGAGTGGATATGCATCACAACAAAATATACTGACCTACTTTGCTTATAGCCTTGGATTAGATTTTGAGAGACATCAAACAAAAGGCAATTCTACTGCTGACCTTCTTCAGTCCGGAGGTCGTAGCCATGGACAAAAATGGGTTCCGGTGAGAAGTGAATGTGCAGGAAACACACCGCATCAAACAGATGGCCTAAATGTCTTCATTGAGTTGGCTGAGTGAGGGCGTACAATTATATCAACCTTGGTTTTGAGTCATCCAAAAAAGCAGTTGTATGTATGACCTTGGGCATCTTTTTTTTTTGTTGCAGCAGAACTCAGTTGTGCATCCAAATCTGGTAAAGTAAAAGTTGGCCTTCCAGATTGTCAAGGTTAACCAAGTATCTGCCATGTGGCAAGATATGCCCTGGGTCATAACCTGCTCAATCCGGGCTTGAAGGTTGATATGGTTGCGACCATGAGCCCAGGAGAGGTTCATTTCCTCTGTGATTGAATAAAGAGTTCAAACGAATTTGCACTGTTGTGCCCATGAGTGGAAGGCAGAGGAAAGAAATAGAAGGATATCACTCTATGGCAGCATTGATAATGGTGTTCTCTATGCTGCCTGTTGCAGAAACATTCAATGACCAGAATGTTCAAAACCAAGCCAATAAGTTTGAATTTTCCATGTTGATTTGGCTCTCAATTGAAATTCAGACAGCTTGTAGGTGATCAGAGTAGTGCGTAACTTGGACGTCAAGATGTGGATGAGATTGCAGCCTGTCCCTGATACTCTACTATATAAAAAAATAAGTACGAGTTTTGCCGGGCTACGCCACGGCCCACACCCCAAGTTCTTTTCTAAAAGTTTACATGAGGGTTTTGTGAGGTGCTCAAATCATCAGTCCTGCTTTTCCAGTAGAAGGAAAATAGTGGCGGTGTTGAAGGCCCTCTCAGAGATTCCATTAGTTTTTTTGTGACTATATAGTGGCTGTGCTCACGGCTAATGCCGAGCGTACTTCTAAGGTCCTGAGATCGAACCTCGATGTGTACATTTTTTTCTATTCGCCTTTTTTTTTCTATCATGCTCATGGCAAGAAGCATTAGGCTTGTTGGCAGTTCTCCTTTCTCTGTCTCTTTTTGTCTTCCTTTTGCTGTTCCTTTTTTCTATTCCTTTTCTTTTTTTCAAGTTTATGCATAAAAACCTTCTGGTGCTCAAAATCTAGTCCCACAGGCTTCCTTGTGGACGTTGAAAGTCATTAGTAGACCTGTTGTGCAAGCTACAGTGTCCTATGAGGGAAAAAAGAGATGAAAAAGGGAAGGAAAAGGGAGTTACAATGGGGGGTTTCATAGTAGCTCTTTTTTCTTCCCATTTTGCTTGCCTTTTTTTGTGCTTTTCAATGGTTTGTGCACTTAGACATGATATTTTCTCCCTTTTCACTCTTTTTTACATAGCTAAACTGGAAAAGGGGAAAACAAAAATACAGGGCAAAAAACGATGGGAATGTAAAAAGGGCAGAAAAAAGGGAGTGAAAAAGAGCTACTGTGAATGACCCTATTGTAGTTGTTACCTCAAAATGTTCCAACCCTACCCAATCATGTACAATAATAGGGGTAGTCAGAGTAGACGATTCTGGAGTGATTATGGGCACCATTATGGACCACGATTATGAGTGATTTTAATCGTGGGATGATTACCATAAATCCAAAATACACAGAATCACTGTACAATCAGCTCTGGAGGTGATTATGCAACAGTTATGCAATGATTAATTTACAATTTAAACATCAATAATTGTGCATAATTGGTGGTCATAAGTGCCTGCAAAATCACTCCAACTCTGACTGCCCCTAATGAACACTAATGCTGCAAGGGGTCTCATGGGGAAAAAAATCTCTGGGTCTTGTCAGCCTCCTGTGGTTTGACAATCCACTCATCCAGCCCTGCCCGAGTCCTGCTTTATTCTGCAACAACCGGTTACCAGTACGATTCAATCCCTGCTGCTGTCAAAACTACACTGTTTGTTAGTTAGCAAGTACTGTGTCCTGTACTTACATCCCAATGTTCACGTGCCAGTCATGTTTGGAGTTGCATTCCATCTTCAAGTTATTAAGGCGCACAACATGGAGGCAGGGTCAGTAGATTTACACATGAAACTCCATGACTTGGGGAGATGTGAGTGGATATGCATCTACGGAAAACAACAAATATACTGACCTATTTTACTTATAGCCTCGGATTAGATTTTGAGGGACATCAAACAAAAGGAAATTCTACTGCTGACCTTCTTCAGTCCGGAGGTCGTAGCCATAGACAAAAATGGGTTCCAGTGAGAATTGAATGTGCAGGAAACACACCACATCAAACAGATGGCCTAAATGTTTTCAGTGAGTTGGCTGAGTGAAGGTGTACAATTATATCAACCTTGGTTTTGAGTCATCCAAAAAAGCAGTTGTATGTATGACCTTGGGCATCTTTTTTTTTTTTGTTGCAGCAGAACTCAGTTGTGTGTCCAAATCTGGCAAAGTAGAAGTTGACCTTCCAGATTGTCAAGGTCAACCAAGTATCTGCCATGTGGCAAGATATGCCCTGGGTCATAACCTGCTCAATCCGGGCTTGAAGGTTGATATGGTTGCGACCATGAGCCCAGGAGAGGTTCATTTCCTCTGTGATTGAATAAAGAGTTCAAACGAATTTGCACTGTTGTGCCCATGAGTGGAAGGCAGAGGAAAGAAATAGAAGGATATCACTCTATGGCAGCATTGATAATTGTGTTCTCTATGCTGCCTGTTGCAGAAACATTCAATGACCAGAAGGTTCAAAACCAAGCCAATGAGTTTGAATTTTCCATGTTGATTTGGCTCTCAATTGAAATTCAGACAGCTTGTAGGTGAGCAGAGTAATGTGTAACTTGGACGTCAAGATGTAGATGAGATTGGGGCCTGTCCCTGATACCCTACTATATAAAAAAATAAGTACGAGTTTTGCTGGGCTATGCCACGGCCCACACCCCAAGTAGAAATGGTCGATGATTATGGGGTTATAGTCTCAATACAGAGGTGCAGCCTCAGAGGCGCAATGCCAGCCGGTCCAGTGTTATATCCGCGCTTTGTCGGACCGGCCGGCCCGGCCGGCCCGGTCCGGCAATTCCCGAGAGGGTTTTCACGCTATGAAGGTCTACTGAGCGTTTCCCTTCTAATCACTGATTACTCATCGGGCCGACGGACTTGTATTTCTCCGAGGCCTTATTGTCTAGTCCGACTTCTTTCTCGGGTGTCCTTACCAAGCCCGAAGTCCTTTATTGTTTAACCTTACTAAGTCACCTTGCTACCTTATTGTTTAACGTTTCTTACTTACCAATATCTCATACGCTATTGTATTCAATAGACAATAGCGTACTTAGTTTAAAAAGCTAGTTAGATATGTTTTGTACTTCAGTTTGATTATTGATTGTTTCTTCGCTATCTCGGCGTTGGTCGAGCCTCTGTCTTCATCCTCTATTCGGACTTCAACCCCGAACTCCGAACTCCGTGACTCCAGACTATAGTCTTGTGCGGAACTGCGGACCCGAATAGTCGCTCACTCTATTCTTTGTAGTGTTGCGAGAAACCGTGAACTCCGAGGTCGGACTTCCTCGGCCTTGGCCTGACTCGACATATAACATCCAGTTGGAATGCTTGCTGACACCGAACTGGTAATAGTGTAGATGGTGGTAGTGTCGTTGGAGTAAGGGGTCGAAACGGCCGAGGATGTTGGAGTAGTTGTAGGAGTATAACCGGTGGTGGTAGTGGAGTTTGAGCAAGGCGTCGAGACAGTGGAGGATGAGGTCAGAGTTGTATAACTGGTAGTGGTGGTGGCATTTGAGCAAGGCGTAGTATTATAATTCTGGGCGAAGACCTGGATCCAGAGTTCATTAACCTAAACTCTGCAACATGCTAGGTCGTAGATACGCACCTCCAAAGGTAGAAGAGGAATCACGGAGAGGAATGACACGAGAGTTTTCATATTGAAGGAGTTCTATGTGGTTGGAGGTACAGAAACAAGTAGGGAATTGAGGGTTCCAGTCAATGCCTTTATATCTCGAGACAGAATACCAATCTGGGATATTTTGACGCCCCCTGCTGACACGTGCAACTCTAGCGCTCATGCGTGGTGGAATGCTGTCTCCGAACTGGCATTTACTGTATGTTGAGGACAAGTCGAGCACGCTGCCTGTCGAGAATTCTCGTTTTCAAATAGAGCGGAAATAGAGCGGGGTGAGTTTCCAACATGTTATATGTCGAGTCAGGTCAAGGCCGAGGAAGTCCGACCTCGGAGTTCGCGGTTTCTCGCAACACTACAAAGAATAGAGTGAGCGACTATTCGGGTCCGCAGTTCCGCTCAAGACTATAGTCTGGAGTCACGGAGTTCGGAGTTCGGGGTTGAAGTCCGAATAGAGGATGAAGACAGAGGCTCGACCAACGCCGAGATAGCGAAGAAACAATCAATAATCAAACTGAAGTACAAAACATATCTAACTAGCTTTTTAAACTAAGTACGCTATTGTCTATTGAATACAATAGCGTGCGAGATATTGGTAAGTAAGAAACGTTAAACAATAAGGTAGCAAGGTGACTTAGTAAGGTTAAACAATAAAAGACTTCGGGCTTGGTAAGGACGCCCGAGAAAGAAGTCGGACTAGACAATAAGGCCTCGGAGAAATACAAGTCCGTCGGCCCGATGAGTAATCAGTGATTAGAAGGGAAACGCTCAGTAGACCTTCATAGCGTGAAAACCCTCTCGGGAATTGCCGGACCGGGCCGGCCGGGCCGGCCGGTCCGACAAAGCACGGATATAACAGTATCCCCCTCTTAAGACTCTTACCCTCAAGAGTCTTCGGAGTTAATCCTGTTTGATCCGCCCGGAAAATATCGGTTGCCGAAATCACCGATGTCCGAGAATGTCCGAGGACGGCGACCGAAGTCCGGTATGTCCGTAAGTCCGATAAATCCGCAGCCGCGGGAGTGTGAAGTGAAAGACATATATAAGGAGGTCGATTCGGAGTCGGAGTTTAAAATCCCCCTTGACTTGAACCACCATGTCGTCCTCGAATATCGTTGTCCCGCCCCACGGTAAGTCGTCATCGGTTTTCGTCGGCATCGTCGCTGACAACACCGACAGCCTGCCGCCGCTGCCGCCGCACTGGGCGGACCTGTTTGAAGAAAATCGGAAGGTCCCAGGGCTGCATCGAGTGCCAGCAGTCCAAGGTGAAGTGCGAGTGGACTTTGGGCCCCGCCGACTCCGACCCCCGACCCCCGAACTCCGCTCCCCCCGTGGCTAGCGGCTCTGGGCCCTCGGCCCCCGACGCTGTCGCAGCAGCGGGCCCCTCGTCGGAGTCGCCTCGGAGACCGAAACGTCGGAGTCCGAGGTCGCACCCCGGGGTCCCCGCGACCAAACGTTACCGCCCTCCCCGCCACAACTGCGGCCTCGCATGCCCATGCTGGTTCGAAATCGCCCAGCTGAAGCTGGTGGTCAAGACCGCCAGCGAGCGCTATCGCTTGATCCGCGCTCAGCACCGACGCAACCGCCTGAGCCGACTGCAGCTCAACCACTCCATCCTACGGATCGAGGAGTGGATCAAGTCCGCCGACGCGGACTTCACTTTATACCCACTGCCCATTTTCAGGACCCGCGTCTCACCGTCCCCCGAGCTCTCCGAGGTTACGCGCCTCGACGACCCCGAGCTCGAGCCCGATCTGGATACCATTTGGTACGGGTTCGGGGATGATGTGATTGAGGACGGAGTTCGGTCTCGGGAACCGACGGCGAACCCCGAAGTGATGGATGTCGATGTCTCGGAGGTTTCGGGGTCGGTGGCCAAGGGAAAAGGAAAGGAGAAAGCGATGGAGTCGGCGTCCGAAGAGGAGGAGGAGGAGGAGTCCGAAGAGAAGGAGGAGGAAGAACAAGAGGAAGGTTCGGAGTGGGGAGGAATTCCCCCGGAGGACTTGTAGATAAAAGCCTCGGGGTTGTATATAGAATATTTTCCTTGGTTGTAACGCGAAGTCGTGTCCGATGTCCGATGTCCGATGTCCGATGAAAGGGCCGATGTCAGAGGAAGTCCGAATGTCCGATGTCCGAAGGTCAATAGTTCGGACCCGGCTTGTCGGGGTATCGGAGGTGGAAGCTATCGACAAGTTCTGGTGCGTGAACGTCGTCAGCTCCGACCCATGTATACTGCTCATCGGTGTTCTCGTATCCGAGCCATTCTAGCTTGTAACGGAGTTTGACTCGGAATCTCCGATCTAGCTTTGAGTCAACGATGTCCTTAACTTCAAAGTGCTCCTCGCCGTCAACGACTTCAACAGCCGCCGGAGGCTCCGGAGCCCGAGAAGGATAAGGATTAGGAAGGTGTGTCTCAAGCTGAGAGACGTGAAAGACCGGATGGATACTCCGAAGCTCCTTCGGAAGCCGAAGGGTATAGGACATAGAGCTGGGTTTGGCGATGACTTCGTAAGGTCCGAGATACTGCTCGGAGAACTTCGGAGTTGGACGAGTGGTTCGGATATGCTTCGCCAAGACGTAGGCCGAATCTCCGATGTTAAAGGTCGGACCGGGGTTCCGACGCCGATCGGCCGTGTCCTTGTATCGGAGTTGAGCGGAGGTGATCTGCTCTCGGAGAAATTCGTGAAGACTTTGAAGGTCGACGGCCATGTCTTTAGCGTAAGTGTTAGCCACATCACGCTCCGAATGAATGGTTAAAGCAGGATGGTAGCCCTTGTTCGCGAAGAAAGGTGAAACTCCGGTAGATGCGTTCGGAGAGTTGTTGTATGCGAACTCCGCCAGAGGTAATAGGCGGTCCCAGTCATCCTGTTGGTAAGAAGTATACATTCGGATGTACTGTTCCAAGGTCTGATTAGCGCGCTCGGTTTGCCCATCGGCCTCGGGGTGATACCCCGAAGTGAAGTGCAATTCCATGTTAAGCAGTTCGCCTAAAGACCGAAAGAACACCGAAATGAACTCCGAACCCCGATCACAGGTGACGTGGGAAGGAACTCCGTGTTTTGAAAAGACGTGAATAAGAAAGAGTTGAGCCAGCTCCACTGAAGTGATGTGAATGGTGCAAGGGATGAAGATCCCTTGCTTTGAAGAGCGGTCAATAATGACGAGAATGTTGTTGAAACCACTGGATAAAGGTAGTTCCTCGATGAAGTCCATAGAAATTGAGTGCCAAGGCCGAAGTGGGACCGGAAGGGGCTTCAAAAGCCCGTAAGGTTTGTGCCTAGGCTTCTTGTTGCGTTTGCACAAGACACAAGATAGACAGAAATCCCGAACGAAACTCCGAAGGTTGGGCCAGGTATAACCCCGACGCACGAGCTCCAAAGTCCGATTCTGTCCGAAGTGCCCCGAAAGGACATGGTCGTGGTGGTATTGAAGAACTCGGACTCGGAGTTCGTCCGAAACTCCGTTGACTAAAGGCACGTAGATGCGTTCATCAATTCGGAGAAGGCCTTTGTTGTCGATAGACCATCGGCCGGAGTCCGAAGCAGCATGTCCGAGTCCGATGACGGCCGCGGGGTCATCTCGGAGATGGGCTAAAATGTCGGAGTGGAGCTGCTCGGTGTCCATAATGACCGAAGCCCGAAGGACTGGTTCTTCAAGATAAGTGGCTCGGAGTGACACTGATAACTGATCCTGAGTGAAAACGGGGCGAAAATTATGAGGGTTAACTTGGCTGTAAGCCCTATCCCCATCTTTAGGGTAGACGTCCCATCGTCTAGTTAATGCGTCCGGCTTGCCACCTAAGCGACCAGGGCGAAAGCGAATGACCATATTGAAATGGCAAAGGTACTCGGACCAGCGCACTTGTCGACGAGTCAAGACCTTTGAAGTAGAGAAGTACTCCAGGTTCTTGTGGTCAGTGACCACGTCGATAGTAAGTGGTGCGCCTTCGAGATAGTGACGCCAAGTTTTGAAGGCATCAAAGATGGCTAGGAGTTCCTTGTCGTGAACGTCATAGTTCAACTCCGAAGGATTGAAGGAACGACTCCGAAAAGCCACCGGGTGGATTTCACCGTCATCTCCGAAGATCGAGAGTATGGCGGCTAGAGCGTAGTCCGAAGCATCGGTCTCAACGATGATTTGTCGGCCCGGAACCCAATGGTGAAGGATCGGGGCTTCGGAGAACGCATTCTTGAGGCGTTCGAACGCCGATTGGGCCAACTCCGACCAGTCCCATTTAACTCCGGATCGGGTCAAACGTGTAAGGGGAATGGTGATGTCGGAGTAGCCGTTGATGAAACGCCGATAGAAGTTGCAAAAGCCGAGGAAGGATTGAATGTCTTTAACCTTCCGAGGGACTGGCCAGCCAAGAATGGCATCAACCTTGTCCGAGGCCATCGCGAAACCATCGGGGGAGAGGATGTAACCGAGGTATTCACAAGTCGTAACTCCGAACTCGCACTTCGGAAGTTTGCAGTAAAGTCCGGCTGCGCGTAATCTCCGAAGGACTTCTCGGACATGCGAGGTGTGCACATCGGAGTTGTCGGAGTAGATTAGGATATCGTCAAGATAGACGACCACGCAGATGTCGAGCAAGTCCGAAAAGAGGCTATTCACAAAACGTTGAAAGGCCGCAGGTGCATTAGTCAGCCCTTCGGGGACGACTCGCCACTCATATGAGCCGTAACGAGTCCGAAAGGCCGTCTTCGGCTCATCACCTTCGGCGATACGCAGCAGGTGGTAGGCATGTCGGAGATCGAGCTTGGTGTAGATTCGGGCTTTGCCCGGAGCGTCGAGTAAGTCCGAAATGAGCGGAAGAGGGTAGCGATCCTTCTTCGTAATGCGGTTAAGTCCTCGGTAATCGACGCAAAGCCGAAGGCTTCCGTCTTTCTTCTTAGCGAAGAGTATCGGAGCACCGTGACTGGACTTCGAAGGGTAAATGAAGCCCGCCTTTAAGTTCTTGTCAATGAACTCGCGCAAGGCCGTGAGTTCGGACTCGGACAACGAATAAATATGTCCGATCGGCGGTACTTCACCGTCCTCGGTGTCTATTCGGAGGTCAAACTCCCGATGAGGAGGAAGATTGAATGCTTCGGACTCCGAGAACACGTCGGCGAAGTCATGATACTCCGAAGGCAAGTACGACTGGTCCGAAGCTAGTGTCGAGGACCGAGCGTGGACATCTTCGGCCTTCGGGGTTGCACAAAGAGTATACTGCACCGTACCGGCTTGTCCGATGATCATGGAATAAGCGGCAGCGGAGACGAGTGAAACCAAGGGTGTGGAAATCGGAGGGCTGGTAAAGCCCGAAGAGGAGTCCATAGAAGGACCGAGGTCCGGTAAAGACGTCGTCGGGTTTTCTGGTACAACTCCGAACGCTGGTAAGCCAGTCGTCGGAGTCGGCTCGGAGTTGTTCAACAACTCGGAGTCCGGCAGAACTGAGGCAGGACTAGTGTCCTGTGGTGTCGACACTGATGGACCAAGCGGAGTGGAACGGAAAGAGATACTAGCTGCCGACCAGTCAATCAACGGATTGAAGCGGTGGAGCCAGTTGTATCCAAGAACCAGTTCAGAAGGTGAATCAAGACGGGTGACGTAAAAATCCATTGAATGGACTTCACCAGATGGGAATCGGATTAACAGAGTGATCTGCTTTTTGATAATAGAGGACGAGCCGTCGAGGTATCGCAACCGGATCGGATGTATTTCGGAGGTCGGCCATGCGCTCTTCATTACAATTTCTGAAGAAATAAAACAATGTGACGACCCCGAGTCGATAAGTGTCCGTAAAATGGTGTCGAGTCCCGAGGCGAGTGAGTCCGATAAAGTAGTAGCATAGAGATCGAGGTATAAGGCATTAGGTGAAAGAGAGGACGCGTTGAGATAGACTTCTTCCGTGGGCACTCCGAGAGAGTCAACGCAACTCCGAACGGGTGCTGGAGTTTCGGAGTTGCTGGTCATTTTTTTGACTCAGTGGACGGAGTGGCCTCGGAGTTCGGAGTCGTGGCGGATGCCCGACCCTGTGAAGGTGTAGTCCTCTTCTTACAATCCGCTGCCTGATGTCCCTTTCCACCACAATACATGCACAACCCTTCCTTCAAACGTTGAGCGCGCTCGGTGTCCGTGATTTTGCCGTTCTTGCCTAACTTGTCGGCGTAGGGCTTCGGAGTTCTCGGGGTTGCGGACCCCGAGGCTGCTCCGGTCGACGACGCGGATGCCGAGGAAGGATTGTTGGTGGATTTCGGAGTTTGTTGTGGCTTCTTTCCACCGCTGCCACCACCCTGACCCGAAGACCGAGACGCGGTGTTCGGGGTAGAGTCGGGGTTGCCTTCGCGCTTCTTCTCCGACTCCCGCTTCCAATAGCGCTGATCAATGCGCTGTGCCAAAGTCCGAAGTCCGACTAGATTTGTCGGAGGATCAAGGACCGCGAGTTGGTTCTTGATCCGACTAGGCAATCCTTCGTAGAACTGGGACCGAAGTGCCGCTTCACCCCAGCGAGTCATCGCTGCCTGGGTGTTGAACTCGACGATGTAGGTCGAGATCGGGTCCGAGGGCTTCATCCGAAGCGTTCGGAGTTTGCTTTCGGCATCTCCGACAGGGTCATGCGGTCCGAAGACCGACATCAACTCCTGAATGAAGAGTGAAAAGTTGCCGTCCCAGTCGGGGACAGTACTGTCCGTGGCAAACATAGCGGGTTGGAACCAAGCGGCCGCTGCCCCTTTCAAGTATGAAAGGACAAAGATGATGCGGTCGTCATCCGAAGGAAAGTCCTGAACTCGCTCGGCGAAGTGAAGTCCGCATTGCGAGAGAAATAAAGGAAGTTTGGAGGGGTCCGAGCCGTCGAAAGGCTCGGGGTTTCGGAGGTTGGATCGTGAACTCCGAACGGGACCCGAATTAGCTCCCGAAAGCGACCGAAGGACGGTAGTAAGATCGTTGAGTCCGCTGAAAATCCGAGCACCGATCTCGGCGTCGTCCGGACTCCGAGGCCGACGCCGAGGGACAGGTCCACCACCTCCGGGCCCACCAGGACCATCATCATCCCCGTCGTCACCCCCACCTGGGGCACCTCCCACAGGTTCCTCGGGTTCGGTGTTCCGAGTCGGAGGGCGCTCGGAGTTCTCTGCCTCGGGCTCCGGGGCTGGAGCCTCTTCGGTATCAACCTCCTGAATAGAGGCCACCGAGGGCACTCTCATCTGAGTCGGAGGGATTCCAATCGGAGATGGAGTCACCGGAGTTGTACCCCGACGGAGAAGCGGAACTGGCGCGGTATTTGGAACTGATGCCGAACGTAGACGAGGTATGGGATGAAAGACAATAGGAGATGGGGGTTGTTCCGAAGATTGGCCGAGAGTAGGTGGTTGAACCGGAGTTTGACCGAGAGTAGGAATGTTAGAAAATAGTCGGGATTCCCGACGTTCTCGGTGTTGGTGTGTCGGAATTAAAGGGTTAGGGGCGGTATTGCCCGGTGTGAAGAGATTGGGATTGAAGTATGATCCAGACATGGCGAACCGAATAGGTGAGTTTGATTATACTGTTATATGTCGAGTCAGGTCAAGGCCGAGGAAGTCCGACCTCGGAGTTCGCGGTTTCTCGCAACACTACAAAGAATAGAGTGAGCGACTATTCGGGTCCGCAGTTCCGCTCAAGACTATAGTCTGGAGTCACGGAGTTCGGAGTTCGGGGTTGAAGTCCGAATAGAGGATGAAGACAGAGGCTCGACCAACGCCGAGATAGCGAAGAAACAATCAATAATCAAACTGAAGTACAAAACATATCTAACTAGCTTTTTAAACTAAGTACGCTATTGTCTATTGAATACAATAGCGTGCGAGATATTGGTAAGTAAGAAACGTTAAACAATAAGGTAGCAAGGTGACTTAGTAAGGTTAAACAATAAAAGACTTCGGGCTTGGTAAGGACGCCCGAGAAAGAAGTCGGACTAGACAATAAGGCCTCGGAGAAATACAAGTCCGTCGGCCCGATGAGTAATCAGTGATTAGAAGGGAAACGCTCAGTAGACCTTCATAGCGTGAAAACCCTCTCGGGAATTGCCGGACCGGGCCGGCCGGTCCGACAAAGCACGGATATAACACAACAATGCAATACAGTGAAATGGCGGACCAAAGCCGCACCGAATGCAAGATGTCTTTGCAGTACTGACTCGGACAGAGAGAATGATCATGTTGCCCGTGCACGTTACAATTGCCCAAACTGATTGACGCTGCGAAGTATTTGAACTAGGAGCCGCTATTCCTGCCACAGAAAAGGCGCTCGATGACCCAGTTTTCTGTTTTCTGTGGGGCGTAGAAACATTCCACCTGCCACAGCTGTTCCTAGATTCCTGTAGATCAATCTCCTGTCAATATGTGTTTCATCTTAACCTCAAGTTTGAATGACATTTCAAGTGAAAGATGACAGCAATAGCCCTGAACGAGATCTATACACAGAGGATAACTTTGCCTACTCCACAGAAATTGGACAGTGGATTCCCACATTCATCCTATCTTGATGATCCATGATCCCGGCAGAAACCCTTGAAACACAATAGCATGCAGAAGGAGTTCAGGCCATTGCCGCCTGTTGTGCGAAGGGTGCGTTTACATCCGCATTGTCGCAGGTGTCACCAACCTGGTTGCTGTTCATGGCGATGACATGATCACCGCTGCATCCACTCGTGCTGCCAACAATCTATTCAAGTCTCAGCTCTGCAACAAATGGGAGATTTCGGACTTAGGTGATGTCCAGTTTTGCTTGGGCATCGGCATTGTCTGTGACCCCGAGTGTTGCACCATTACCCTCTCCCAAACCGTGCTCATTGACCACCTTGTCGTCCAGTTCCATCAATCTGATGCTTATCCCACACGGTGAAATAGTTGGTCAGGTTCAACGGTCAGAATAATGCAACTGCCAAAATTTCCCCTATCGAACAACTGGGTTTCACCTAACTCACAAAGTGAGATTAAGCACGACTAAATCGATGGTAAACAGACTCCAACACCACACACTCTTTTGACGACCGAGATACACTGTCGAGATTCGGGTCTTTTTGGACACAAGTGTAGGTCCAAGGAAACCACGAGTAAACATATTTGTCACGAAAGTATTCAATTCCCGTTCCCCCAAGGATGGCTAAGTCTCAACTAGCTTTCTTGAAGTGGTGTTCAAGACACAACCTGAATTTATCGGTTGGTTCCCAACGTGGATTCAAGTGTCTCAACTATGCAAAGATAACGGCTGTGAACCGGCTTGGTTTTGTGGGCCCGGTTTTGTTGGCTCGCACCTTATTCCGACAATGATTGGCTCGCACCTCAAACTTGCTGCCTCGCACCCCGTAACAATGGCTCGCGCCTCAGACTATGGCTCGCACCCCGTAACAATGGCTCACACCTCAGACTATGGCTCACGCCCCGTAACAATGGCTCACACCCCATAACTATGGCTCGTGCCTCAAACAAAGTCTTATTCTGAAACCGCACTTAAATTCCAAGGCTATTTGACAGCCAAAGATTCAAGCCCAAACGTCGACTCCGTGCGCAAGGGCTTTATTGCTCCTCATTGGATAAGCCAAAGTTGTGTAATCAACTCAGTGTTTCCTCCCGAATAAGGTTCCCAGTGTCCCAATAGATGTCAGAGGTGGATATTATGATTCTCCCTTTGGTAGTGAGCATTGCGGTTGCCTTCCCACGTATAGAGGGTGTTTCAGGACTTTGATATTTGGGCTTCAAGCCTTAATCCGGATCTGACCCCTAGTGATTCAAGGGTGCCGTCTCCTGGAATAAGCCATAGGCGCCAGTGTTTAGGATGATAATGCAATATGGCTCTTGGTTGCATGTTTGGAGCTCACACCAACCACTGGATGAGCGCAGAATGACATGCATTCGTAAAATTTGAGGTTTCGCAAATTTCGCGGCTTATCACCGGCCATACGGATTGCTTAAACCGCTTCCGGTTCCGCTCCGGCCTTGGCATTCCATTTCCATGGACTTCATCGAGCAACTCCCTCTCTCCGGCGAGTTTGACTGCATTCTGGTGGTTGTTGATCGGGTTCATGCATTCGTAAAATTTGAGGTTTCACAAATTTTGCAGCTTATCAACGGACACCCATGGAAGCTGGTCTTCGTCTCCTCCGCCCATCCCCTGAGTCTCGCGTTACCCTCTCTCAGCTGGATGTTGACCGCCTTGCGCAAACCCCCTACCGATCCCTTGTCTGCAGCATGATGTACGTTGCGATGGGCACTCGCGCCGACATTGCATTCGGTGTTAACCACCTGGCAGGGTTCCTTGACAACTATGGATTTGACCACTGGTGCGCTGCTATTCGGGTTCTCCGCTATCTCAAAGGGATGCACACACTGGGTCTCGTACTCGGTGGGGCTGAAGACGTTGGTCTGAAGGGCTACAGCGGCTTGGACTTTGCCAATGATCCAGCGAAGAGGAAGTCCGTGATGGGCTACACCTTCTCGCTTGGTTCTGGTGCGATTTCCTGGGCCTCTCGGTGTCAGAAGGCGGTTACGCTGTCATCCACGGAAGCAGAATACAGCGCGGCATCGGAAGGCGCCAAAGAGTCTTGCTGGCTCCGTATGCTCTTGCGCGGTATCACCGTTCCCATCAACCACCCTACACCTCTTCTCGGTGACAACAACAGCGCTCACATCCTTGCCAGCGACCCCGCTTTCCACTCCAGACTTAAACATATTGACAACTGCTACCACCATATCCGGGACTGCGTAGAGGAGAAGAAGATATTCCTTCCCTACGTCCCTACTTCCGACAACGTTGCAGATGCCCTGATGAAAGCCCTTCCCGCTCCCATTTTCCTTTGCCATCGTGCCGCTCTGCTCGGTCAGCCATCGGATGCTTCAGGGGGTGTGTTCCGTAGCCTTTCCGCAGCTTAGGCTGAGGGGGTGTGTTGGTTCCAGCCATTGTGCTTGTCTGCGGAGGAACGGTTAGCCTGAGTATCGGGAATATATGGATCACGGACTCTATTTGCATTTGGTTCCGCTGACGCGCTTACCTCTCATCTGTTCCACTCGGTACATTTGGGAGGTAAGCACGTTCAGCACTATATACACGCTCGTTAACTCACATGAGCCCAATATAAGCACCAGATGTCAGTTCAACATCTGCCACAAACTAGACTGCCGCTGACTGCTGCTGAAATTGCCGCGGCATGCGGCAGCGTCACTGCGGCGGCACAATCCCTTTGCCCTTCATTTCGTTGCTAGGTTGGCCGTATATTTTTGTGACCTGATGTGACAACTGTGGTCAATTATTTCGCTTAGCTCTCCTCCATTAATCCCGCACACCATCCTGATGGATCTCGCCTTCCCGCCTCGACGCAACCCCATTGCCACCGCTTCGAATAGAAATCTAACTGAAGAGGTTGGAAGATCAGTCTGAGTAATTATTTATGAGAAAGCTTGGAGTGGTCCAGGAAGATGGATAATTGTCCTCATTGTCAAGAGGTGTCGAGCAGCTGACTGATGACAGGCAACCATTAGTGTTCTTCTGAAATGAGATTAAACTCTGATACTGATGGCTATTTCGCTCATTTCGGAGCTTTCCGGTCACGCTCGTGGTGAAATGGAAAATGGAATGAAACTGAAATGAGCCCGAAATTACAGTGGGGGGTGAACATTTATTCAAATTTTGAAAACCATTACAACAAGTACATGTAACACCAGTTGATGTGCCCAGAATTCATTGGTTTCCCCAGAAAATTACCACTTCCTGGACGTAACCAGGAATGGAATGTCTGTGCCAATATCTATGCTCATTTCTTTACGCTGAAAGATGCGAGGGTGAGCCAGAATGGGCATCTTAATATGACTAGTGGTGACGAACCGACAAAGAGGTGGAAAATTCAGGCTTCGAGGTGTCTGCTCCTCTGCACGTAGATGAGATGGGGTCCTTGATGAAGCAGGGTCACGTACGCGATGGCCCGGTAAACATCAAGAACTGTATCGCCGGCCTCTGGGAAACCGAACATTCAGTCGTCGGCACAAATGAGCGAATCACTGCAGCGTTTTGTACTCACTGCAAGTCTTGACAAATGCCTACCGAATATTTGGTTAGGTATACTGGAGTGGATTGAAGCCAAGATATATGCACCTTCGTCGCGTAGCTCATCTTCTGGTCGTGGTGTGAGGACAGCTTGTTGTTGGAAGCCCCGAAGCAAAACTGCACCCTGGTAAGCACTCATGTGCACATACGGCGGGTTAGAATCACAACACACCACTGCTGGCTTTGCATCGTTTTTGAAGCATGAAAGATGGTGCTTTCCCTCGTCGAGATGACGGGGAGTCGGGTACTACGCCAACAGAGGGTCAAAACCAGCTACAAAAAATTCGGAGGATGCACCCACAAGATACGGCATTTCGAGGGAATTTCCGCTATGGCAATGCTGGAAGAAGGCCTAGGTCAACTCATTAGGATGCAGAGACATCGCACTAATTTATACAAAACGAACCGTAAGATGGTGATGCCTTCCAAGGCGCCCGACCTGATGTCACTGTTGAGAGGGTTAGCTTATAGGAAATCAAGTCCCATACCAATTCATCGCGAAGAGTCTAGAAGATAGTCAAGCAATTCCACGACCACTGCTAGAAATGTGGATAGGAAGACTTACATTGGCGCTTATGTGCCCTGCCTTCCTACTGTCAGTAGGACAGATGTCTGTTGAGGATTAAATCAGGTCAATTGAGAGAGTAAAGAAACCCACGGCTGACGTTGTGGCTATTCAGCCCGCCGTGCCCGGCAACTACGGGGAATGGTTTCAGACTGTTCACACATGCGGAACCCGACCCACAATAGAAAAACACATGCTTTATCCCGTCAAGATCACTAACCAGCCATTTCAAGGCGTTGAGGATATTCCGCTTCGTTGGCTGTCTAGATTCCGGGGCATCTTCGTGCAGAACACGGCTGTCATGAACATTATAGTTTTCTTCCATTCATGAGACAGGACACCGATATCTCGCACGAATTTAGCATACCTTTAATGAATTTTGCCATGACCTTCACGTCATGCTTGCCGGCTTCCATATGTCTGTCCTGCCCATCGTAACTGCAACCAATCTGTACGGATAATGAGTAACTGACTGTGAAGGAGGGTAGACCATACAAAAAGTGCTTTGATCTTCCCGCCCATGGTGAATTTTGTATGTTGGATGATGGATGCGGACGTGGATGTGGGGACCGGACATATTTAAGACCCACAGGACGGTCCATTCTCGCGTGTGTATCGGAGGGTTCACAGGGCCGATGAACATTCATCATGTCCGAAAGTGCCAGTATTCATTCGGCAGAAGGGATCGATTGCCCCTGTATTCCCGAATCGTTTAGCGCCTCAGCGTCAAGATGGCAAGTGAAGGGAGTTATATATGCCTCATATATCAGGAGGTCCTGGACGTATGTCTGGGTTTGGCGCGGTGCTGCCAGACAGAGCCTGTCAGTGTGTCAGATATAAAAGATCCGGTGATTTGGAGGATTACATTCCCGCACTTGTATAATCATTAATCATGCCCTGGGTGGTTAGGCGCGGAAAAGTCCAATTTATATCTGGGTTTAACGCGCTGCTGCCAGACCGTGCCTGAGTCGTATGACATAAAACTAATCGGAGCTGTAGAGCGGGGTGAATGAGAATCCTTTTGCGCATGAAACGACAAGCACCGTTGCATCTCTGGATCTGTTGCCTTAATGGAATCTTCCTTGCGCACAGCATAGAATCCAAGCAGGAGGATGGAAGGCCCCATGCTGGTAGTGCGCGGGAAAGATTCTATAATAAATACCATCGCAGGGACAGGGGCGTTCCTTCGAACAGTACCCATTGTGTCATTGCCATTGGGCCGGAATCATGCGCCCCGCATCATGAGATAGTGCAAGCGCTAAATATGTTCAGCGCCTGGCTTCGGGGTGACAGCAGGTGGGATCCATCACCGAGAATTGGGGATGGGTACTTTGACGTTGTGAGAGCCGATGGCAGTCGTGAACGCAACGGGTTAATCGCCAAGAAACCATGATTTCATGGCGGCTTTGTTGACCGGCAGGAAATTAGCCGGGGCGACTCGACTCGACGGAGCCTCAAGGGTACGGCGTCCTTCACGGTGACTGGTCACTAGGGGCATAGCGATATCAGTCATGAGACAGCGCACATCGGGTGAAGGTACTCGACTTGGATGCCACCTCCACCGTGCTCCGAGAGGGTGAGTGAATTCCTGGTCAGCGGTCGGATGAATGCACTTCGTGAAACCTTTTATTTAAGTACGTTGTCGGCGTCGATAGTGGTGCGGAGACTCGCTTACTTTTCTTTCGTCGTGCGCTTTTTCCCACTGGGTTTTGACATACGGAGGTTTTTAA
Source organism: Mycena maculata (assembly GCA_029448575.1). NCBI lineage: Eukaryota > Fungi > Basidiomycota > Agaricomycetes > Agaricales > Mycenaceae > Mycena > Mycena maculata. The sequence goes on along the minus strand of JARJLG010000095.1, from coordinate 84,849 downwards.
GTGATACAATATTTACGATACTTGCTCCGTCCTTTTTTCTGTACCATTTAGACCGGAATTGTGATAATAAAACACATATATTTTTCATCACAATTTTCAGTGAAAAAGTGAATCAAAAGATGATGAACAGGTATCTGCAAAACCCACTTCTTCATTTTTCACCCAAGATTTTCACAGATTTTATTTTATTTTTCCCAGTGTAAATTGTGGTGAGAAGTTTTTAAGTTTGTCACCTCCATTTTCACCTGGAAACTATGCTGCTCAAGTTGGTGCTTTATTCATCCCAACTATATTTTACATCTGCTCTTCTAAATATTTTATTTTAGTTTCTCAAAATATATATTTTTGACCGGGTTTAAGACAAAAAATATATTTTCTGAGTCATTCCAACTATTTATTTCTCGTTTTGACGGACTTCAAACTACTTTTTTGGCCGATGTTGAAACTATTTTCTTACAACATCAGCTAAGATACGGACTCAGGGGAGCAGGCAATGCTCGATAGGGTCCCTTGAACCCAGCGCTTGAAAATGTGTTCGCAGCGGCAGGCTATTAGGTAGTGTTGTGCAGCAGGTTCTTCCAAGTTTGGCCATGCTATTTTCGGGCCATATTTCCAGTTGCGAATTTCCAGTCTCCCGTCTCTGTTATATCCATGCAACATCCCCAGCCCTCTCGTTAACCTTCTGGTAGTTCCGGTAGGCTCCGAGGCTCCAGTATATTACCGGAGCCTCCGGACCATCCGGTATCATCGGGTTTCTACGCAATGAAGGATTACTGAGGGTTTCCCGTTTATCGGTCCTTCCGTCTTCTCACTTATTGTTCTACGATTTAACATCAGTCCTCCTGACTTGTCTTATTGTTAAGAACCACCCTCCTTCCTTATATGGAAAACAATTAGCTACTTAGTATAAATACGTCTTTAATATGTCTTATACATCAGATTGATAATTGACGTTGCTTGGCTCACTTCCCTTGCACTGAGTCGTCTCCGTACTCTCCGGTTCCCTCCGGTACTCCGACTTGTCTTCCTCTATCGGATACCTGCCGGTTAGGGTAGTCACTCACCCTTGACCCCCCTGTGGTGTTGTGATCCTTCTCTTTATACGTTTCCGGACCCTCCGGCCCTTTGACGCTCCGACATACCGGAGCCTCCGGTGAAATGGTTGCTCAGGTTCAACGGTCAGAATAATGCAACTGCCAAAATCCCCCCTATCGAACGACTGAGTTACACCTAACTCACAAAGTGAGATTAAGCACGACTAAATCGATGGTAGACAGACTCCAACACCACACACTCTTTTGACGACCAAGATACACTGTCGAGATTCGGGTCTTTTTGGACACAAGTGTAGGTCCAAGGAAACCACGAGTAAACGTATTTGTCACGAAAGTATTCAATTCCCGTTCCCCCAAGGATGGCTAAGTCTCAACTAGTTTTCTCGAAGTGGTGTTCAAGACACAACCTGAATTTATCGGTTGGTTCCCAACGTGGATTTAAGTGTCTCAACTATGCAAAGATAACGGCTGTGAACCGGCTTGGTTTTGTGGGCTGTTTAGACCCGGTTTTGTTGGCTCACGCCTTATTCCGACAATGATTGGCTCGCGCCTCAAACTTGCTGGCTCGCGCCCCGTAACTATGGCTCGCGCCCCGTAACAATGGCTCGCGCCTCAGACTATGGCTCGCGCCCCGTAACAATGGCTCGCGCCTCAGACTATGGCTCGCGCCCCGTAACAATGGCTCGCGCCTCAGACTATGGCTCACGCCCCGTAACAATGGCTCACGCCCCGTAACTATGGCTCGCGCCTCAAACAAAGTCTTATTCCGAAACCGCACTTAAATTCCAAGGCTATTTGACAGCCAAAGATTCAAGCCCAAACATCGACTTTATGCGCAAGGGCTTTATTGCTCCTCACTCTCCAGGTCTAGTTCGGTCCTTTTGTTATTCCAAAACCAAACTTGAATTCTGAGGCCTGTTGACAGCCAAAGAGTCAAGCCCAAACATCGACTTTGTGCGCAAGGGCTTTATTGCTCCTCACTCTCCGGGTCTAGTTCGGTGCCGTCCTCCCTGGTTCTGCCCTCCTTATATACTGTACAGAAACTATTACATACGCGTGATTACTAGGCCTCGGGTATTCTACTTAATTAATTAGCCTGTGATCGGTATCAGCTGTGCGTGCCCTGGCGTTCCTAGCCTCCTAAATGTTTGTATAATGACTCCTTCAACCCCTCATGGATTAGGGGTTTATATGTTCAAATATCCCCTGAATAGGGTAATTGGCCCATATCTTCTTCTATGGTCTGTCCCCCAACTTCTGGTATCGCTAGTTGGATAATATAGGTTGTTCCCTTTCCAACGATACCCCAGATGTCCTTAATCGACATCCAGGAATATACAGTACATGCCTAATCCTGGTCGGCAGTTTATCTGGTGATCGACAACCCTTTGTCGATCAGGGGATTATATGTTCCACTATTCCCCTAAACAGGGTAATTGGCCCATATCTTCCTCTGTTGTGTGTGCCCCGACTTCTAGTATCGCTAGTTGGATAGTATAGGTTATTCCCTTTCCAACGATACCCCAGATGTCCTTAATCGACATCCAGGAACACATAGTACGTGCTTAGTCCCGGTCTGCGGCTTATCGGGTGATCGCGTCCTCACGGACCTGGTGTTTAAAATAGCAATATTGAGTCTAGGCCTTGATCCTGTGACTTGTCGTGTCGCGTTGGATAAGCCAAAGTTGTGTAATCAACTCAGCATTTCCTCCCGAATAAGGTTCCCAGTGTCCCAATAGATGTCAGAGGTGGATATTATGATTCTCCCTTTGGTAGTGAGCATTGCGGTTGCCTTCCCACGTATAGAGGGTGTTTCAGGACTTTGATATTTGGGCTTCAAGCCTTAATCCGGATCTGACCCCTAGTGATTCAAGGGTGCCGTCTCCTGGAATAAGCCATAGGCGCCAGTGTTTAGGATGATAATGCAATATGGCTCTTGGTTGCATGTTTGGAGCTCACACCAACCACTGGATGAGCGCAGAATGACATGCATTCGTAAAATTTGAGGTTTCGCAAATTTCGCGGCTTATCACCGGCCATACGGATTGCTTAAACCGCTTCCGGTTCCGCTCCGGCCTTGGCATTCCATTTCCATGGACTTCATCGAGCAACTCCCTCTCTCCGGCGAGTTTGACTGCATTCTGGTGGTTGTTGATCGGTCATCTAAGCAAGTCATTCTCATTCCTTGCGATACCCATATCAATTCTCCGGAGCTCGCTCGCCTCTTCCTTATTCACGTCTTTTCCAAACACGGCGTTCCGGCACACGTTACGTGCGACCGGGGCTCCGAATTCATCGCTTCATTCTTCCGGTCGCTGGGCGAACTTCTCAATATGGATATCCATTATACCTCCGGTTATCATCCAGAGGCCGACGGTCAAACGGAACGTATGAATCAGACTGTTGAACAATATATCCGCATCTACTGCTCGTATCAACAGGATGATTGGGATCGACTCCTTCCGCTCGTGGAATTTGCTCTCAACAACGCTCCGAACGCTTCGACCGGCATCTCCCCCTTCTTCGCTAACAAGGGTTACAATCCGGCAATCACCGTTCATCCGGAACATGATGTTGCGAACATGTACGCCAAGGATTTTGTCGTTGATCTTCAGGAACTCCATCAGTTCCTCCGGGAGCAAATCACTTTTGCCCAGGAGCGGTACAAGGAAACCGGAGATCGGAAACGGTCCCCGGAACCTACGCTTTCGATCGGCGATCAGGTTTTCATCCTCGCGAAGCATCTTCACACCAGCCGGCCTACTCCGAAATTCTCGGAGGCCCTTACGAAGTTATTGGCAAACCCAGTGCCGCTTCTTATACCATTCGGCTTCCAAAATCGTTGTCACAGGTCCATCCAGTTTTCCACATTTCTCAACTCGAACCGCACGTTCTGAACCCCTTTCCGGGACATGAGGAGCCGCCTCCGGCTGCGGTAGAAATCATCAATGGCGAGTCGCACTTCAAAATCAAGCAAATAGTTGACTCGAAGATCGACCGGAGGTTCCGAACTAAGCTCCGTTACTACGTCAAATGGCTTGGATACGAGAATACCGACAATCAGTATGCTTGGGTTGGGGCGGACGACTTGGACGCAGCCGAACACATCGACAACTTTCACCGGCGCTTTCTGAACAAGCCCGGACCCGAATATTAACTCATCACACAAAATTAAAATCAAGAAAAAACAAAACTTCGTCCAAATCAAAATACAACACTCATTATTCTATTTACAATGTCCTTTTGTCCTTAGGCCTTCACTCCACGCTTCCGGACGCTTCCGGGTTCTCCGGAGCCTCCGGCTCCCCCATCTCCTCGTCCGAATCGTCCAGTATGAACACTCCACCCTCCTCGTGGAAACCGGCTGGCGCTCCCGGCTGCAGCACGAGGATCTGGAACTTGTGCACCTCCGACTGGCTCTTCACCAGAACCGGAGGCTCCGGTGCTGGCGAAGGAGTGGGTGGCGGAGGTGGAACGGGTTCCGGGTCGGGCTTGAACGTGAGGACCGTAACGGTCCTCGCCTCCGCTGCCTGGCTTGCGACTCTGGACGTCGAGGCAATTTCTTCTTCGGGCCCTTCCGGCCCCTCCGGCGCCTCAGGCGTGTCCACCTCCATCCTCACATCCTCCCCGCCGTCCACGGACCGGAAATCCTCGGGCCAGGATGCGGAACGGGCTCGGGGCGCAACCGGAGCCTCCGGTTCCGCCTCCGAGTCCTCCGACTCGGTGGGTTCTGCCTCCTTCTCCTCCACCTCAGGACTCCCGCGCTTCATCAACCGCCGGCGCTTCACCGGGCGCGCGTCCTTGTCTTCCTCCTCCTCCTCCGTGACCTGGTCGAGCTCTGGCTCCTCCGCAAGGGAGAAGTCCCACTTGGAGGCCTCTATGTCGGCTGCCATCCACCGGAGCATCCGCTCAACTCCGGGTGGAACCTCTCGACCACTCTCCGGGATCGCGAGCGTCTTCAGGATAAGCTGGCACGCTCGGTATGCCAGCTTATAGCGCAACATGGTGCGCCCCACTTGCTCCCCGAGGTACCCGACGTGGGCCTCGAGCTCCCAGAGCTTCCCATGCACGCTTTCCTTCCCCTCGGCCTTCCGCGCCCTCCGTTCCCGCTCCTTCCGCGTACGGTCGCTCCAGTCAGCCCGCTCCGTTCAGGCGGTCCAGCGCGTCTGCGAGGGCCCCGCAACCGGTGTGGACCCTTGGCGACGAGCCTCCTGCACAGCACGCCGCTTGTTGACACGAGGCGGACCAAGGGGCCGCGCGCGGCTGCACTGAATATGCTTCGCGCGGCACTGGCGGCAGGCGGTGCGCCCCGCCTCGACCACGCAAACTTCCCTGCTCTTCCAGCAGGAATCTCAGACTACAAAAATCAAAACTGTTAGTACCGGAACCTCCGGTTTTCACTGCGACGCATCATTCTCTCCCTCCTGCTCGACGTCGCTGTCATCCTCGTCGTTCAGCTCGTCCTTCTCATCCCCTCCCTCCGCACGCTCCGGCGACACCGACTTCAAGGTCTCGATGACCGGCATCTCGTCAAACTCCGGAGCCTCTGCGTCGAGCGCCTCCAGATCATGAATGAGCTGGAGGGCACGAGCAGCCTCCTCGTTCGCCACCTCCGCGCGTTGCGCGGCCTCCTCTGCCTGTTCCTGATACGCCGAAATCAGGCGTGCCCGGCGCTCCTCCCGCTCCTCGTAAAACCGCTGTGTGGCCTCCTCGCGCAGTTCTGACGTCGTTGCACGCGCCTTCCCCTTTCCGGATTTCTTGCCATTCCCGGCGTCGCTGCGGTTGCTGTCATTGGACCCCTCGCGCCCACTGTCGGTATTTCCGTGGCTCGACATCGTATTTTGGTGTTCTTGTGCCGGAGATGGTGGTGGTGCGAAAGAAAGAAAGGTATGAGTCAAAACCAACAGCACGTGACTTTTTGATCTTGTTTATTTTCCCACGCTTCCTCATTGTTCAACAAACTTCATTCCTTTTGGGTTCCTCATGGGAGAGGAACCTAAGAGGGGGATACTGTTATATCCATGCAACATCCCCAGCCCTCTCGTTAACCTTCCGGTAGTTCCGGTAGGCTCCGAGGGTATATTACCGGAGCCTCTGGACCATCCGGTATCATCGGGTTTTTACGCAATGAAGAATTACTGAGGGTTTCCCGTTTATCCGTCCTTCCGTCTTCTCACTTATTGTTCTACGACTTAACATCAGTCCTCCTGACTTGTCTTATTGTTAAGAACCACCCTCCTTCCTTATATGGAAAACAATTAGCTACTTAGTATAAATACGTCTTTAATATGTCTTATACGTCAGATTGATAATTGACGTTGCTTGGCTCACTTCCCTTGCACTGAGTCGTCTCCGTACTCTCCGGTACTCCGACTTGTCTTCCTCTATCGGATACCTGCCGGTTAGGGTAGTCACTCACCCTTGACCCCCTGTGGTGTTGTGATCCTTCTCTTTATACGTTCCGGACCCTCCGGCCCTCCGACGCTCCGACATACCGGAGCCTCCGGTCCCTCGACCTTTACTCTTCAGGTCCATCCCGGCTCGGTATATAACAGTCTCCCGACGTCCTGTGCGCGTTTCTCAGTGGGGGACAACATCAAGAATGTAAAGCTAGGCCTTACCACAATTTTGCGGTTACTACCCACCCAGGTTAAAATGTCGAGCAAATGTGGGAGTGCAGCCCATATCAATGCCTATGTAGATGCACTCGTAAACGACACACAGTTCTTCGATGGTTGACTCTCATCCTCAATCCTGCTTTCACCTCGAAGTTTCTGAGCAAGGTGATGGTGTGGGCCACGGTGATGCTCGATCCTAAGGGGTGCGCTGTGCACTGCATGCTGTGCAATGATTTGATTTGATTGCGGTGAATGCACTTTTATGAGTTGTGATTTGGGTGGCATTTGCCGGTGTTACATTTATGATCGAAGCTTGCGTGAGATGGAGAATATCGGGGTCGGCAGCATCGGCATAGGACATGAACAGCTGCACAGGTAAGGCCGAGCGCGGATTCGTGGCAGTGGTATGTGTGCAGCTCAGGTTGTACTTGCAGAGGATGGATGAATGCAAGCGCGGTTGGATATGTTGTGGGGTTCGTCTGTGAGCCCATCTCTCAGCTGGGGCGCACCCCTGACGGTGTGCGCTATCCCAACATCTCTGAAATAATGTTTCAGCAATTGAGAAAATAAATAAGTTAAGAAATATTGAAACAGGAAAAATACTGCGAAACGAGAATAAATAGTTTTGAAGTGTAGAAAAAAAAGTTTCTATCACCTCAAAAAAAACAAGTTGGAACACAATCAAAATAAAAAGAGGGAATGAATAAAGCACCAACTTGAGCAGCATAAGAAACACATATGAATTATTGGTGATGCTTTTTCAACAGAACTTATAGATATTGTTTCACATTTTTCACTTGCATTCTTATTGAAAAATGTACTGGAAAGATTTTCAATGTTTGACCAATTTTTTCACTGAAAAACTTGAAATGCTCACACGGGAAAATCTGGAAGACAACAGAATTTTGGTGAGGAGGAACAATTACAGAAGTTAAAGGAGCCAAAATTCCGGGTTCAATTCTTACTTGCAACGCAGTGAACAGGCTCTAATCTCCATTTCAATAAAAAAAAAAAGAGAAAAAAACATTGCATATGTTCAACAAAAAGTCAACTCATAGTCCAATGTGAATGAATGGCACCCAGCGCTCAGGAGGAACTCCCTGTTGCTGAAGCTTCCTAACTGCAAGCTGAAGAGCCTTGGCTGTCTCTTGAACTCGTGGCCTCTGTTCTCTGCCAAATATGTGGTTATACACTGCCTCGGCAACAATAGGCCCATCTGAATCACACATGGACCACATAGTTGCAATAGCTGCCTGAAATCCTGCTGCAATAAAACCACTCCCCAGGTGAAATGATTCGTTAACCAGCTTTGCATCTCCTTTGGCCGTCTGACATGCTGCAAGGAACACAAACTCGGCATTTGGAAGTGGCATTCGAAGGATCGTCTCCAGCTCCAACGTTCCACCATAGAGATGAAGGCAGCTTTTGGGAGGTTCAACTAAGTTCTGTGATCCATGACAAGCTAGGTGGAGCCAAGAGGAATTATTCAGCTGCTGTGTGACTGCAACTACAGTGGCTTCTTCTCGACGCAGACTCTGGACTTGATATTTGTCCGGGACAATGGAGGTAATCTGTTCTATTTCCTGCTCAACCCCAGGGAGCTCATCGGTTCTTCCAGGTCCAGTGTATGTTACACCGACCAAACCGATGTTTGGTAGATTGTCAGAGGATTTTCTGGCCATGGCCTCCAGTAGGGCTCCCAGTGTGGATGTATAGGAGTGTATGAATTCATCCGTTGAATCTGCAGCATGGAGAGGTAGGGTAACAAACTCCCCAGTTGGGCACCACCACAACCTGCCAGATGTGATACCATTCTGAGAAAAAATATAAATATTGGTGAGGAGTTCCGAAAGTATCAAGACTTACTGATTTCAGGGCCAGATAGACAGGGTTAGCAATAGAAGTCCAGATCCAGGTTAATATATCTTTCAGGTCCATCTTCCCCTCCCTTTTCCCTTTCATGCGAGAGATTTCTAGTTCAGTAGATCTGATATTTCGCCCTCGGACCATATCTTTTAGTTGAGCCTTCACTCTTCTGAGTCTGTCTAAAGAAACCTCTGGCAATGAGATCCGAATAGGATCTAATGTTGGATTAAGCAGGATAAATGAGTCACAATGGGCTGAGTGGGAGTTCAGAATCACGATAGGGCCATGCTGTGAAGCTTGGCAAAGCTCGGTGAATGGTCTAGGACGCAAAAGATATTCAAGACCAGGACGTTGCCGAAGCTCTGTGAGCAAGGTATTTCTCTCTGCAGCAATACGTGGTAGCTCTTCATCTGAAGCAGTTCCGTTGTACAACTGCATGGAGAGACGCTGTAGCTTGGTTGCATCAGCTTGGGGAAGAAAGTCAAGGTTGGCTTTGAGTTGTAAGAGCTGCTGGAAGGTCGTCCCCATTCCCTGTTCCAGGATCTCAATTGCAAGAGTGAGGTTGGGATAATCAATACATGCATTGATGGCATCAGAGATTGCCTGGGTTATATTGATTCTCCTATTCGTATGCTGGCGTACCGAAATGGAACTGCCAATCCAAAGGATGTCGGGTAACAGATTGAAAGCAGCTGAATATGCATTTAGCATTTCAGAGGGTCTGTCTCGCTTTGCGAATGAAGCCCATAGCAAGGCTGCTCGCCAGGATCCTATGAAGTCTGAGGTAGGACCTTTGAATGATTCATGGTAGTTGGATAGTGCATCTTCAAGATCTTGCACATTTTCTGATCTCCGATATCGTAGCCAGAGGCACATTGCAAGCACCTGGTGCCAGTTAGGAAGACGAAGGTCACCTTTTGCCAGCAATGCTACAGCTGCCTGACCATTTTCCAGTGCAGCCTCGAGGTCATCAAGACTCCATAATCTCATATATCGGCTCTTGAAACAGACTGCCAGGCTCTGAAGCCAAAAAGGAAGATGCGGGTGGTCCTCTGATGTCTGGGCTACCGCCGATTTGATGTTCTGCAATGCACTGTCCAGGTCTTCTGGGTTCTCAAATTTTAGATATCGCTTGAAGAAAGACGCTCCCAAGCTCTGAACCCGTTCTGCGACATGGGGGTCATCCTTCTGTGTCTGTGCTATAGCTGCCTCATCATTTCTCAGTGCATCATTCAGGTCCTCAATATTGCCGAATCTTCCATATCGCTTCCTGAGCACCATTGCGAGACCGGAAAGGCAATCTGCAAGGTCTGGGTGGTCTTTCGGTGTCTTTTCAATAGTTAATTTTTGGTTCTGTAATGCAGCCTCTAGGTCCTGGGGATTATTCAATCTTTCATATCGGAAGCTCAACAATTTTGCCAGTTTCCCATGCAGTCCAGCCAGATCTGGGTGGTCATTGGGTGTCTTTTCAACGGCCGCCCGAACATTCTCCAATGCAGCCTCGAGATCCTGGAGGTTTCCTGATCGCCGATATCGTTGCCCGTAGGACACTCCCAAGTCCCCCAATCGTTCGGAAAGGTGTGGGTCATTCTCTGGTGTCTGTGCCACAGCCGCCCGATTATTTTCCAGTGCGGCCTCAAGGTCCTCCGGTCTGCCAAATCTGTTATATGCATCTGATAAGGACACTGAGAGGCCGCATAGCCGCATAGGGAGGTCTGGGTGACCTTCTGGCGTCTCTTCCACAGCTGCTCGATAATTTTTGAGTGAGGCGTTGAGGTCCTCGAGGTTATCTGATCTCTGATATCGTTGCCCGAAGGACACTGCGAGACCGTAAAGCCGTTCAGCAAGCTTCGGGTGGCCGGGTGGTGTCTGTGCTACAGCTGCCTGATTAATTTTCACTGCAGCCTCCAGGTCTTCGAGCTTCCCAAATCTGTTATATACATCTGACAAGCACACTGACAGGTGCTTTAGCCGACTAGGAAGTTTTGAGTGACCTTCTGGCGTCTTCGTGACAGCGGCTCGAAGATTCTCTAGTGCCGCCTCAAGGTCGTGGGGGTCGCCTAATCTTTGATAGCGTCGATTAAAGGACATTCCCAGGTTCTGAAGCCGTCCTGCAAGGCGCCGGTGTTCTTTTGGTGTCCGTGCTACAGCTGCCTTATCGCTATCCAGTGCGGCCTCGAGGTCCTGGAGGTTTCCTAGTTTCATATATCGGTTTGTAAATGATATGGCCAGGCTGTGAAGCCTTTTGGGAAGCTCTGGGTCATCCTCTGGGGTCTTGGCTACACTGGCTTTGTTGTTTTCCAATTCGACCTCGAGATCCTGGAGGTTACCGGATTTTTTATATTCGTGCATTGCGGACTGTGTTAGTCTCTCGAACTTCTTTGCCCGCTGTGAATTTTCCTATGTCCATTGTAGCATCTTTTATTCCCTGTTCCGGAGCACAAGACTTACCTCTGCGTATCGATCCTTTTCGGCGGTCATCGTTGGGCCAGCTTGCTCTGCGTCCGAGATAGACATGTTCTGCCAACGAATGAGCATTCTTTGGGTATAATCTATCACTGCACTCACATCCTTCCAGTTCGGAGTGTCTGTCATGCGTACTGGGGAGTTACGACTGCTTCTGATTGAATCGTGCCTTTTATACCACTACAGCATGACACCTGTCTGTCGCAGACAGGCGTATATGGCGTTTTGATAAGTATCATCACACCGCTGATGAGCGGAGAAGGGGCCTAGGGTGATGTATAAAAACCACTCAGTTAGCGAACCATCTGATATATCAGTTCAGCGGCTACCTGCGCCGCCCCGCGCTTTTGCGCGCCCATCGCTGGCACGCCCGCCGCCTTGCGCTGGTCCGTGCACGAGGGTGATCTGTCAACCCAAATGGGGCAGCATGTTTACACTTGTTGCTCTACACCCTCATGCAACCCTCATGCTTCCCCTTCCTCCGCTCCCGCTGGCCTTGCCTCTGATGGTCTTCCTGGATCCCTCTCTGCGCCGAATCGCTGGATGTGAATACAGTGAATCACCCTAGGCTGGTTCCTCTGCTTCAACCGTCCTTAAACCGACCCCAATTCGCCTGCGCACACACTGCTCCTCCGGTTGCCCTACCGCATAAAAGCTGGTCCCTTCTTGCAGCTGCTGTGTATTCTCGGGCCCCTCTTCCGACGCCACAGAAATATATCCTCCCGCCTTCTCGGGTCTGTTGCATGCCCCCTTCGCCCACAGTCGATGTTGCGGCATCATGGCTTTACAAGCGCCGGATGCGCTGCTCCTGGCCTCGGTTTGGCCCATTTTTCAGTGCGCTACACATACAATCCATTCTCCCTTTGTCCCTGACCTTTCTGCGTTGTTCGTACGCTCTTCTGCCCTTGGAATCCCCGCCGCCTGTTTCTCGCACCATTCCCTCCGTTCCGCTTTCGGTGGCCCACCCTACCCCTCTATGTATTTCATACTGCGGCCTCCTCGAGCATCGCTCCTCCCGGGCCCGCCTCGCTACCGCCGTGGCTTTCCACATCAGCCGGTGTTTTTGTCAACCACCGATTTTGTGCGCACCCCACTTCCCGTTTCAATCCATACCTGTATCTTTCATTACTGTGCTTGGGCTCCTTCACTCGCATCTCCGCCTTTCCTGCCGATCGCACCGCCCACTGCCGGACTCGTAGCGGTAGGCATTGCTACGCTTCACCTCGGGCACCCCTGCGCTTATACTGGACTCTGGAGCGATGACGTCTTTCCCTAGCGTGCTAACTCTCCTCTTGTGCTCGGATTGTGCTGCGGTTACGCATTCGCTGCCGCTGCTATTATCGTGTTTATCCCGCCCGCCCGCCACTGCTCCCGCCCTCCCTGCTCTCTGATGCTCTATTGGTTTGCTCTATTGGTTTGCTGGGTGTCCTTAGGTTTCCACTACTCACTTCTCTACCCACTCTGTGTACTGTTCGTGAGGATATGTCAGTGGTTACGTTTCTGTCCGAGCATAAAACACATCCTTTTCATTCACTATTCCGTTTCAATGGCTCCTGTTATTTTTCTATGTAATAAGAGTGCATTGGTAGCTGAATGGATATGTTTTACAGTCCCTGATGGTTCGAGATTGACACAATCCACCAAATTGCGGATATTAGTGTTTTCGGTGTTTGTGTAAATCTGCCCTTCTCAAGCGTTTCAGGGCTCCCAGAAATAACTTACATTCTAATACCCCCTGGACTGTCTTTGATGTTTTCAATCACTATTTGGAATTTTTACTTTGGACGAAGAAACCAAGCTGAACACTATCACGAATAGCTCGTCAGGTAGACTAGTTTGGGGTCCGAAGCGAAGGTGCAAGGAGCTCAAGCGAGCTGGGATAACCTTGGGAACACAGTACTGGACCATGCTGTGTATAATATTATCACTATCACTATCACTTGGATATAATCTAGAGTCACCTCCTTCAAATTCGGAGTATCTGACATGCGTACTGCGGGGTTACGACTGCTTCTGATTGAATCGCGCCTTTTATACCACTACAACAGCATAACACCTGTCTGTCGAAGGTCCTTATCCTTGTGTTGCCTGTCACACGAGCAGGGAAAGGCGGAGAGCTCTGAGCGATACCGCCACGGGGCAATTCACGTGGTTTTATTTCTAAAGACAGTGACTCTTCCCTCACTTCCATACCCGCCACTGGATGACGGGTATTCGTGCCGGCAGAACTCCCGCTACATCCGTCAGATCCCTGGCTTGCGCATCTCATCGCCGCGCTCCCCCCAGACCAGAGACTCGGAGGCTGCCTACGCAGATTACCTCGCGAGGGAGGGGTTATATATGTATGCCATCGATCGCTCTGCCGCGTGCATACTGGCGAAAGGGGCGCACACAACCTTCGCCACCTCTTCTTGTCCAAAACGCGTCCCTCGCAGTGTTAACCCGTGCAAGTTTGGGTCGTACGAGACGGCGTGGATCATTGATACTGCTGGTCAAATCACTGCGGCAAATATTCAAGTGCTGGATTCCAATGGAGACCTCACATGAGGCACATTTGTTCTCGTATTTCAATTCGGATTCCGGGCCATCCAGAAGTCTTTTAGCCAGTCTGCAGCCACTCCCCGAGAGGTCGGGGCAAATCTGTACTATCTGTTTCGGGCGCATGGAACATACTTCCATTTCCGAAGTATTCGCTCCCATGTAGATTGCAACTTATCTGGGTCTTTCCGGTCTGCAAAAAATATAATGCTATTCTCTGGGGCACTCACGCAGTGTCTCAATCCATCTGAGCCTCGTGGCTGATCCTCCTTCGTGACAACACGTATGTATGTTGAATGTGGTAGAAGCATCGGACTTTGTCCTGTACATATTAGGTCCGGATCCGGAGCTAAGGAAGCGCCGGAAGGCGGCGATAGCAAACACGTTCGGTCACTGTCCAGGGCATCTATTGACACCGCCTGTTCTATCCCTGGCAGCGTTTTGCTTGCGTCCATGAACGTCGGCGTGTATCATGTCATGGCACGGCACTTAGGTTGGATATTGACACTCGCAATTTGTATAAGACGCACGACTTTCAAGGGAATCGACAGTCACCCAGTCTATTCTAGTGGTATGCACAGTCTCTTGACATGGTTGAAATTTGGAGCGCTCACGCCCTAACATCCAGACCATCTCTGCATCCCAGCGTAGTAAACCATGGCCTTGAACTTCATTAACGGTGTCGCCCCCATCGTGACCGTTTCCGGTCCAGGAAACCTCCACCACCTCTCCTACGCCTCGGTCACCGGCCTTCAGAACACTGTCGGCATCATGCCCACCACCAACCAGGGCACGACCAACTTCCTCCTCGGCTTCTCGTACACGTTCACGGAGTACGCATTCTACTGGGACGGCGCGGGCGAGGCGTTCTGGCGACTGGAGAACTCGTCGTTCGTGGAGCCGGTGGGAGCGAGCTGGGCGGATGCGACGGGCGTGACATGGGGGAACAACGAGATCATTCTAGGCGTGAACGTAGAAGACGAAGTGACTGACGCGGTGAACCGTGACAACGAGGTTATAGTCTACTTTATCCCGAACAACCTTGATTGAGGGGGAGGTAGCTACGTAGCCACAATGGAAGTGTAAACTTGTCTTTTTCCCCCAAATAGCTGTAACGACCATGTGATTGTCCGGCGCCATAAATATAATCAATAATATTAGGGCTGCCGCCCGTTGCCGTCACGACGGTTCGACGGCACCCGTCGAACGGGTGCCGTGCCCATCCCGTCAACCATTTTTTTGCTCAAGCAACGGCCCGTCAAACGACGGCCGTGACGGCCGTTTCAACGGGTCATATGAATCTACATTTAAACTGACACTTTCTGTCATTATTTAGTCCACAAAGACTTCCATCTTGGAAGGGATACACCCTCCTGCTCACCTTACATTCCTGCTGGCTCCAAACAGAGGGTATATTGCTTGTGTCGGATTCTCGGCAACTCCCGATCATGATTGCCGACGTGCAACCTCAAGGTTTGGGTCGGTTTCTCTAGCTGGAAGCACGAAAACATCAGAGTGGGCAGGTAGGAATTCAACTCATGACATTGCAGTCCTAATCTATATTTTATTAGGGTCCAAAGACAAGGTAAAGTTTTGAATTTCCACCCTACCCGTCGAGACGGCCGCGACGGCCATCCCGTCGCCCGTCCCGTCCCGTCAAGGTTTCGGGAAGAAGAAAAACGGCCGTCGAATCGACGGCCGTTGCCGTCACGGCAACGGGTGGCAGCCCTAATCAATATTCCCCTGCTGCACAGAAGAACAGCCCATTTGCTAACTTTAATGCTTATTCGCACGCAGAACAACAATTTAAGCCAAAAACACCTCTGCGGCTTATAACATCGTCCACCGATGTCCTACCTGTTTCATTCTATCTGGGTTGAAAAAAGCGGGGCATCAACTGGCAGGTGAATAGACCCCCATTTATTAAATGCTAACGTACCGCACCAACTCTCATCCTTCATTGACAACGAGGCCGAATTCTCCCTCAATAAACGTTTCGCACCGACGCCCTCGTTGTCACCCACATCTGAAGCTGATTCGGTTCGCGAAGCTACCAAGCCAAATACACGGTCACGGCCAAGGAGCACAGCTAATTTAGTTCAACAATCAGATCACATTTCCAAGGATCTCGAGGGACTTGTTCTGGCTGCCTCCTTCGTACGATGGGATAATCGCTGGCCTGCTGCAACGTACGGCAGTGGAGAGTGCATTCTGCTTTGGTCTGGATGTTGATCGTTCAAGTAGTTGTGTCCGGGAAAACAGGCAAAATAGGAATGAGGTACTTCGCCCGCATGAACTGGGGACATTGTCCTCCCTTCCACCGAGAGAAAACTTTGTGATGTGTAGATTTCATTGAATGAATACTGTTGTCGACGGTAGGATACATGTGAGGAAGAAATGCCGGGCCAGGCACAGATCTGCAATGCAGAGCGCCTGAGAATTTAGGGTGTGAATGTAGGGGATTACGAGTACTTATGTAATAAGTTCTCGTTCTTTTCTAAAAGTTTACATGAGCTTTTCGCGAGCTGCGCGAATCATCAGTTACAATTTTATAGTACAAGGAAAATAGTGGCTGTGTTGAAGTCTTTTTCAGAGATTTCATTAGATTTCTTGTGACTACTTAGTGGCTGTGTATTCGGCTAATTCCGAGCGTACTTCTGAGGTCAACAGTTCGAACCTGGGGAGTGCATTCCTTTTTTATTCGGTCTTTCTTCTCATGATGGACATGACAAGAAACCGATAAGCCTCAAAATGTGTAGCCCTCTTCCACATCAGTGTAATACTACCTCTTTCGGATTTCAACCAAATTTCTAACTTCAGGGACACATATCTGCCTCAGAACAAAATTAAAAATAGGCCTCCATCTCTTTCTCCTAGCATTTTCTCCGGATGATAACTCTTGCACAGTAGATATTTGTATCTCTCCACCAGTTTGCATTAAACTTGGGAGCTTCCTTGCTTACTGGTTTATATCTATTTTTGTCTTCTGTGGTTGTGATTTGCGGATCTCCATTGTCCCTCCACACGAGTGTGTCTGGTGTGACTGTGAATTCAATAATGTGAACATATTTATATTCAAGGTGAGTGCCTTTTATTTCAGGCAGGCAGTATGTAAATCAAAATTCAAACTTTTTACAGTAAACTCTTTCCTGCAAGATTAATTATGTACAATGATGCTTATTTGGATTGGACCGCTGGTGGGAGTTTAATACAGGTACTTCCAGTGGTTTGTTCAAGGACCTGTTCCTCATCTGGTCCTATCTGATGTTGCTGGAATAATGATTATCATCCAGATTATTGTGAAGGGCTGGTGTCAAAGACTGGGTCCCACATATTGTGCTCATTGCTAACAACAGGCATCTTAGTGAAGTGTCCCATGGAGTATGCATCCATAACATATGTGGTTTTAATGTGGTCCAGATCAGAGGCAGCACCTGGAGCTGGCTTTGCTGAGATATTGCCTGAGTTGCGAGGGCTGTGACTGTATGCCAAAAAAAAAAAAAAGTACGAGGCTTGCCGGGTGACACCACGGCCCACACCCCAAGTCTGAAAGTTTACATGGCCGTTTCGTGAGTTGCGCGAATTATCGGTTACAATTTTATAGTACAAGGGAAATAATGGTTGTGTTGAAGTCTTTTTTACAGATTCCATTAGATTCTTTCTGACTATCTAGTGGCTGTGCTCTCGGCTAATGCCGAGCGTACTTCTAAGGTCCGTAGTTCGAACCTGGTGGATACATTTTTTTTTATTTGGTCTTCTTCTTTTCTATCATGGTCATAGCTGTTATGTCCAACCCAATCCAACCAAGAGACCCATTGAATTCTTTTGATCATATGCATTCAACCACACATAATTATGTTGTCCAATACGGTGTCAAAAGCCACCAAATTGCTCGAGCACATGTTCTAGAATTGGATATTTACCTGGAACCACTTGCCTCCCCAATGCCAAAATTCTCCGAACTTGTTGTGATCCCAAAG
This sequence comes from Mycena maculata, assembly GCA_029448575.1. Classification (NCBI taxonomy): domain Eukaryota; kingdom Fungi; phylum Basidiomycota; class Agaricomycetes; order Agaricales; family Mycenaceae; genus Mycena; species Mycena maculata. Next base: position 67,326 of record JARJLG010000095.1, on the reverse strand, counting down.
ATATGATTCAATGAATTACCATGGCAGGAGTCAGGATAATAAGTACCTACTGAACAAAATATTGCCTCATGCCATTCCCTGTGCCTGATTCAGACACCAATGATCAGTGAGAAGTGAAAATGACAGTACAGGTGCTTAGGTGAGTGGGCTCTCCTGGAAGATAAGGAAATTTCACTGGTGATCTTCATGGGAGTGGAGAGAATGAATAGATGATGTGGTTGAGTAACCCTTGAGCAGGTGCAGACACTGTGCAGTGCACCTTCATTAGGCCCTGTTCGGGATCCCCAGGAAGGGCTCTGTTAGCTACCTGTAGCATCGTACAGCTAGTTGGTCACACAATTGTCACATCAAGGAACCGGGGCGAAACTCCGATCAGACGTTGATCACACACTCTCTACATCGTCAACGCGCGCCCGTCGGTGACGGCGGCGGCGTCGCTGGTCCTGTTCTCGGTCATTGTGGCCATTTTTCAAACAAAGCTCTCTTTATATGTGATATGAACTCTGGGAGGATGTCCCCATATAGTTGGTTTGAATACAGAAAGAGTGTCGGGAACATGTCGGGGGGCGGCGGGATGCATGGATGGCGGGCGGACAACTCCGCCAAGGTGATGAGCTGGCAGTTTGATGGAGCCGGTCTGGAGCGAGTGACAACAGAGTGACATTGATAGCTGAGATCACGGGACTACAGGTAGCTAACAGAGCCCTTCCTGGGGATCCCGAACAGGGCCTTAGTCCACTTGTATCGGATGTGTATATCAAGCTGCCTCTCAACTAGGAGTCTAGATCTAAGCCTGAATTTCGGATAAGCGTCAACATTCTCTGCAGCTTCAATGATACATATTGGAGTTTGCTTCAGGTGATATGAGATATACAATACTCACCCCCTCCATTCTTTTTCTCCCTTTCTCCTGGGGGGCATTGAGGCACTTATACTATACCTAACGTTACATACATAAATGGGAATCATACTGTTAAATTGTTAAATTGCTGAGAAGAGAGGACTTGAATTACAATGACGTCAGGGGAAAATGTAGTTTGAATGATTCATAAGTTCCTTCCGTACCCAAACTTCAAACATAGCTCTTCTAGGCTCAAAAGCCTGTGTGAAAAAAAATGGATTAAAAAATATAAGTACGAGTTTTGCAGGGCTGTCACGGCCCACACCCCAAGTTATATAGGGCAGATCATGCTCCGAAATTTATATTGAATTCATGCGGCGTAAACTCGTCGCCTGGATATTCGTGATCAGCTCAATCAATGAAGTAAATCGAACCCCAGGTGACAAGCAGTCCGAACTGACCGGTTGAATACAGTTCCCTCCTACCCAATCCATGGAGAGAACATCTCAAGACAGGTCCGAGTAGTACTCTTATTTTCGAAGGGCAGTACGATTTTTCCAAGAAATGTGACCCCCCGAATTGCCCCCGAAGTTAGTTCCTGGACCGGTGAAAATTTGTCACATGGACGAAGCACCAGGAATTTATATACCGGAAACTACGGAACGGACGTGAACAGAGGAGAACTGCTCAGTACCGGATCAATCCATCTGCCCCGGATCAATCCGATTGATGCCGCCTAAACCCCCGTCTTGCATCTCGCTGAGAGACTGAGAGTCTCACGGAGCACAGGATGTCAGACCAATGTCATGCGTTCAAGACATCTCAGTTCACGCCTTCCACGGTCTCTATTCTCACCAACACATCTCGCCGGCACTATCAGTGGTGGCTGCGCCCATGGTTTCCATCTGCCAGTCCCAGACGCCGCTCTTGGAACAAGCCTAGGCCGCACGGGTTAAATAGTGCAGAGCTGGTCTCATTTTGAATCTAGGTAATCGCGTTTCCCTCTTAATCGCCTTTCTTGCAGTCCAGATATCAGCGACCAGATTTCCGAATGGATGCTCCATCATTCCTGTCGTCATCAGAAGTTCGAGATTCTGGGGGCCTACCGACCAGGGGAGTGGGAATAGCGTTCCACAGCCTTCACTCGCCTTCCCATCATGCTGTTTTCCATTTTTATTATCTCTTCCCATTCACTCCCAGTGATATGCATGCCTGGATGGCGACCAACGGGCTCGATCACGCTTCCCCGATCTTTCGCTGACCACCATCCACATTAAGTGGCTTGCATACTCGGCGTATCATTCATTTTCCGCCAAGGTAACGATCACCGGGGGGCCTCAAGAGATCTTGCGCGCGGCGTGTACCCTTCCATCCTCCCCACCATGGCTCGATTCGACTTCGCCCCGTTCAGGACTCATTATTTTTTCCTTCTTACAACGGTGCTGGCGATCGTGAGCCCCAATGTGTTCGTCCACCATCCATATAGTTTCTGAACCCCAGCGTACAGATCGCATGGTTTATAGCCTTGATTTCACAATCTATCTCTACCGCCCAGTGTAAGCCATACACGCTATCTTGCTCCATCTGGTTCCTCTAATCGACTCTCCAGTCGGGAACAGATTCGTCGGGGTCTTATGGTTCGCAATATTTCTGCAAGCCTTTCTCAATGTCGGCGTCATCTGCACTATCGCAACGGACACCATCCACACAAGCCGCTACCAACTCGCCATCTTTGGAGTCATGGCGACTGTCTTTGCCATCGAGGGCGTGGAACAGGACATCTTCTCCACGCTCCCCGCCGTGTTCATGACCGCCACAGGCTATCTCATCCTCGCGATGGTCGACATCCTCTGGGTGTTGTATTTCACATCCGAGGAGGATTCGCTCATGCTCCACATCTTCAACCGTCTGGGCAGCGGCGGCCTCACTCCTCCTGCGCGTCGCGGTAGAACGCGCGGACAGTCGGTCGCATCCAGCCATGCCGGGGACAAGGAGAAGTATGCGCTGGGCAGAGGCGTTAGCTCGGAGGATGTGAACCGGGATGCCCAGCGAAGCGTTGTCGGCGGTGCGAGCGTCTCCCGGAGAGGCACGGGTCTCGCGAGGAGTGGGACGGGGCGCTCCACCTCGAGCCGGAAGAGCCTGGTGGGTTCAACGCACAGCGTCGCCGCCGGCGAGCCCGACCAGGTTACTTCCCCGGTGGATGCCGTACCGCCCGTGCCTGAATTGCCCCCACCGACTCCCACTCGGCCGAAAACTCCTAGCCGTCCGAAGTCTACGGTATCCCGAGCTGATTCGACAGTTTTGGGTAATGGCGCCCCAACTGAATCCGCACCATCGGTATCCGAAGCGGAGCCGACTGCCACCCCTACCGTTGATTCCGAGTATCCGCTGCGTGCCAAGGCGCGCCACGCATGTCAGTCTATTTTCAAACACATTCTTCAACGCTCTGACGATAATATGGCGTACAGATAAGGCCTCACCTGAAGACCCGAACGAGCTGTCGTTCGCAAAGGGCGAAATTTTGCTGATCGAGGACCAGGAGGGCAAGTGGTGGCAGGCCAAGAAGTTGGATGATACGACGGGAAGTGAGTTTGTTATCCATCCTCTCCGTCATCACGGTCGCTCTTTACTGACTGGATTCCTTGCAGTCGTTCCGTCCAACTATCTTTTGATTTTATGATTTGCATGAGCGGAGAGCTCATACATACCCCCGGTGGTACGGACACTGGATAGAAGCGAGTTGGACTCGTATCATATTGTACACATGTCCTCAGCAAAGCATTCGTTTGAACAAGGCGTCGAAAACAGCTTCTTCCGGTGGAGGGGAAGGCGCGGTTACTCAACGAGCATTCGTCCTCCTCATCGTGTTTTATATCAGTTGAGGAATCAATGGCCGCGGAGAATTTGCAACAGCAGACAATTGGCAGACAATAAGATAATTCGCACCTGCCAAGCGTCGGGACATCGATCCGGGTTGCACAGCATGTCATTGTGTGGTCCTGTGGGACAGCCGGCGCGTAGTAAACTCGCTCTTCTTCCCACTCCTCTACGATGCACATCAACGCGTTTCCCCCCGAGATACTGCTGAACATCTTCGAGCTGGGGAAAGCAACCCAGCCGTTTGACATCGGTGGCTCGACGTTAGTCTTCGTCATTTCGCAGACTTGTGCCACATGGCGGACAATCACCCACACCTACCCGATCCTGTGGGATGACCTCCGCCTGACGGCCCGCTCGTCGCCGTCGAAAGCCAGGAATCTGCTTGCGCGGTACGATGGTCCATCCATCTCCGTCACGGTGGATCGAAGGACGATGCCCGCCGACCCGCTCACCTTCTGGAACGTGCTGTGCTTAGTGACAGCGCATGCGGCACGATTCCGTGCACTGCATTTCATAGGGCCTGCCATATCACTGCGTTTGCTCTCCCGGGCGTGTTCACATCACAAATTTTCTCAGCTTCGCGACTTCGTGGTTGTCCAATCCGAGGAGGAGCCACAACCGGTCCGAGCTAGTCTCAGCATCAACGCGCCGAAATTATCCTCACTATCCCTCACTGGAACGTTCCCCCTCGTTCCCGGAAATTATCCATGGCTCCGGGAGCTTCGGCTCGACCATAGTGCATATTTCGTACACTTTAATCAACCGGTTGGGGTCCTAGAGCCCCAACTGTTGGAGCTCCAGGTGCTTAGCATCATATCCTCTGTCCTTCCACTCCTCCTCGATCCATCTCTATTTCCCGCCGATTCCAGCATCGTATCGTTCGTATTGTGCAACTTACGGGAGAGAGACGTTGCACCCGGATCCCTCTCTCAGTTCTGCCGCCTTGTGCGCATGCCGCTCCTGGAGCATCTCGAGGTCTCTGGCCTGACAGGCTATCTTTGGGATGAATTCGCCCACTCACTCCGTCACAGCGGCTCGTCCCGCCCAAAATACCCTGCGTTGAAGTCTGTGACGTTCCGATCCCTCTCCTTGACCGGGATCACCAATGCAGACTCACTGCACGCCGTCCAGTCTGTCTCGGAATTGCGACTGATTGATGTCAATCCCCATCCTTTGGTGGAAATCCTGGAGCAGGATCATCGTATGTGCCCCAAGTTGCGACAAATCCGCCTTGCCGGCTCGCAGGTGCTGTGGCTTTCATCCAGACTGTGGTAGGATAGCGCAGTTAAAGGGCATGTAGACGATTTCGCGTTGTATTATCGAACTAATGTCATAGATGTGTGCTACCGTAATAACGCGGTGACCCTGACCATTCCCCTATCCGAGTATATGGGTCACATCCTTGTCACATCCTTTAAATAATGTACCTCGCTACGTCAACATGCCGACGCACATGTCTTGTCCGGTCGAAACGTCGGGACTCAAATCAAGGTATCATATCTATCGTGCCCCTCATCTTTCTAGCCGAGTCATAATTCACTTTCTAGGAAACTCTGCTGGCCAATCCACGTCTAAAATAGTTCATCACTCCGAGATGGGAAAATTTGGTTAGTGGCGCGTCAACACGAGTCGGGCGCCTATCCGGCGTTTGTCTGCGTTATGGCCAACGAGAGTTTCTTGTTGATTGTTCTCGTCTGGATCGTCTTAGGATCACATTCAACCCAACTCAAGTAAGGGCTCCTTCATACTCCAGGAGACTTCACTTGGATTGCAAGTCAGTTCGACTTAGTCCGCAAGCAAATTCAAATCAAATTCAATATATCACCGAACAAGTCCTCTGTCCGTTCCCTTATACTTGCCGTATAAGTTATTTCTATCCTGTTACACCGTTTCTTGAATTCGACGGTGGGGATCTGAGTATCGGAGCTTCGAGGAGACGAGTAAGTTGAACACCGATCTTCAGTATAATTGTTCCCATTCCAATGGCCAAGTTAATGGCGAGACGGGAATAAAAGCAAAAGGAGCTCTCCCCTTCGTTCGTAACAACAGCTTTACATCATTCTCAATGATGCCTCTGTGCCAACATCCCGGTGTTTCACTCCCCAATCTACACACAATATAAATCCCCGCCTTCACCCTTTGATATATCACAAGGACGTCTATTCCGCCAGTGCGGCGCATCCAGAGTCCGGGTCATTGAAGCTCGCGCAACACTCAACAAATTCTTCCGTCGCGCTTGGGTTTCGTAGAGTGCAGGGCTGTAACAAACACACTTCCAGTTAGTGGACGATGTACTGAGGAAGGGTAAGTATCGAAATCATACCGACGAGTAAAAGCCCGACACCTCGAGGCAGCAGGTGTCTGTCACGGTGGTGTCCACTACTCCGTTGGATTGGCAGGTACAGTTCGAAACCTGCTGTGCGTTGGCCTGCGTGGAAGCATACAAAACGGCGAACAGAGCAAATACGTTGAGTTGCATGTTCGGGTGAAAAGGATGAGGAGGAGGACACTCATCGTCCTCCTTTATCTGGCCGGACAAACTGACAATTGGGGATCCAAGGTACCAATCTTCCATGGAGCGAACGGTACATATCTTATATCCCCCCGGAATAAATTCTGATAATGATATCCTACCCGCCGCCAATTCTAACTAGTATTCGGCCTGAGATACATTCCCGTCTATCCTATGGGTAATTCAAAGCAGCGGGATCGCTATCAAAGTACTGGAATTACCCCGGTCCTACTCCGGGCCTCTACTGTCCAAAGACTATAAGTAACCGGTGTTGAGAGTATAACGTCGAGAGGAGTGAAAGTTCTTCACATTGGCTGGCCAAAAACCCAGCCTTATATACTACACAATATATCTAGAAGGTTCTACAGTATACTACAATGTCCATAGGTCATTTCCCTCGGCCTCGGGCAGACGGGCTCGGCATACTAGTAAGTTTGATGCCTTCGGAGGCGTACCTAATTATATTCCTTCAACACCCCCCCTCGACTCCGAAGTCATTCCAAGCCTAAGAATTAATCCCTGTGCTTCGGAAATGGCAAAGCTTTAGTCAGTACATCTGCCAAGTTGTCCTCGGATGCGCAGTGGGTAACTTCGATTTCCTGCGAAGAAATCCGTTCGCGGATGAAGTGATGTCGTATGTCTATGTGTTTACTTCGTCCGTGGAATGTTTGACTCTTGGAGAAATCAATAGCTCCCTGATTGTCGACATTGATAACAGTTGGATGTTCCGTGGTTATGCCGAGTTCCAGAAGCAAATTGCGAAGCCAGATTGCCTCACGAGTCGCATGACTGACTGCCATGTACTCTGCTTCCATGCTGGACAGAGCTACGGTAGGCTGTTTCTTGGAGTTCCAAGAAATAAGACTTTTGCCGAGGAGGAATACAAATCCTGAGATTGATCTGCGGTCTACCGGATTGCTTCCCCAGTCAGCATCAGAGTATCCTATTAAGTCCAACATCAAGTCGATGAATTCTGATCCCCCGAGAACGATGCCCCAGTCACGTGTTCCATTGAGGTAGCGCAAAACACGATTGATTGCTGTCCAGTGAGTCTCCGTTGGATTACTGGAAAACTGACTCAAATTTTGGACTGCAAATGCAATATCAGGCCGTGTGCCAAGTGCTGCCCACATGAGTGATCCAACTCGTGACTGGTATTCACTTCCCTTGCTCGGAGTAAGTACCGGTTCACCCGGTGCCGGGCGGAGAAGTTTGACATTCGGATCGAGCGGCATCCGAACTGGGTTTGAACTTCCCATGTCAAAGTTCTCGAGCATGCGGGAGATGTACGGCTCCTGTGTCAAGAGGATCGTCCGCTTCTTTCTGTCTCTAGTAACCTTGAGACCGACTATTTGTTTAATTTCTCCAAGGTCAGAGATATCAAACTTCTGTTTGATCTCCCCCTTGATCTGGTCTAAGGCTTTTCGAGACGAAGCAAATAGTGTCATGTCATCAACATGCACTGCAACAAACCATAAGCCCTGGGTTGTCTGCCGCCAGTACACACATTGATCTGAGAACAGCTGAGTGAATTCCAAATCTTTGAATGAACTATCCAAAGTATTATTCCACTCTCTGCCTGACTGTTTGAGACCATATAAAGTGAGTTTAAGCTGGCAAACCCTGCCGGTCCCATCATCATATGACGGTGGTTGCTTCATATAAATTTTCTCCTTCAATTTGCCGTTGAGATATGCGCCAACGACATCAACCACATGGATTTCCATATCCAGTGTTGTGCCTATTGCAAGTAATAGCCTCATAGTTTCCAGCCGCACCACTGGAGCAAAAACCTCGAAAAAGTCCATGCCAGGGATCTGAGAATATCCCAAGGCCACCAATCGAGCTTTGTATTTTTCTATTGCTCCCAGTGCATCCCTTTTGATTCGGAAGACCCATTTACAACCAATTGGTTTTCTATCACCCGGGCACTTTACAAGTTCCCATGTGCCAAGTTTATTGAGTTGTATAATCTCCTTGTCCATGGCTTCTTTCCAACGCGGCCAGTCCTCACGACTTTTCGCATCAGCAACATCAATAGGATCACCATTCACAATGGACGCCGAGATCAAAGCGAACTCTGCTTGGTTTTGGTCATCATCATCAAATACCGGGACGTGATGCTGCCATTCTTTCGGTCCTCTGGCCGCTGGATTATGAATAACCCGATAATTTGGCCTTGTAGTCGCACTCGAGGACCTCAGGCTTCGTGCTCGCAATTCTGCAATGGGCTGTGGAATTCTACTTGGCCTTGGTGTCACAGGTAACAGATCATCAGGTTTTTCGGCTTCACCTGATTGCTGTGGCTCATCTGAGGCTTGCTTGTCATTCCCAGAACTCTCCCCCTCAAGCAAGGGAGGGTGAGCCGGAATCTCGTTCTGTGTCTCGTTTCCATCATCAATCCAAAAGATCATGTTCCGAGACGTCAGAATCTGTTTTGTGATGGGGTTATAATACCGCCACGCTCGAGATTCATCGGTAAGGCCCACAAATTTAAACTGTCTGGACTTTGGCTGCAATTTATGCCTCTTGCCATCCTGCTGCAACACCCAACATGGTTGGCCAAATTCCTGGAGGATTGACACATCTGGTTTCTTCCCCGTAAAGGCCTGATCCGGAGTCACATCCTTGACAGCTCGTGTCGGCGACCGGTTTTTTAAATATGTCGCATACGAGATGGCCTCGGGCCACAAGAAATATGGAATATCATGTGCAATCAGCATTGCACGAGCATGTTCAGCAAGAGTACGGTTCAAGCGTTCTGAAATTCCGTTTTGCGCTGGTGAATTTGGCGCAGTTAATTCCAAACGGATTCCATTATCTTTTAGGTACTTTTTGAACGCTTGGTTCAGGTACTCCCTGCCATTGTCAATCCTCAGGCACTTTAAGTCTTTGCCTATCTGGGTCTTGACATAGGCTCTGTACTGCTGAAAACATGTCTGAACCCCCTTCTTGTCCCTCATAAAATATGTCATGGTTCTCCGAGTCTTTCCATCAGTAAAAGTGATGAAATATCGCTCTCCTCGGATGCCTGTGACTCGTGCAGGTCCCCACACGTCGGACAAGGTAAGGTCTCCGATTTTCTTAATTTCTGTCAATGACTCCTTGGGGAAAGGAACCACATGCTGCTTCGCTTGGATACAGGCACGACATTGCTTTGCAGGTTCAACAGAGGTATCCACCTCCATGCCTTCCACCATATCTTTGGCCTTCAGCATTTTCACTGCACCCATATGCAAATGTCCAAATATTCTGTGCCATTCATCCCAAGTTTTCTTTTCTTTCGCAGCCATCGCTATTTCTGTCCCCATATGGGAACTGGCCATCATGCGATACAGCCGCCCGGTTTTCTTCCCGGACATTACTCTGCTGCGCAATTTCGGACTGAGGACTGCAACTTTGTCCCCTTCGAAAACTAGTTTGCATCCAGCATCAGTGAGTCGGCTTAATGATATCAGGTTATTAATGGCGTCTGGGGCATGGACGACATCTGTAAGAGTGACTTGTTTGATTTGATTGTCAACCTTACAGTCAAGCTGGATAGTTCCTCTGCCAAGAGACGGAACTTTCTGTCCTCCAAATCCAATGATGGTTCCCTTGCAAGCAGAATAAGCTGAGAAAAATTCTCTATTCTTGCATACATGAGAAGTAGCCCCAGAATCTGCCAACCAGACTTGTTCTGATGCGCCCAATGCTGTGTCGTCTGATGCAAAAATGTAGTCTTCATCCTCCGAATCTTTGGCCACATTAGCGTTGTGCTCCTGCTCCTTTTTCCCTTTGCCTGCCTTTTCTTTCTTTCCTTTTCCCTCCTGCGGACTTGGGCAATCAGACTTGAAATGCCCCTTCTTTCCGCAACCGTAGCATGTGACATTCTGTCGGGACTTCCGGGATTTAGCGGCCAGGGCAGTGTCATCATTTCCATTCTTGGATTTGATGCGCCGGTCTTCCAATAATATTTTTGCAACGAGTTTAGCCGACTCTTTCAGGGTTGATTCATCCACTGAAGAAATGAATGAATTCCAGGACTCTGGAAGTGATGTGAGGAGGGTCATTGAGAAATCAGTTTCCTCAATTTTCTGCCCCAAAGTTGCCAACTCCGTTTGGTAAGACCGTAACGTGCGAATATGTTCCTGGATATCACCGCCTTCTGCACATTCTGCACGGAAAAATTTCCGGCGTGCAAGAACTATCCCAATTGGCCCACTTGGCTCATATGTGTCGCGCAACGTCTTCCAGGCCTCCGCAGCAGTTTTCGCACCGCTAACATAAACCAGGACATGGTCGGCCACACGCAATCTGATGGCCGAGAGTGCCATCCGATCCTTCTTCTGCCAAGCCGCCTTTGCGGTCGGATCATTCGGCTCCACCGCAGTCCCATCGGCATGCTCCATGAAGTCCGTGGATGTCAAGATATCAATCATCTTGGTCTTCCACACCCCATAATTTTCCTCCCCCTTCAATCCCTCGATACGGTAGAGGCTGTTCGAGGATTGGTCCATACTTCCAATACTGTTGCGTGTGTAGAAAATTGACTATCGGAAAAGACAACTATCTTGTCACAATCCCAGATGCAACGGAGTGACTACCGTCTATAGTCTGGTGAACCAAAATGTAACCCACTGAAGAGTATACACCCAAGAATTCTGTGTCTGTATCTGCTGTGGACACGGGCGACGACCCGAGAAGGGACACGCAAACGGAAGTTCTTTGATCGGAGGTGATGTCACCACCCGGTGACGTGAGAAGCTGATGAGGGCGATTTAATACGAAGAGTATTCAGTTAGGGCCGGGGCCCATAACCTGTTGAGAGTATAACGTCGAGAGGAGTGAAAGTTCTTCACATTGGCTGGCCAAAAACCCAGCCTTATATACTACACAATATATCTAGAAGGTTCTACAGTATACTACAATGTCCATAGGTCATTTCCCTCGGCCTCGGGCAGACGGGCTCGGCATACTAGTAAGTTTGATGCCTTCGGAGGCGTACCTAATTATATTCCTTCAACAACCGGAGCGCAGCAACGGCTTCTGAGTGTTAGCAAGGACGGCGTGTACCCCGAGCATATTATCGACGACTGTTTAGTGGGTCTTTTTTTTCTATGGTACTTAATAAATGAATAAATGATCACCCTTCCTTGCATCACTCCGAATTGGTGTAGTGGTTCAACATTATCGCCTCTCAGTTTGTTATGTAATCTGCACGCGATAGCCAGGGGTTCGATTCCCCTATTCGGAATCCTTTTTTGCGTGATGGATTCACTTATGTTTTGAATGCCTCTTTGATAAACTCTGGTATAGCACCTTTGAGCTCGCGGTAGCCCGGGGTTGTGTAGAGGTCGGTCTGTGCTTAAGGGGAGTGATGATGATAATGATTCAATTGGGTTACTGTAAGTGGCCGGTAATGGCTAAGACAGTAAGACAGCAGTACATATTGTATGGTTAATTGGTGGTTATCGGTGGAGGTGTATTGTTGGGAGGCTATGGTAGGTAAAGTGAAAGTGAGGTATGACAGTAAATGGTAAAAGGTTGGGTGTCGCAATTCGTGTGTGGGAGGTGATCGTCGTGTGGGTGTTAGATGTGAATCGCAGTGGTTTTTGCCGGTTAAGATTATGAGAATATAATGCATGAGAGAGAGAAAAAGGAACGGAGACGTTGTTACTCAGAAGCGGCGAGTGGTTTCGACAACTTTCCCAAGCGCCTTTAGAAGCTTTGGGTGGGAGAGGGAGGGGTGCGACATGGAGGGGGCCGAACAGACCGGCTGATCTCGAGGTGGTATACAGCAGTTGACACGCTGGTTCCCAGGATTGACATTCCAGGAGAAAGTGCGCGCGCGTCTCGAAAGGATTGCCGCAGGCATCGCATGGAGCCGAATCAACGAAGCCAGATTTGGCTCGATCCGCATCGAGGAACACGAAGCCTGTGCAGAGCTGGGAGATGTTGGAGGAGGTCTTGCTCGATAGAGAGGAGGAGGAGTAGAGGGGAGCAGGAATGAGAGAAGGCGGGGATTTGTCCACAGCACGTAGCCCCACGCCGGCTTTGGTGATCTTCCAACGTGCGTCCCAGGAGTTTAGCATTAGGAGGTGGATATGACGACGAACTGAGGTGAGGGAAACGAAGAGGGATGGATCTGGCTCCCTCGCTGTCGCTTCCTTGGCGGCGTCGTCGGCTAGCTCGTTCCCAACCGTGCCGATGTACGCCGGTGTCCGCATGTTGACAATGGTGAGGTGGGGGTGCCATAGCATAGCGTCGCGGACCAGTTGGTCGTAAAGGATAGCCCGGAACTGCCCTGAGCGCGGTTTTGTGGACAGGATCCCCTGCAGCACCGCCTGCGAATCAGCGACGCACAGGATGCACGTGCATTCGTCGCGAAGCTCCTTCGTCGTCGAGCACACCAGTCCCACCATTTCCCCATCGCACACTTGCCCATTTCCGAGAGGCTCCATCAGCCGCTCACACTCCTTGCCATCCTCCACCCTCACTGCTGCCCCACCCGCTCGTCCCTCCAGCAACGACCCATCCGTAAACCAAGTCGCGTGCTTGCGTCGCTTGTCCGCCATCGCGGTTTTCAGCGCTTGCAGCGCGCTATCTTTCGGGAGGATGACGGTAGTGACAGGAAGCGAGTTGGCCCAGGGCGCTGCATAGACCGGAAGAATGGGCTCCATGCCCAAGGGCCAAGGTGCCGTCGAAGTCCGCATCCGGCGTTTCGGCGTCCCCGATGCTACGTGGGACGCCGCGCACCCGGATGCGTTGACCTCGAGCGGGGACCGAGTCTGGCCAGCGGGTCCCCGGGATTCGCTCCACCATGTGAAGGACGGATGACCCGCCGCTTCCAGGCTGTGGACGTTGTTGAGGATCGAGGGGCTTGCCGCCGAGAAGTTGACATCGTCGACGAAGCCGCCCAGCCAGAAGATGTCGACGTTGATGCTAGAGAGCCGGCGGAGGAGACTGTTGATGGAGACTAGGAAGAGAATCACGGAAAGCGCCGAGCCTTGCGGAGCGCCCCGGTCACGGCAGCAGAACGTGGCAGTCCTCTTCCCGTCAATGATTAGGTGACCATCGAGGAAAGCAAGAACCCAGGCGATGGTGGAGCGAGGGAATCCGAGCGCAGCAAGTTCTTGGGCGACGACCCGGTGGCAAATCCCATTGAAAGCTCCCTTCAAGTCGAAGCTAAGCCTTGAGACCTAGTTCCCCGCGTCTAGTTGCGAGCGGGCACGGTGGATGAACGCGTACGCAGCTTGCTGGGGTGCTTCGGCCGGGTCGTCCTCCAAACTGGTCAGCTTGAAGGAAATTACGGGACTCGACCTCGAACGTGATCCGGTTCGCCATGAGACGCTCCAAGGGTTTCGCTAGCGCCTCAGCATGTTGCTCTACGGGACGCCACGCCTTCGGACTGGTCTTGTCCTTTTTGCTCGCTTTTGCGATTGGGATTGCGTTGGAGGTTTTGAGTCGTGTAGGGAAGAGCCCGAGTCGAACCGAGGACTTGAAGACGGCATTGACCCAGTTCTCGATGGCCGGCCAGACGCGGCGCACGTAGCCCATCTGCATCCCATGGGAATCAGGTGCCTTCCACGCGTCTCCTGTGAAGATCGCAGTGTGTACCTCCGCGTCTGTCACCTCCACCGCCTGCCGCTCCTCCGCGATCTCCAGCCCCGCCACCAACCGCGCTCTTGCTTCCACCCGCCGCTCTTCCTCCTCCTCCGCCTCTGCCCCCAGCCTCCGCTCCAAGCCCGGCCTCTCCGGCGTAACCCCTTTCACCTCGACTCCCTCACCCCCGACACCCTCGTCACTATCGTTCACCATAAACTAGTCTCTCGTAGACAGACGCTTCAACAAAACCTCGTACCTCGCTGGTTGAAGGCGTAAACGCCGTGAAATACAATTAGATTAATGGACTCTGAGGCATTCAAGCTGCGCACTTGATGGCCGGGAGATCCGGGGTCACCCCCATACGCGTATTGTCAAGCTTTTGAATGTGAACAGATGAGATTCTGGGCACCAACTGGAGAAAATGAATTTTCAAGAGGAGGTCCAGTCTGCTTCAGTGAGATCACAGGTGTGTAAAAGCCAAGTACCATTCCTTTGGCTCAACTCGACGAGGTTAGTTACCGATCCAGATGGTGGATGTTAATAGTTCCGTCGCATGTTCGGGACTAGGGAATCGTGATTGAAGATTGAGGTATCATACAAAGATGACAACATGAAAATGAACTGGACAAAATGCACACGCGCGGTATCCATGGCCGGCGCTGCAAGAACAGGAAACCTGAGCCTTAATAAGGGCAAATTGGCCAGGCACTGACCTCGAGGATTCCTCATTTTTGAACCGTCTCATGATCACCGGTCCTCTGGTTGCCGATATTTGAGGCATTATTCGTTGTCTCGGTGACACTTGGCTTGGTAGCGGGCAAAGCAGGGGTCTTGCTATCAGTGAGGCTCACCGTCGCAATAAAAAGATGAGGACAACATACGAAGGGGAAAGGCTCAACCTCGGCCCTTCCGTTTTCCTCGGCTGCGCGCTGGGACTTCTTTTCAGCACGGTACTTCTTGATTTGCTTGTATAATAGATACATGTTGGAGGATTCAAACGGGGATCCAGGGCTCGTCCTATAAAAGTCGAAGGTGACGTGATTGGTTTCAGTAATATCGCCCCACTCCCCGTCGGACCTATTTAGCAGCCCGACGGAACAAATTTGAGCGGAGTGGCTCTCCATCTCTGCGCATGCCGGCACCCTAGAATTCCACTCAATGGCCAACGGGAATTGCGCCTCATGGTCCGAATCTTTACGATTAGTCCTATGTCACAGGGGCGATCCATGTCGTCTTCCTCCTCCTCCAGGCAACTAATATAAATCGTCCTACCTGAATCCCTCATTTTCACTCGCTTTGGACAACTTCTCCGCGGTAAATAATGCAGTCGGATTCCACCATGATCAGGGCATGTATTCCCCTCCGGCGGTCTCCTTCAGTTCCACCTATCATGGACGATGAAACCGAGCGTCTAATCCGCTCCGCTCTGCCACGCGTTTAAGCGCACGCATGTACACGTCGTGTTTCCACGCGGCACGAAAGCCGAATCATTATGAAATATATTCGACTCCTCCCCGCAATTATTTGGCGTGCTTGGTACGCGGTTTGATTTTGTTGCGGCGCAACGACAGTGGCCTCTCCTGAGCTATATTTAGCGTAGTTGATCGTGTGAGAGGAATCTGGTACTTTGCCACGCAAACGAGAATAGACGCCGCAGGCGTTGCACACCTGTGCGCCGGTCTTGCTCCTCCGCCACACCGATGTCTGCCGGGTCAGACAGTGACTGCACTTCGGACCGGTGTACTCCTCGTCGGGAATCTGCGGCGTATCATCGTCATCAATATCCGCGTCGATGAGCTCCTGCGGTCTCAGCCTATTCCTCTGCTGGAGGTACAGGCCACAGGCGTTACACAGCGGACGTTGGGTCGAGGGGTCGCGACGCCACAGCGGGGTCGAGGTGACATGACAATGGGAACAAGACTTTTTCGGCGTCTCGCCATCCGAATTATTGCGTCTAGATGACTGTGGAAGAGCGGATTCGTTGGGCGTAGAGCGGAAATAGGGCGACTTGGACGATGATGATGTCGCGGATGAGTAAGGAGAATGTGGGGGCCATTCGTCAAAATGGGGGCTAAGAGGAGCCCCACTGCCAGCGGCCGACTTCCATTGCTGAGGCAAACGGTGCCTCTCGGAGGAGTAGTGCCACAGGGAGGAATTACTTCGTTGGAACGTGTCATATTGCGCCATGTTCGAGGTAGGCCACTGATTTTCGTAAGTGTCCGGGAGGTCCAGTAACGGACGGCGCGGATCTATGTCGGGCTCCTCACACATCGGGATGAGACTGGAGAAGTCGATGGCCGCATTGGACGATCCGACCTGTCGTCCGTAGCACTCAGTGGCGGAAGGGGTGGGACTCCGGGGGGAGTCGTCGAGCAGTGATGGGATATCTATTGGATACCGGGAATGGGGGAAATCGTGGGCAATGCTGCGTCCAGGAGGACCCTGGTCTGGACTTGACGGTGAGTAAAGAACGGCGGTCGAATTAATAGGTAACTCACCTGTGTCCCAGTATGTACTCGGCCTGCTCAGCATAGAAAATCTGTGAGACGACGGGTGAATGGTGTGCGTGGAGGGACGTAGCGGGCCTCTTCATTTAAATGCGGGAGACTTCTGATTAGCGCACCCAGACATGGGGCAAGCGGACATCTAGATAACGCCGAACCGCAGCCAAGGATTCAACAGGAACCCGCACTGTGTGTCAATCCCCGCACCAATCGGACGCTGTCCTTTATCGGGACGGACACCTCCCAGGCCATATGTCCCGTCTTCAACGAGACAGTTGATGCGTTGGCGGCAGGAGGACAGGTAGCGGTCGACCTCGGCGAATCGCACACTAGTGCTGGAATGAGTTCAGGGTCAGTACTGGAGAAGATCAATTAATGCATCCAATTCTCCGGCACAATTCACACACATTGCGTTTCAACGCGGCTTGCGGCTGGGATGACATGCAATGAAGTGACGGTAGGGCGTCTATCGGTTGATCAGCAGGCGTTGATGTTGGATGTCGCGCGGCCACGCAATTTGTGGAAGCCCAGAATGGTAAATTCTGTTTATTTCAATACAGTGAATTCAAGAAAGCAAAAGGAAGGAATGGGCACCTGATGGTAAGCACAGGTTGCCATACACATAAATAAGTTCTTCCATGACACAACATTTGGCTTTCAAGACGTCAGCCCAACGCTTGTGAGCGCATCATATCGATCTCCGGCATAGAACAAGATCCGTGGTACAGTCTTGTGGAGTGCGGCCCATCCATTCACGTTAGACAAATATAAACGGGATAACGTTATACTTCCCGTCATAGCGACAGAAGTTGGATAGACGCCAACACGCGACCCCAGGGGACAGATGGGCCCTCGTGGAAACTGTTGCCAGAATTTCTACCCGGTGCAGAAGCGGTCGTGATGCGTGGACCGTTAAGGGACACTAACGCTGGTATAAATCCTGCATCAATATCAAGTTAGAGCACCAGCAGCAAAACCCTGTGGTAGTAGGCAGAAGGAGGTATGCGGAAATCGCGGGACCGGAGTCACCGGACAGACCCCCGTAGAGTCTAGAGAGGAGTAAAACCGATTCTCCCCCGCAAGTCAGAAGGCGCCTGGAACCGGTGAAATGTGATCTTTGATGCTGCGTGTTAGGCGACACGGAACACTCACGGAATCCAAAACTCCTGCGGATCTTAGCAGTCTGCTCTGAGGGGGCAAGGAACGGTTTGTAATGGAAAACTGTGCAGCAATTTCATTCGAAGGAATTGGCGGAGGCTGACCCCACAAGCGCGAGGTGGCCACAATGGAGGTTGGTGAGAAGAATGAACCCCATTCCGACAACGTTCCGATGCGGTCCGGCGCCGATCAGTGTTCGGTCCGAACTCCGAACGGCGTGTACCCCTATCTTTCTCAAAGTCTCATGTGAAGGTGTTTCCGTGGTCCGATGTTCACCACAGCTTCAGGGCAAACGGCTTTGGGGTGACGGAATCCATAGTACATAGACCCAGGGCGGTTTCCGAATTTCAACCGCAAGTTACTCGAAACAGTGGTATAGGGCCTGATCGTGAATTTTCTGACTGAATTTGGGTCGAATCTATACTATTTTAGCCCCTGATGTGTCCACGCACCCTGGTATGGAATTATTGTTGATGCTGGGCGCATTTTTGGTGTTTTGCCTCCAGGAAAAATTCTGGATATGTGTTCATACTATGGGCATGCCCATGCCAGTTTTAGGCTGAACTCCTGCACTACATCGTACAAAAAAAATGCAAAAGAACGTTTTTGATGGACTTTTCCCACACGCCAAAACGCCTGCCAAAGTCGATTCCACATGTGGTTCCATCATCGGAAGGTTTATATCTTCTACACCACAAGTCTGAAAAACCTGGAAATATTTGAGGCCATAGAAAAGACATGAATACGCTCACGACCAGGTGCCGAGAGTAATCTGGCCCGTACACACAAAGTTATCGCCCGCGATCAACACAATTTTTGTCCCTAAACTATCCTAGAATGAAAACTAGGTGCATTTGTTCGACTTTGAAGAGTCAAGGTGGCGGCGATGCAAGGGGCTCAAAATATGTTCAACTTTCAACAGATCTCCCTGGAATCTTTGTACAACAAATTTTCTGGCCTCAGATCTTCACCAATACATCCCATTATACACTTTAGGCGTTTAGGGATGGACTTGGTAGACGTGAGAAATTCAAGCAAAATTCATGGGTGAATTGCCGGTTGACGATCAGGCTCTGAGATCAATCTCATAAGTAAAACCTCTAGCAATCAACTGAACGGGAAGAAAGATGATTAGCATCTTTCACGGTGTCATGGATATGAACTGGGGGTGGCCAGTATATTTTGCGTAGGATGAGCTTAAATGAATCGGCCTCAAATTCAAGGAACATAAATGCATTGTCGCTCGTTTGTGGATTACCCTCGCCCACAATTTCGGGACCAGCAGAGACTGAGCGGGGAGGTATGGCTCTTGCCATGCAGCGGGGGACGACCTATGTATGCGGAGACGGCCTTTCAATCAGTAGTTGGAGATGATCATCCAGGAACCCACCAAAATCGATGCCGCGGTAGCTCGCTGTGTATTTGTGGATTCCGCGTACCGCACTAATCCGACCCTCCTCAATGCCAATGCACAGGGGTTTTGGTAAAGGTCTGTCAATTCATCATCCTCCCACTGTCACAGGCGCACACGTTAATACAGAGTATTCTCTCGAAACATTTGGATGTCGCAGCTCTCTTGAGTTGCACAAGGAGAGATGCCGGGGCGTGGAACCCCTCAGCCGCAGCTCAGATGAGAAGATACGCGCATGAATCGAATTCATCTCTCAGTCAAGCCGAGTTTGTCAATCCGAATTGGCATAGATGTTGCGATCGACAAACCGGGCTATTTGCGGGCATGAAACAATTACAACTGCAAATGGATTAATGCGTCGACGGGGCTCGGGCTCCTCATCCTAGTTGCAATCCACTTCCTTCCTTGACTCGGAATCCACGCGGATTCCAAGAAATGACGCCCCAGCTCCTGGTCCTTCTGTTCTGGACGATCACGACCCGAGCGGGGGATCCGGACGTCTTTCCCTCTGAGGGCGTAGTGCCACAATGCACTGTTCTGAAGGCGGTATGGTCGCAGCCGGTACGTACGACTTCTCAGGTCTCTCAATTTCCGCTGACCTCATGTCTCTCGCTCCAAGCCTCCAATTGTACGTTCATTATTGCTCCGTTGAACTAATTACTCAACATGTCCAGCATCTACACGTCCAACCCGGCGACTCCATCACCCTCACGAATCTGGTCGACTTGGGACTCCAGAATAGTACATTTACGACGTTTCAAGTCGCCCTTCCGATAGGTCAATACACCTTCTTGCTGGCCGAGGAGTAAATAATAATAACGATGCTTTTCAGGCCAAAATTTTACCTTCGCATATAACACCATTGCAAACCAATTTCTTGTATTTCAATGTGAGTTGAGACATACGTACCTTTTCTCCGAAAGGATATTAAAATCCGTCGACAGCCGATCTCATGCAAGTCGGCCCTGGGAGCACGGACTGTTTAACCGAGCAGACCGGCCCCACCGCCTCTCCACTCACCGTTACCCCTCCCGGCCCTAGCAAATCGAGCACGTTTACCGTTCAAAACGCCCCTCCTCCGACCGTCCAAAGCATGACCGCATCGGGTGCCCCGAGGACGACTTCTTCGACGAACGGTTCAAGCGCCACATTCCCATTGGGCTCCAGCGCGTCAAGTACATCAGCCTCGTCGACCTCAACCAGCACAGGTATCACAGCCACAATGAGTACGTCGCCTCCGGTCGCCCCGGCTTCAGCTGCAGCAGCTAGCAGTTCGAAAGACGTTTTCCCGGTCGGCGCTGTCGTCGGGAGTGTCTGCACCCTCGCATTCATTATCCTCCTGGGAGTCGCAGCTTTCTGGTACTGGCACCGCCGGTCAATTAGGCTCCTGACCCACCGTCATTCCGAACGCGAAAACTCTGCCCCTGGAGTATCTAGTGCCTCGCTGGTCGGCCCAATGGTGGGACGCCTCCGATCCGGCCATATTACACGTAAGTTGAAGCGGATCCCATTCATACTGTTAACGGAAAAACACCCCGCAGCCTACCAAGAAATCACCACGCGCCACGATCACCATAAAGCGCAGATGGTCCGCAGCGTATCAGATGCACTCACAACCACGCCCAGCACGACGCAAATGCACACCTACGAGGAGAGTTCCGTCATTTTTGGGGAAGAACGCCCACCAGCGTATGATAATGGTTCTGCCTAGAGGGATTGGTATGAACGTGTAGTAGGTCTTCGCAACAAAGTTGAGAACCGGCGTCTAATTAAGCGCCGTGGCATAAAAAATTGTCGTACCAAACCAGGCTGACAGCGGGTTCCTTCAAAATATGCCAAGGGCGGGTAGGAACACGGTGCTTGCAATATTACCCGGGTGAAAAATGTGTGTTAGAAGCACCCTGTGAGCACGATCACCTAAATGCGAACTCGGAGGAGGAACATGTACAGCCAACAAGAACGGTCAAGGTCCCGTTTTCGGCATAGAAGTACCACCCCCAGCGTACTAATACCAAGATATTGTCGAGACTTTAGGAGGATGAGTCCAAAATCTAGTGGCGCTGCAACATAGTATTGGGGTGCGATGCGGACGAGGAGGATCAGGACTGGTAGAAAATAATGTGTTTTGTGTCCTGTGTGTGTGAACGACGCTTCCTGGAGTGCAAGTCAGTTCAGACTTGACGTGAGGACGGCTCAACGAAAGTGCAAGTTCATCAGCCTTATAGGCGCCCACTTGAGTGCCCGTGCTAAGATCGTAATACCCTGCAGTTGGCGCAATGCTAGTGGAGACTGGGCAGGCGAAAAGAAGGAAGAGAAAATAGCTGCACCCAGCTTGCTCCCTTGCGCTCCTACCGATACGCGGCGTCTCGAGTGGTTCCATCACTTCCGTGGCAATTTTGTGGCAGTTTCCCGTCCACCTGAGGCTGCGTTGAATTCGAGAGTGTCGCTGATGTCTCGCCCATCGACGGGTGGATTTCGCAGGATCAAGAAAGAGGGAGATATCGGAGAAAGTCGGGGAATCCCGGATCAGATTCGCTGCCGCTTCCATTCCCTTCCATGACTTTCTCGATCGTCCTCTACACTTCGTCTACAGGGGAAAATGTGCTCTCTGTGTGCTTACGTGTCCCCCGTTTCTACCTTGATTCGTTGGAATCTTCTCCGGTAAACCCCGCGTCGTTCCCAGCATCGTAAGGGCAAATCAGATCCATCTAGCCCTCATATGCATGTCAAAGTCATACAGGCCTCGCTCCGTCCACATCTCATGGTCCTTCCTCGGTCGGATATTCTTGACGGCTGTGCGGAACCGTTCCCCCTCATCGGAATCGCACTTAAATCTGTCGAATCTTGGCCGGGTCTCATCCTGTTTCTTGATGGCCTTACATTCTACTTGTACAACTGAAGTGTCATCAGCCGCGGTCGTGTGCCACTCTCTGTCCATTCACTACATACATCACTGGGACCCTGGGTTGCAATTGCAATCGGAACCCCCCCGTTACGGATATGTATGTGGAGGCTGGAGGCGCCGACAGTGGACCAGGTGACCGTACCGATTCGACGCCTCGCTCCCACAACTGTCATGGGAACGTCGGCGAGACAACGCTCCGTTCCGAAATTGAACTTTGGATCTGATCGGATATTGACTTGCTTTTCTCAGGTATCGCCTCTCATCCACTCAGAATCAGGAAAAGATGAACGTGCGCCCTCATATTTAACCCAGTGGACGGCCATCTCCCATCTAGTGCCGATACGTCAACAGAGACCCCAGAAGCACCGGATAAAAATATGCTGTGAAGTCACGGAGCATCCTTCGATTCGACTTTCAAGATGTCTGCGCCCACCCGCCGCGAACGTCTCAAAGGCGTATCCCTCATTTTTGCGTGAGTGGCCAGGTGCCTCCCCGTACGATTCTCATTACCTGTTCAGCTGTGGGACTGCCCTGTTCTCCGACGGTATTCCGATTCCTGTAAGCAGAGTGAGAACGAGCTCACACGAGCACAGGTTATGGAAATGGTGTCATTGGGAATGGTTTGTCTTTACCCTCATTCTACGAAGGCTTCCTTATTCGCCCGCATTGCCAGTCAATACTCGTCAGTTGATCCCGGCTCCCACCACGGCGGTATCTGACCACATCAGTTCTCAAACGTATCTACGGGACGGATGTGGTGACGCCAAGCTATAGTACCACCCTCAACAGTGTAGTATTTGCCGGTACCATTCTCGGCATGTTGAGTTTCGGTAAAGGGTTTCGACTTCTTTGGTTACCTAACGTCCTGATTTTCTGGAAAAAGGATGGATTTCCGACAAAGTCGGCCGGAAATTCGGGATGGCAAGTTGGATCCACAAATACGTCATATTTCCGTTAACAAACCTCAGATGACTGCCGCGGGAATTGTGGCCTTCTTTGCGGCCCTCTCCGCAGCCTCGTCGGGCGCACACCACAATGTCCATGGCCTCCTTGCTATGCTCATCACCTGTCGGTACGTGGAAACGAATGTTACAAAGTTTTCTGGACATTCACCTCTGCCTAGATTCTTCCTCGGTATCGGTATCGGTGCTGAGTATCCATGTGGTGGGTAGATTATGGCAGGCAAGGCCTCGTCCTCAGTAATCTTTCAGGTTCCGTCTCCGCATCGGAGCAGACCGAAGGGAAAACCATCGCAAAAAACGCACAGCATCGGTGGTTCGTCCTCGCAACGAGTACGTCCCTCTGGTCTTTGTTCTCGAACAAGGCTCTGAATGGTGTCACAGATACTATGATTGACTTCGCGTTTGTCGTATCGGCCTTTGTCACTCTCCTCATGGTCTGGATGTGCGTCGTCTTCTCATAATGTTCCTGCGCTGACTGACATTCCATTCGCATGGGCAGATGTGGACCTAACCATCTCCGCGCTGCGTGGCGCCTGTCCCTCGGGCTGGGTTTCTTCCCGGCCGCTGCTGTGTTCGCGTGGCGTTGGACGATGGTGGAACCTGAACTGTACGCGAAAAGTTCGATGAAGGACGTGAGAATCCCGTATTGGCTTGTTTTGCGCAAGTACGGGCTCCGACTGGCAGCAATCAGTTTCACATGGTGTGTCTGGATGTCATTAGGCACATGATTCGTTAACCGTTGAACCCCAGGTTCGTGTACGATTTTATTACGTGGGTTTTCCATTACACCGGATTTTACAACTACTTGACGACAGCACCGTTACTTCAGCTATCCCGTGAGTCCGCCGCCTCTGCGTTCCGGTTTCAGCGCGAATTGACAAGTGGTAGTTCGGGCTGTACTCCTCGACCATCGTCAATGCGTAGGGAATACTGGACTCATACCGTATTCGTCACGATCTGAATAGTTAATAGCGTCACCGGAGGGAATGACGCGCTGACCACTGTGTTCATTTTCATTTTCTTTCGCGTTGACAACAGGGTTTTGACATAATCCGCAGGTTCGGTTGGTCTGTCGTTATCAAGCAAGTATCCTACTCCCCGCCCCTCCGTTCTGCTTACAGATCTCCATCAGCCTGTTCTACATGCCCGGGACCATCATCGGTGCCTTCGTCATCGATTATATAGGGCCCAAGTGGACCATGATCACGGGCCTACTACTTCAGGCGCTGTTTGGCTTCATCATGAGCGGCCTCTATACCCAGTAAAGCAGACGGCATCTGAAGTTGGTTGCATCTCACTCATCTGTTTTGCAGTTTGACAGGGCACATAGCCGGCTTTGCGGTGAGTCTTCGCGATGCTAATCAGGATAGTGTCTTACGGGGTAACAGGTAATATACGGGATTTTTTTGTCTTTCGGGGAACTCGGTCTGTCATCGCCGTTAGCGCGAATTCATTGTAACCCAGATTTGTTTGTATAGGGCCCGGTAACAGCCTTGGACTGTTGGCGAGTAAGAGCAGCCCGACGGCGGTCCGCGGGCAGTTCTACGGTATCGCTGCTGCCATCGGCAAAGTTGGCGCCTTCGTGCGTCCTTTCTCTCTGTAAGTAGCTCTGGAGTTCTGACTAGGAGGTTTAGGTCGGGACCGAAGGTGAGCTTCGATGCTTTTCGCGGAATTCCTCGGGCTCATTATGTTCTATAGTCTTCCCCTCAATAGTCTTGGGTAAGCCGGCCCAGACTTCGATCGCATTTTCTTCACTGCTCGTTCGCAGACTTCGGAAAGACGAATCCCGCCCGCGGGAACACAGGCCCCTTCTGGATTGCTAGCGGTGCGTCTATACTGCCTTGAAAAGTCAATTTACGCTCAAACAGTTCACAGGTTTGGCCATCCTCAGCGCACTAGTCACCCTATTTTTCATAGCACCACTTTCGGTATGTGAGAGGAACAAATAAATCTGCACGGCGCGGGAACTAACTCTAATCCTCGCAGCACGACGGAATGGCCAGGGAGGATGTCATCGTGCGTAGTGTGATTGGCCAGAAGATGAATTTATGCTCACGGCATTGATCACAGTTCCGCGAGTGTCTCGAGCAGCATGGCTTCGACACTTCCGGCATGGGCCTCATTGAGACCAAAGACCCAGGCACTTCGTCCATTCCAGAGGGCCACGAGGAGAAGGAGACTGCCGCGTAGCCACTTACCGAGTGCCGGACAGGATTTCGTATGTTTTTTTTTGTAGGAGAATGCGTTCTCAGGCCGAACCGAACGTTCTATCGCCTGTGTCTTTGACATTCCCGCCTCTTGGCTTTCTCGCGGGGCTTGTTTCATGCACAATATTGCAAACTATATTTTCTTCATAAATCTAACTGAACGGCACATGTATCAATTTCTATTTCTAAAATTCGGGCCTCATCTAGGATTGGGTGGTATGTCCAGGGTTCGGACATTTAGTTGAAGAACCAGGTGGCGGGGGAGAGCGAAGTATCCTCCGGGAAACCTGCCAACGCCCCAAAGGCCAGAGCGCTGAGCGCAATGTTCTCAGTCCCTGAGCCGGTATCGTAGATCGCGCTGAACACAGCTGTGGTGGTTTCGCCCTCATCTGTGAGACAGAAGAATAAGATCCTGAGGATTGTGGAGGGATCCACCCGAGCTTACAGGTAATGGTGACCGAATCGTCGCAGCAAACAGCATCGCCGACCAGCTGGGTAGGGATGGCCACGGCAAAGGGACCGTTGAAGGGCGGGCAACCGCAGTTGGTCGTCCCATAGAACCCGAGATTCGCTGGGATTCCGCGTCAATACAGCGCTCTTCAGCCCTGGGAGACTTGAACATACCTGTTCCGGTGTAATTCACAGCGTTGGCGCTTCCGATCACCACAGTGACAGTAATGGCGGCGAGGAGGGCTTTAGCAGAAAACATGGTGGGGTGAATTTGACTGGGAGGGAATTTACTGAGGGCAATGGAGAGTCAGCACCCCTTTTAACCTGGACAGAGACAGAGGAACATGTCTAATTCGGAGGCAAGCGCGCGCGCCACCGAGGATGGCCGCGTAGAGGGCACTCAATCGCCTCGCGACCTCCGACAGGGAAGGAGATACCATAAGTCGTACCTTGGTCCATCTGTCATGCGTGTAGGTTGCCGATGGCCCTGCAATACATTTCTGGCAATGAGCGGAGGAGCATCATATGGGGACGCGGGAGGAATGAGCTGTATTATTACACCCTGAAGGACCCGGCAGTCGACGTCCTGATGATCGACAAGGCCACAGGCAAGAGATCGTTCTACCATGTGCTTTTCAATGTACGTTGACCCTTCCGTTGCGTTGCGGTACTCAGCGATGAGTTATGTGCGTATATTGCGCGAACAGACATTGGAGAGGCGGCAACGGGCGTAATGCGGATACACGGGCAGGTTACGGGAAAGGTCTTTCAATGGGGCATAAGGATTTCAATACCCCTGTCAGCGGCGCATTGAAAATGAATGTACTGGGTGAAAGCCCTGGGACTTTCTAATATGTTTCATCTTAAGTAGCTGCCTGGAGAATCGGACGCACCTCGGAGCATTCTCGGACGCCGTATCGTTCTTCAAAATGGACAGCATTTATCCTATTTTCTTTTCCTTTACAGTGTTCGGTAGCTCGGCCAGAGTGGGAATTGTAAAGTGGGTCGACCACAGAGACCTCTCCGTGCCCGCTCGAGTCTCGACTGATGACAATCTCGGTGAGCTGAGTATTCCCCGACCAATCTTTTGGGGCCAGAGTTGTCCGTTTTCTAGATGGAATAGGTTGAACTGAGGGCATGTTGATACCACGTGGTGGACGAGGAGTTTATTTCCCGAGTGGCCAGGGCCAGGAACTCAAGTCTCAGGAGGAATTCGCTGGTGAGCCCGAGAGAGAAGAGCCAGGCACATAGAGAAGGATGAAAAGGCTCTATTTGGGACAATAAACTCTGAAATGTTCCTGACTTTTTTTTGATGAACGACCAGTGGAGACTCGAGAATTATCTGGATGGAATGACTGTGCGTTCGAGCAGGCAAAGATCCCATAAAGGAAGAACTTCGAATCGGTGCGAGTCCGAGTCACAAGGGACGGGGCTGCGACCCACAGCTGCGGAAGATGGGCAAAAGAGCTGAGAGTCCGCCCATCGGCCGAATATATCCGAGTGCCGCATGCCATGGACGGCATCCTCAGACTCACTGTTTCCTCCGACTCGGAGTCCTCTTTGCTTCTCGCCAGAGTCGCCACACAGCTGTCTTTGTTGAAATAGAGGTTACCATATCCTTTACTCGGATGTAGCAGAAAACTCTCGCAAACGCGCAGGGGATTCATTCGAAAAACTACGGCTTAATACATGAGGGAACAGCACGCATAGAGCAGAATTAAGGCCAGCGGTAAAGGTACGAGGGGAAGGAACGATGCGGGAAGGAATAGGAACACTGGAGAGTATGGATAAATAAGTAATGTGCACTTATTCAGACTTGAAGACGAATTCGTAATTCCAACATTTGCGCTCTTGGCCAACTTGCGTAAATACTCCTGTCTGCCTTGAAGCACCTTCAGTCCCTCATGCTATGACGTGCCGCGGTGTAAGTGATACTTGAGTGATACTCTATGAGGGTTCATTTGCACAAAAAATACTTTCTTTGCGCGAAAGAGTTGCCGACATCGGCTATCACACCCAGGATGGGAACCTTTCAAGGTCGCTTAAAAGACCTATGAAAAGAATATGTATTCGTAGTCTAATATATCTTGATTGATTTAGCGAGATTCAATGAAGTAAGAAAGGATTACAGACACAACTGGAAATTCATAGGTTTTTTTGACTTGATTGATTTCTATCTTAGGGCCTGATCGGCAACCTTGAATTTCTCTGCCTGAATTTCAGTTGAATTCTTCTAGCACATACTTTTCCCATGATTTTGGCCCCCAAACTATCCTAGAATGAAAACTGGATGCATTTCTTTGACTTTCGAGGCGTCGGGGTGTCCGTGATGAAAGGGGCTGCCAATATGCTCAACTTTCAAGAGATTTCCCTGAAATCTGAGGGAAGCTTTGCACAACAATTTTTCTGCCCCCCTCCGTCCTCAGATCTTCACCAATACATGTCATTAAACATTGCAGAAGGGTTTAGGGACGGGCTTGGTATACGTGGGAAATTCAAGCAAAATTCATGCGTGAATTGGCGGTTGCCGATCAGGCCCTTAGTCACCATGTAAGAAAGGTGTTTGAAAAGAACATCAATCAGATGCCAAATCAACCATATTTGATTTTTGGGGTATTGACGGTACACAAGAGCACATCGTAAAGTACATGTTTTAAGCCAATGAGGGATTTTTGCTATTTGTCCAGCATTTTGCGGAATCCGATCCAATGGCAAAAATCCCTCATTGGCTTAAAACATGTACTTTACAATGTGCTTTTGTGTACCGTCGATACCCCAAAAATCAAATATGGTTGATTTGGCACCTGATTGATGTTCCTTTCAGACACCTTTCTTACATGGTGAATAAGATAGAAATCAATCAAGTCAAAAAGACCTATGAATTCTAGTTGTGTCTATAATCCTTTCTTACTTCATTGAATCTTGCTAAATCAATCAAGATATATTAGACAACCAATACACATTCTTTTCATAGGTCTTTTAAGCGACCTTGAAAGGTTCCCATCCTGGGTGTGTATCTGATCCGATCAGTTCCATTCACAACTCAAAGAATTCATGACAAACATTGTTCATTTTTAGCCATTTTTCTATGGCGGTGATAACCCACGAAATTTGTGAAACCTCAAATTTTACGAATGCAAGACATTCTGCGCTCATCCAGTGGTTGGCATGAGCTCCAAACGTGCAACCAAGAGCCATATTGTGTTATCATCCTAAACGCTGGCAACAGCAGCTTATTCCTGGAAACAGCATCCTTGGGGTCACTTGGAGTCTCTGGATAGTGTCCACAAATAATGCTTCGTTGTCATTAGGCAATTGAGTTGGAGGAGCACAGGGGCCTCCGAGGCCACCTCCAGGTGGAGCAGGTGGTGGACCGCCATCGCCATTGCACCACCCCTCCACACGCTGAGAAGGAGCGGGGTCGTGTTTGGATTGGGGAAGATCCTCCGATAAGTGAAGGCTTCCAGCTTGGCTGTCGGTAAGACCAGAATGTTCCAGAGCCTCACGGGGATCTTCAGGGACCTCGACAATTTGAGGTCCTGCGATAGTGGAGGCACTGCAAGAAGATGCTGCAGCGCAATGTGGATGGGGGGAAGCTGGATACCTCACTGGGTTTTTGGGAGTCCAGGGGTTGAGAACCAACTCCGGGATGGTTTCCGGAGAGGGTAAAAGTGGTGTGGGTGTGCTCTGAGAGAATTGAGGAGCATAGCAAAGGATAGGTGAAACCGGAATCAACAGATACATTGACGGTCCGAGAACCTGGACCGGAGTACTCATCGGAACGATCTGGCTGAACATACGGGATTCTCGGCAAGGCTCCCGACTGTTATATACCGAGCCAAATGGACCTAGGATGAAGAGGCCTGAGGACCGGAGGTTCCGGAAGGCCGGAGGTTCCGAAAGACCGGAGGGCCCGAGAATGGTCCGGAATGGTATAAGGAGGGATCACAACACCACAGGGGGTTAAGGGTGAGCGACTATCCTGACCGGCAGGTATTCCGGAAGTCGGAGTACCGGAGGTGAATGAGGAGGACGGAGATGACTCAGTGCAAGGAGACAAGCCAAGCAACGTTAATAATCAAACTGACGTACAAGACATATTAAAGATATATTTATACTAAGTAACTAATTGTTTTCCATAAAAGGAAGGAGGGTGATTCTTAACAATAAGACAAGTCAGGAGGACTGATGTTAAGTTGTAGGACAATAAGTGGAAAGACAGAAAGGCGGATAAACGGGAAACGCTCAGTAATCCTTCATTGTGTAAAAACCCGATGATACCAGATGGTCCGGAGGCTCCGGTATATTACCGGAGCCTCAGAGCCTACCGGAAGTACCAGAGGGTCGACGTGAGGGCTGGGGATGTTGCATGGATATAACAGTATCCCCCTCTTAGGTTCCTCTCCCATGAGGAACCCAAAAGGAATGAAGTTTGTCAAACAAGGAAGAAGCGTGGGAAAATAAACAAGATCAGAAAGTCATGTGCTGTTCGTTTTGACTCAGTTGTTTCTTTCTTTCATACCACCACCACCTCCGGCACTTAAAACACCAAATCACGATGTCGAGCCACAGGAACACCGACAGTGGGCGCGAGGGGTCGAGCGACAGCGACCGCAGCGACGCCGGCAAGGGCAAGACAACCGGGAAGGGCAAGGCGCGTGCGACAACGGCGGAGCTGCGCGATGAAGTCGTGCAGCAGTTCTACGAGGAGCGCGAGGCGCGCCGAAGGGCTCTCATCTCCGCGTACCAGGAACAGGCCGTGGAGGCCTCCCACTGGGCGGAGGTTGCGCAGGAGGATGCCGCGCGTGCCCTCCAGCTTGCTCGCGAGTTAGAGTCGCTCGACGCGGAGGCCCCGGCATTCGATGAAGTGCCGGTTATTGAGACCATGTCCCCGGAGCGTGCGGAGGGTGGCGAGGAGGAGGACGAGTTGAACGATGAGGATGACAGTGACGTAGAACAGGAGGGAGAGAATGGTGCGTCGCAGTGAAACCGGAGGTTCCGGTACTAACAATTTTTCTCTTTCATAGTCTGCGATTCCTGCCGCAAGAGCGGCCAAGTTTGCATGGTCGAGGCGGGGCGCACCGCATGCCGGCGGTGCCACGACAAGCACATTCAGTGCAGTCGTGCGCGGCCCCTCGGTCCCCCCCGTGTCAACAAGCATCGAGCAGTGCAGGAGGCCCGTTGCCAGGAGTCCACACCCGTTGCGGGGCCCTCGCGGACGCGCCGGAACGCCGGAACGGAGGGGGCTGACCGGAGCGCCCGTGAGGTGCGTGATCACACGAGGAAGGAGCGGGAGCGGAGGGCACGGAAGGAGGAAAAGAAGGAGAGCGGGAGCTCGAGGCCGACGTCGGTTACCTCGCAGAGCAGGTGGGGCGCAGCATGTTGCGCTATAAGCTGGCATTCCGGGCGTGCCAGCTTATTTTGAAAATGCTCGTGGCGCCGGAGAGTGGAAGGGAGGTGCCTCCCGGAGTTGAGAGGATGCTCCGGTGGATGGCCGCAGATATGGAGGCCTCCGCGTGGGATTTCACCCTAGCGGAGGAGGCGGAGCTGGATCAGCTCGCGGAGGAGGAGGAGAAGGAGGGGAAGGATGAGGACGTGCACCCAGCAAAGCGCTGGAGGCTGATGAAGCGCGGGAGTCCCATCGTGGAGGAGAGGGAGGTTGATCCCGCCGAGTCGGAGGACTCGGAGGCGGAACCAGAGGCTCCGGTTGCGCCCCGAGCCCGTTCCGAATCCTGGCCAGAGGATTTCCGGTCCACGGACGGCGGGGAGGATATGAGGATGGAGGTGGACGCGCCAGAGGCGCCGGAAGGGCCCGAAGAAGAACAAGTCACCGCGACGTCCAGGGTCGCGAGTCAGGTCGCGGAGGCGAGGACCATTACGGTCCTCACCTTCAAGCCTGACCCGGAGCCCGTCCCACCTCTACCTCCCACTCCCTCGCCTGCGCCGGAGGCTCCGGTGCGGATCAAGAGGGAATCGGAGGAGCAGGCGGTCCAGACCTTGGTGCTCCAACCGGGAGCACCGGTGGGATTCCACGAGGAGGAAGGCAGAGTGTTTGTGATAGACGATTCGGATGAAGAGATGGGGAATCCGGAGGCCCCGGAAATGCCGGACTCATCCGGAACGAAGGAATGAAGGCCCTGGAGGCCTAAGGACAAATGAACAATGTAAATATAATGAGTTTTGTAATTTTCTTGAAAACGGAAGAATTTTTTCTTGGTTTTAAATTTGAGTGATGAGTTAATATTCGGGTCCGGGCTTGGTAGTAAAGCGCCGGTGAAAGTTGTCGATGTTCGACCGCGTCCAAGTCGTCCGTACGAACCCAAACGTACGGAGCTAATTTCGGAGCCTCCGGTCGATCTTGGAGTCAGCAATATGGCTGATTTTGAAGTACGATTCACTGTCGATGATTTCTACAGCAGCCGGAGGTGGCTCCGCGGGTTCAGAGAAGAGGTTCGGAATGTGCGGTTTTGAGTTGGGAATTATGGAAA
Organism: Mycena maculata; assembly: GCA_029448575.1. Taxonomy (NCBI): domain Eukaryota; kingdom Fungi; phylum Basidiomycota; class Agaricomycetes; order Agaricales; family Mycenaceae; genus Mycena; species Mycena maculata. The sequence goes on along the minus strand of JARJLG010000095.1, from coordinate 35,421 downwards.
ACTGGATGGTCCTGTGACAACGATTTCGGAAACCAAATTGTATAAGGGGCGGCACTGGGTTTGCTAATAACTTCGTAAGGGCCAAGGTACGTCTCCGAGAATGTCGGAGGGGTCCGGAAGGAGTGAAGATGCTTTGCAAGGATGAGAATCTGATTGCTGATTGACAGCGTAGGTTCCGGGGACCGTTTCCGGTCTCCGGCTTCCTTCTTTGATGTGATTTCTGAAGATCAACGATAAAATCCTTGGCGTGCATGTTCGCAACTTGACATTCTGGATGAACCGTGATTGTTAGATTATAACCCTTATTGACGAAGAAGGGGGAGATGCTGGTCAAAGTGTTCGGAGTGTTCGAATTCCGTGAGCGGAAAGAATCGGTCCCAATCGTCGTTCCGTTTGACCGTCGGCCTCTGGAGGATACCCGGAGGTGTAGTGGAATGTAGTGAATCCCCATGTTGAGTAGTTAGCCCAGCGACCGGAAGAAGGAAGTGGTGGATTCGGAGCCCCAGACGCACGGAACGTGTGCCAGAACACCATTTTTTATGAATGGATATGAATGAGGAAGAAGTGAAGGAGCTCCGGTAATTTTAATATGGTTTATCAAAAAGAATGAGAGTGACCGGAGTGAGGGAGTTGCTCGATGAACTCCATAGGAATGGAATGCCACGGCCGGAGCGGAACCGGAAGGGTTTTCAGGAATCCGTAAGGCTGATGTCGAGGCATGTTGTTGTGCTTGGAAAGAATGTACGATTGACAGTAGTTGTGAACACATGTTCGGACCTCCGGTCAGGTGTGCTCAGTGGACGAGTGTCGGAGTCGGTCCGGAGCGTCTCCAGGAACCAATGGGACATGTATGTTCGTCGAACTGGAAGACCGGATGGATGGACATTACAGCGCCGGGATGTGCCGGAGGTTGCGGAAGACCCGCAAAGGCAAAGGGACAGTTGTTGTAGTGTGACTGGATGTCGTAGTGAGGTTCCTCAACATCCATAACGACGAAGAGTGGACTGGGAGGATGTGCTCTGCTGGCTTTTTAGATCAATAAGCAGCTGATTCTGGCGAAGAAAAAGTTGAAAATTATCGGAGATTTCATGGCTTATCCCCCTCTTAAGGGTAGATGTCCCATCATCTACCGACAATATCCACACCCTCCGAGTCGTTCCGGTCAAAACCGGAGACCACTGCAAGCGGTGGGAAGCTCGGAGGAATTCCAACAGCTCAGAAGGAGCGTGGGGAATTCATGGTCGAACCCAAGGATTTAAATCCGGGGCTCTGGAACAGCGACAAACCGGACGCTTATCCGGACGCTTATCCGGAGGTCCACCGGAGCGTTAATACGTGGGTGGACAAAGTTCCCGCCAAATCGCAAGGTTTAAGGGAAGATTCCGAGAGGTCCGAGCATGCGGACTCGGAATATGACTGGATGAACAACACCTCGGATGTTACAAAGAGGTGGAAAGGTGGAGCCATTTGCCGAGAGAATGAATGGAAGAGGCGAAAATTTGAATGGAAAAAGGCTCCGAGTGCCCAAAATGTTTGTCAGCCAAGTTTTCTCCCCAGGTTCTGAATCCGGGTTAAAAGGTTGACTCCGGAGAGTATCTCATCGAGGATTTGCCCACGAGGAGAAGAAAGCACTGGAAAATCACGAGTCTGGAGTCTAGGGGCTCCGGTAAGGGCCCGTGAGTCCGGAGCCTCCGGATCCAAAAGAAGCGATAGGAAGGATCCGTGTGCTGTCGAATCGGGGAAATATGAGATGAGGTCGTTGAAGGTTTGAACCGGAAATATCGGAGTTGTCGCCAAAGAAGGGATTCTGTCCTATACGGCGATGGTTGTTTCGGTTATCTGTATTGAGTAGCGCAAGTAACCGGAGATGATCTTCGGACCGCGATGTCGTAAGACAAAGGACCGTCGCGATAAATTTTCCTTAGGTCGTCGGAAGATTGCCTGAGCTTCGCTAGAGGGACGGAGAAGCCAGCGCATTCAGAAGGCTTCCGACTAGTCTCCGGAGACAATCGGAAAAGGCCGGAGGTCATCCGAAGTGTCCCGGAGGATAGTGGATGATGAACCCATGGTCAATTTGATGATTCCAAGGATAATCGACGCAGAAGGAGAGTTTCTTGTGAACAAGACCGCGGAAGATGATCCAGATTCCGCGGAGTCTCGGAAGTGGCGAAACCCCAAAAATGGAGGTTGCAAGGTGATGACATAAAAGGGCAAGGATGAACAGTCAAAGGTAAAGTTGCGAATGAGGTTATGAGACCTCTTTTAATGAGCGATCCAGGAGCGATAGCCGGGCAAGTGCCGGAACACCTGGAGGACCGTGAAGCGAGTAGCTTCGGGGTATGACCGGTGTTTACGAGAAGCATTAGTGCTCCGAAGTTACCGGTATGAGGAGTGCTCAACGGATGTTGTCGGAACAGCCGGAATGAGCCGAGGAGTTGTCCGGAGAGTATCCGGGACGATGTCCAAAACCGGAGTTGAACCGGAAGGACGTCCGGAGTCTGGTGACAGCCAGAATTTCCGGAGGGAGAGACGAATGTCTCGAAGATGTTCCAAAGGAACAGTGGCATGTAAGCCGGAGAGTCCGGAAGGACTCGTGGTGAACGTGTCAGAATTGTTGGTGTGAGCAGTGGAGAGTGTCGGAACTCCGGTGCAGCATTGCTCTACCCATATTTGGGAACCAAAACAGTATCCGGCATAATTGCCGGTCGTGTGCACACTAAACCCCCATGTGGATATGGAGCGGATCAGTTGGAAACTTCCGACTAGTCAATCAACGGATTGATACGGTGGAGTTTGCCGGTATCCAAGGACCAGATTGATGGGGAATCAGAACAATGACGCAGAATTCCAGATTTGGAATTTCACCGAAGGATGGGAATTAGATGGGGAGTATGACAGATGTTGATGCCAATTAATGGGAGGAAGTTGCCGACAAGATCCAGAGCTTCCGAGGAACATCCGGAGCTTCCGAGAATCCGAAAAACTTGGTAAATTCACAGATAAGTAAACGAAGACACAATCCGAATAGGAAGACGAGTCTCCAGTCGGAAGTTAATTCCCGGGGCAATTCCAATTTGTTAGATATAGTGAAATCATAGATCTGGCTCATGAGAGCGGGACTGTCATGAGTATGGAAAAAGAATGGATGCGTGGTTAGGATAAAACTCGGAATGACTTCCGGAACTCGACGCGGACGACCGGAGGTTGAGTTTGCAAGACTGCTGATCATTCAGGCACGTTTGTTGGTCAAGTCGGTGGTTTTGGCCGAGGAAACTGCGTCGGACTGAATTGGACACTTCCTACACTCGGCAACCTTGTGTCCGGAGCCTCCGCAATACATGCAAAGACCCCGGAGCTTCCGACGTTCGCGCTCCGCAGGAAGAATTTTCCCATGTTTGCCAAGCAACTCAGTGACTGCTGCCGGAAACTTCAATTGACAAGCTCCGGAAGTTTGACCGGAATGTTCCGGAGCCGCAGTCGGCAGAGTTGAAAGTGCGGAAGGCACAAAACTAAGAACCGAAGGCGCTGGTGAAGATGTGCCAAAACCGGAACTGCCGGAATCTCCTCCGGAGGGTTCGGAGTCACCCGGAAGTTGGAGAACTTCAGATCCGCTTTGCTCTTCATCGATCTGCTGCCAATACCAGTAATCGATACGGCGGACGATTTGCCGGAAGCCGTCGAGAGAACTAGGATATGGATATTGGTCCATCTCCGTGGTGATCCGGAGAGGAAGGGAAGCACGGAGAACGTGACTGAGAGCAGAATCGCTCCAGTCGAGAACGGCAGCGGATTTGTCGAATTCCTGAAGGAAAGGGTGATCCGGTCGGAGTGTTTCATCCGGATGCGTCGGAGCTGGTCCACAGCTTCTCCGATCAAATCTCGAGGACCGAAAACATCGAAAAACTCCATGATGAACAAGGAAAAATTTCCTTGCCACGGAAGGTCCTGCTGCGCGCCAGAGGATTCGAACAGGCGTGCAGCCTCGCCCCAGAGGAACGACAAGATGAATAAATTCTTGTCATCGTCTGTGCGGAAGTTGCGGGGACGTTCCGCGAAATGCATGTAGCACTGGGCGAGGAAAGGATGAAGTCTCGAAGGATCGGAACTGTCGAAGAGTTCCGGGGTCCGGAGATTTGTACGAAGTGGAGGAGCTGTATCGGAGGAGTGCAACATAATGTCCGGAACTCCTTCCGGAGATGCTGATGAGCTCAAAAGACGCGATGGAAGGAGATTGGTGTGATGGAAATGATTTTCGCCATTGCTGTCATGGTTGTTATGGTAACCATCCTCCGGCCAACCGGAGTAAGATGGAGGATCCATCGGTAGTCGAAAATGATGGACCGGTTGGCAATAGGGGTGGAAGACAGCAGTTGAAACAGGATGGATCTGTCCGGCTCCGGCAATTCCAGAGAGAGGTCCGGAGATTTCCGGAACGGAAACCGGAACCCTCGGAGGATGCGTTAAAGGTTGTGGAAAGCCAGAATAGATTGAAGAAAATCCTGAATTCCATGGACCGATTGGACCGGAGTTAACCGGACCGAAATATGGAGTCCATGGGTTGGGCGAAAATACTTCGGAGGATGACATCGACTCCGAAGCATCACAAGGTGTGGCAGTGTGATGAGTAACATGACACTCCTCATCGCTCAGGGGAAGATCTGCGAGCGATGGAAAAACCAGAGGAGTGGTGCCCGAGGAAGAATATGACATGATTGCCAGTCAAGACAGTAAGTTTGATTATACTGTTATATACCGAGCCAAATGGACCTAGGATGAAGAGGCCTGAGGACCGGAGGTTCCGGAAGGCCGGAGGTTCTGAAAGACCGGAGGGCCCAAGAATGGTCCGGAATGGTATAAGGAGGGATCACAACACCACAGGGGGTTAAGGGTGAGCGACTATCCTGACCGGCAGGTATTCCGGAAGTCGGAGTACCGGAGGTGAACGAGGAGGACGGAGACGACTCAGTGCAAGGAGACAAGCCAAGCAACGTTAATAATCAAACTGACGTACAAGACATATTAAAGATGTATTTATACTAAGTAACTAATTGTTTTCCATAAAAGGAAGGAGGGTGATTCTTAACAATAAGACAAGTCAGGAGGACTGATGTTAAGTTGTAGGACAATAAGTGGAAAGACGGAAAGGCGGATAAACGGGAAACACTCAGTAATCCTTCATTGTGTAAAAACCCGATGATACCAGATGGTCCAGAGGCTCCGGTATATTACCGGAGCCTCAGAGCCTACCAGAAGTACCAGAGGGTCGACGTGAGGGCTGGGGATGTTGCATGGATATAACACCGACCAGTTCAGGGTTAGAACGTTCAATTTGTTCCATGTTGGGTAGGTTTGGATTAGGAGGGCGAGACATTGCCAGTCAGAGTAGTGAGATTGATAATACTGTTATATACTGAGCCGGATAGACCAAGGACCGAGGGATAAAGGCCGCAGGACCAGAGGGTCGGAGGGCTGGAAGGTCCGGAAGGTCCAGAAGGTATACGAAGAGGGATCAAAACACCACAGGGGGTAAAGGGTGAGTGACTACCCTGGCTGGCAAGTATCTGATAGAGAAAGAGGAAGGCAAGTCGGAGTACCAGAGGGGACTGGAAGCAACGGAGACGACTCAGTGCGAGGATATGAGCCAAGCAACATTAATTATCAATCTGACGTACATGACATATTAAAGATGTATTTATACTAAGTAGCTAATTGTATTCCATAAAAGGAAGGAGGGTGGTTCTTAACAATAAGACAAGTCAGGAGGACTGATGTTAAGTCCTAGGACAATAAGTGAGAAGGCGAGAAGACAGATAAACGGGACACACTCAGTAATCCTTCATTGCATAAAAACCTGATGATTCCGGATGGTTCGGAGGCTCCGCTATATGACCGAAGCCTCAGAGCCTACTGGAAGTGCTGGAAGGTCGATGAGAGGGCTGGGAGTGCTGTATGGATATAACAGCAGTAAAGTAGGCAATTGATACCCAAGGCACCTTGTATCCCATGTTTCAGGCTGATCTTGTTTTGTATTTTTGTTCACCATATTCAGCATACCACAGGATCATGGATGATGTTCTGGAGGCTCTTACTAAGTTCCCTGAGCTATACGGACAGTTTTTAGTCAAAAGACCTGCCAATATATAATGGTAAAATTTGAAAATGCACAATGTCACCTTTTACCTATTTCATGAATAGGACACCAAGGAGGCCATTTAGTGGGAAATAAACACTGGCAATAGGATCAAACAGTGTAAATACTCCATACTACAATTTATTTCAAGTGTTTTGGTGAAGTTTTGACTGAATACTGTTGCCGAGGATATGGGTTTGAGTACAACTTTAATTCGTGATTCAAAGTCAAGCCAAGGCTTCGTTCAAAGCTCCATGCACTCTAATCTTATCTGTTGATCTTTTTTTTTGTTTAACAGAGAATATTTGCGTTGGGACAAAAATGTAGTGGTGAAGGACAAACCTAAATACAGCATTATATACCAGGAATGTGTGTATTGGATTCATGTAGATGTCTTGATTTCTTGCCAGATGTTTTCGACACAAAAACCAATGACCAATCTTCTTGGGGTGTGATCCTGGAATGAGTTGAGATTGACTAATAAATCCAAAGAAGAATGGTTAGAGGCAAATTTCTTTTGCAATGGATCCTTTCACACCTTACGGTAACCATTTGATGGATTGATTGAAAATGATACCTGTACCACAATACAGGGAGCATGATGATTGGGATCATTACTGAGGCGAATTAGACATGTTCCTCCATAGATTTGTCTCTGTCCAGAAAACCCTCACAAATGTGCAGGGAATTCATTCGAAAAACTATGACTTGAATACTACATGAGGGAACAGTAATTATCATGAATAGAGCAGAATTAAGGCCAGGGGTAAAGGTACGAGGGGAAGGAATGAGATGGGGAAAGGAACAGGAACACTGGAGAGTATGGATAAATAAGTCAGAGTTGAAGAGATGTGCGAGCACAAACTCGTAATTCCAACATTTGCGCTCTTGGCCAACGTGCGTTCAAATACAAATACTCCTGTCTGCCTTGCAACACCTTCAGTCCCTTGGTGCAAGCAATACTTGAGCAATACTCTATGAGGGTTCGTTTGTACAAAAAATACTTTCCTGTGTGCGAAAGAGTTGCCGATATCGGCTATCTGATCCGATCAGTTCCCTCGGTTGAGCAATTCAAAATTTTTAGTCAAAAATTGATGAAAAACATTCTTCATTTTCACTCAAAAAAGAAGTGAACATGTCAGAAATTTTTCACCACCTCAGAATTACGTCTAACCATTCTTCTTTGGATTTATTCCTGGTACCGTTTCGGTTACCAGGTCTCAAACACGAAATGTCCTTTTGGTCTGATCATACCGGAGCTCCCGGGCCGCCATCGATATTAAATAAATTAAAGTTGATTTTTCCGTCTCCTGATTGGCTGCCAGGTTTCTTTTAATTCATTAAATATTTTGATTTTCTGAGTTGTTTACTCTTACAGCTCAGCCGGACTCTATTGAATGGTTTTCTAAGGGAGACGAGTTGGCTGTGAACAGGCCATTCCTTCTCAGGCCTAGGTCTATATGAATTTTATGGCTGAGATCCAGGACAAGGTATCAGGCGGTGCCCAGAGGGTCTTGGTATTAGTCAATCTCAACTCATTCCAGGATCACACCCCAAGAAGATTGGTTATTGGTTTCTGCATCCAGAAATCAAGACATCTACATGAATTCAATACACACATTCCTGGTATATAATGCTGTATTTAGGTTTGTCCTTCACCACTACATTTAAACGCGAATATTCTCATATATTGTATACTTCTTGCAAAAACAGGTCAGGACCCACAGAAAACCGGTGTTGAACTGAAATCTAATTGAGATTATATCCATTAACTTCTGTACCTACATAAGGTGTCCAAATTCATTTCTGAAATGGTGGAACCATCTTGGGAAATTGCCGAAATTTTCTGGGTGTCACAGCCCTCTGGGCAATTTGGAATTTGGGTCACGTGTCACCCCCCTGCCGAATCGAATGAAAAAAATACCATCACTAAGCTTCATCTAGGTTCACGCAACATCACCGACTATCCCGCACGCGTCATGGACGCTGTCTTGTCAAGATACACAGCTCATTATTCATTATCTCAAACTATGTCTCATCGACAGTCGTTTTTATCTAGTGACTCGCGAATCGAAGGCCCCAATATTTAATCTGCAAAATATTTTCGATTCTAGGTTCCAAACTGGGTTCGGGGAACCCAAACGACGGAAAGTTTACAGTACAGTGGTAATCTCTACGAGACAATTTTAAACAATTGAGCGGCGTTGGCAGATGCTCGCCGCAGGCAGATTGGGAAATTCAAGTCGACCGAGTCATGATCGCAAGGGGGTTTGAACAAGTGAAATGATACTTTCCAACGCAGCGTATAACACCCACAGACCCCAGGAATCCGAGGCGGGCCTGGTCCAAGGGTCGGGACCTCCCTATTTGACGTCTCCCACGTCTGTGATGATTGAGTTTTTAGGGCCTGACTTCGGTGTATTATTTCACACATGCAATTGCTGATAAGGGTCCAGGTTGAACCAAAATATTATTAGCTGGAAACACGCAGAACAGGGATAGATACCGGGAATAGATCCGGCGCGAGAATATTTCAAATCCACGTTGGCAATACGGTGGCGAAACCACATACACGAAATAATTTTAGCAGGATAAGACTCATTCCATGCGTTCCGATTAACTCATCCGTCAGACAGTCACCCTCAACCCCCTCTAGAGCCGAGATCTCCCACCGGCATCTCACGCTGTCTTTCATCTCTGACCGCGAGCTCGTGCGAATTTCCGATGCTCGGCGATACGGGGATACAACCGGGATACGTTGAGTGACTGGGCCCAGAACGATTATAATCGATCTCGAACTGGCTTCGTGGGTGCTTGAAGACGAAGGAATATCTTGTGAACCTGCGAGGGCTGACCTATCGGTTAATTCGGTTCGGAAAACTCGGTCAACTTGAAGTACCTGGTGTACCTGGTCAGCTACTCAAGTGTTTACCACACAACACGGACGCAGCAGAAGATATCGGAATTCGGCACGAATAATCTAGCCTCAAGTTTTACGTCACTTGCTTGCTTCTGCCTTTCACAACTTCTACAAGCCCTCCACCTTGCCTACACCTCAACTCCTCGTTCGCGGTACCTCGGTGACGCCTAAGAGGCTCTTCTGTCTGGGTCACATCGATTCCATCCTAAGCCTCGGCCTCGGCAGGTGCGCCCCTCCCTGAGGGTTCCATGGTTGACCCGAAACACCTTGCATTCGCATACTCTCGACCTTGGTCTCTCTTGATTTTTATGTAAATACGATGTAAATCATCATTTGTTCCCTTGGACTGTCCATTGCGATGGTCCGCAATTCTACTAGTACATGTTCTGTAACTAATGGTAGGACAGGCACGACCAGCTGGTACTCGCATTTTCCTACACCTATCCACTCTTGGCTCTTGGCAGAGCGTATCTCTTTCTCGGAATGGTAACTCCGCCTAGCTTGGCTTCACTTGGGAACCCTCTTGGCTTTGCGGAGCTGCGTATACTGCGAACATCTGAAGGCTTCTTTACCACATGATAAACACGGTAGCATCTAACCGTGCGTTCCGGTTTGCGGGATAAACACCGACATCTGCGTCCCGCATCTTAGGCGCGAACGAGGGATTTTGCCTTTTGGTCAGCGACGTGTATAGACTTAGCTCTTGATCTTCTCCCCGACATTGAATTGTCTGATCCCTGATCCCTTCTTCCAGTCGGATATTCCCGCTCGTATGATGGGTCGCGAAGCCCATCATACTGAGCTTTCCCGAGAGCGAAAATGTGCATTCACAGTTCTATGACCGCGATTCATATACAATTAATCCAGCAATCCACAGGTTGGGATGGAACACGACAATAAAATAAAAATAAGTGGTCAATTACACCTCCTTCGTCAGCCCGCACGCCTGCAAGCACGAATCAACCCCTGCCGCCAAATTCACCGGTAGATGTGACCTCCATGCGTCAATGGTGTCCCCTCCAATCGTCGTGGGGAAACCCAAAGCGGCGTCGATGAGGTCCGACGGAAGGGCCCAGAAGCTGGTGGCTATATCGCTGCGCCCTGGATCCTGATTGTTGAGGCCTGCAACGAACACAGCAGACGAGCAGGTCGGATTCTGTTGGTAGTGGACGCTACCCATAGGGAACACCGTCGCCTGGTACTTTCCAAGCTGCGTCTCGATCTCAGTGAGAAACCCATTCTCCTGCACAAATCTGGACGAAAAGTGAGCCTCTCTCCCCTCTCTTGAGGACCACAACAAACCCGGTATCCAAAACCCCCTCTACTACTGTCAATATTTCATCCGCACGGTTGTGCCAGTGGGGTATGTTCAGCCCACACGGCTCGATGAAGGAAACGGCGCCAGAGATGCCCAATTCCTGGAGGATAGGGAAATTGTCGACGGTGGCGAGCAGGATGGACCCGCCTTGCGAACCAGCGGCAGGTGCTTGATTGTTAAAGTCGAAAACGGTGAGTTGGCGCAGCGCATCTCCCGTCAGAATGTTTCCGCTGCTGTCGGTCAACAGTTTTGTTAGACCGTTGACGACGCTGGGCTCCATCTTGAGCCCAGAGGCAATCGCCGGCCCGTTGCTGATAAGCGGTACCAGTGCAGGGGTGGTCACAGCGGTCAGCGCAGCGGGTGCTGCTCGGACTGAGACGACGAAAGAAAGTATGGCAACGGTAACAGAGGATCGGATCAACATGGTGAATAATTGGACGCTAGAATAATAGGTATAAAACAGTGAATGGGTAGGAGGAAGAGTGAAACCAACCACATGAGGCCCTACGATCGTAATTGGGATATCTGAGCGGTCGTTCAAGAGAGATGAAGAGGGAAAGGTTCGCGACTTGAAGACTAGTCCATCCTCGCAGTCTGACCGCGTTATATATCCCATTTTAAACGGCATGCAAATGGTTTATGCGCTCGGCTGAGACTCGTGGGAGACCGGTGGCGGCAATACGTATGCAATACGTATGCACAACCATGATACATGACGAAGCTAAAAGTTGTCGAAGGATAGTGGGACTGACATGGTCCAGGAAAAACCGATCCGAGTGTGGGTCAGAAGGCACCTTCTTCATTGCTCAAATTGGATCAAGACACCGATACTCAATTGCGCAATGAATGGCAGCGCCCCGGCGCCGTTTCTGCTATCGGTGTCTGGCATTATTTCGATCCAACAAGATATCCATGGTTGCCCTCACCCACCAGATTCTTAACTTTGTTTCGGTCCTCGACACTGCTCAGCTACTCAGCACAAGGAGATCAATGTAATACCGAGCTTCATGCCGGAGTCCTGCCTACGTACTTACAAACGCCACGGTCCGGAGCGCCCGGTTCCAAAATTGTGAACACTCAGGACTAAATAGGCTCCGGACACGCTTATCATTTTATCCGAACTCACACAGCACGGATGGGCGGATGTCTTGAGTTACCGCGGAGACGATAGGCAGATGCCCAACCACATAAATTTTTTGGCATTACGTTTTCAAGTTCCGCGCTATATATGGGTCGGCACGGATCCTTGCATGCCTTGTGCCGGACACCGAGAAATCGACATGGGGTGCCACCGTGTCTCGGCTGCGAACGATGTATTTTTCTTCGAGGTCTGATGAATGGATCCGCCAAATAACGGATGCAAAAACTGGCGAACGGAGAAACTTTGGCGAAATTGGTAATGTCGCAATGCGGCTCAAAATGGTATCATTTGCTGCATAGGTGAGTGGATTAGATTGACCGCACAGAATGACTCCCGGAGCGAAGTGTGTCCGAAACAACGCGAAAGGAGGGAGGCGTGCCGACAGGTACGAATCTTAGAATAGAGCGATAACGCTGGACAGGTTGCATCAAAACATTGTTCGCGCAGAGCGGGTCGGGTTGAACATCGTCCGTTCCCGGCAAGTTGTTAGAAGCAAGACATCAATAGATCCGGCGCCCATGAATGACACCGAGCATTAATATCTACGGTTTGGGGTGATACGGATATGGGATATTGACTTTCAAGGAAAAATTGTCGCCTACACCGACCGCAGAAATAATTAGAGTCGTGACTCTTGGCCAACACTGATTCATCCAGTCTTGTCGTCTCCTGTGATTGAACCTGATACATTCTCGCCGACCCTGGAACAGCAATGAGGTGGCTTATTAACTCCCTGACTGGTCTCGGCTCCCCCCCTGCCCTCCTCAGACCCGAAATTTGATCTCACGCCTTACGCTACGTTCTTCGGTCGCCACGTGTCGTTTCCAGTCAAGAGTGCGGTGCGTGAGGGAGTGTGTTGGAATGATTGGGGTCCGGAGCTATAAATCTTCGAGATAGGCACTGTCTGGAAGAAGAGCTAATTTTGTGTTAGATTCAAAAATGAACATCCTTATCCTCTCTTAATTCTGGCAAAGATACTGGGATCGGGATACCGATAGGTGTCCCTGGAAAGTCAACCTTTCCCTCACGGCCGCCATATGAGTTTACTGTACGGTGGATGGGAAATTTGAGCCCGATCCGTCATATCCCTTGACATAGGATTATGGTTGAGCCGTGGTTTCTGGATGGTGTGAACGATATTATGCACCCTTCCTCTGGGAATTGGACAGGTCAGAAATGACCTGGTAGATTGTCTCTGGTCTAAAATGACGCAGATGTTCCCGCAGTTCGAAATTTATTTCAGGGAGATCATGTGTGCTGGCAGATCAATCTCCGCGACGTCCGTTTCATCTCACGGACCATGGGATGAGGACACCGGCGGAGCCCCGTCTCTCCTTCACTCTGTGAGGATCTGGACGATCTGGACATACCCCGATCTCTCAGAGGTGGTATCGTCCGACGGCACCCCGACTATGGGGCCACCGCGTACGTTGCGGAACATCGGTCGGAACCTCAGGCCGCCCCGCGGGAATGATCTTGAACCGTAAGGAGAATAATTTCCAAGACAAAAAGATGTCGGTATTCCTAGCAAAGTTTGAGCAGAGTTGGGCATCCACACGTCTTTCAATCATTGTACGAGGAATGTAGGTGGCGAGCAGGTCAACAGAAGTCGGGGAAAGAGGGCTGAATGGAATACTAGGGGGAATGGAAGCCTTGAAGCTAGAAGGCAATACATCTCTGTCCGTTATACTGTCCGTTCTATCCGCGAACCTGGTTTGTGAATGGTAAATTCCGACATGCAACGGTTCCTTCTATACTGTTTGTTGGGTAAATTCGACTCCAACAGATCTGTCATATCGCGGATGCATCGTGATCGATGGCACGATGGAACACAATAACAAAACACCCACTCTAGTCATTCCCCGTATTAGACTGCGCGCTCGGAATTGAAGAAAAATCCGATACGAAATAAAGATTTTGAGAGATGCAGAATACGACTTGAGGGACGGGATCATAGATACTGAATGTCCGGTCAATATTGTCAGGGAAGAACATATGAAGTACGCACCGCTGAGGCGCCTACGCGGGGATTGGCACCGGCGACCCATCCTCATATCTGACAGCATATCCCCGCCGCCGCATCCGCCGCAAGAGATCCTTCCCCATCTCCTTGCGCACGAACCACCGCGTCGGGTCGTGCAGGATCACCTCCGCCAGCGCGGGAAACGACGGCCCCTCGAGAATCTCCATCTGGGTTCGCAACACCGGCCGACATGGATTCCATTCCTCGGGGTTCTGCTTGAGCCGGACGCGCTTAAGCGACCTGCACTGCGCCTCAACGAGGGGGGAGATCTCGGGTGCGCCTAGGTAGTACGCAAGCTCCTCAAGCTGCGGGCAGCGTGTGAGAAGCCGCTGCATTTGATTCGAAGAGAAGGTCATCTGTGGCGCGAAGGCGAACTCAAGGACACGCAGCTGGTGGCCCGAGACGGCGAGGAAGTCGAGGAGGCTGGTCGGCAGCGCGGTGTGTAGGACCAGGTTGTGGAAATTGGGAATGTCGCAGCAGTACCGCGGCCTGGGCAGCAACTTCCTAGAATCACGAGACTGGAAGTGCGACCGATTGAGGCGGATCGTGTGCAGGGAGCGGGGGAGTATGAGGTCTGAAACGGAATTTTGGCGGTCGGAGTACAGGAAGAGGTAGCGGAGGTTCGGGGACTGGGACACGATCTCGCGGAGGCGGTCGCTGTGGCCAGTTCCGTAGAAGCGTGTATCCAGCTCGGTTTCGTGCCACTCTAATCGCATCAGGCGGGGTAGGCCGCCGTGAAACGGCGCCCCAACAAGGCTCGCCCAAAATGCGACGCTTTGGGGATCCAAGCAAAGGCACGGGCGGACGAGGATTTCGAGGTTAGGACAGAAACGCAAGACGTCGACGAGGCGGATGTCCCCCGGATCGCAAGGGATGGGGTGGGTTGGAAAGGGCAGAGTCTCGGACTGAAGAATGATATTTATGCGTCTTCGGGGCAGCTCCAGCCGCCGGATGTAGGACCCGTAGGTTCTGGGACCATGCTCCCTCTCCGAGTGGGCGAGGGAAGATACGAGGCTTTTCAGGCCCCGCGCATCGAATATACGTACATCCTCGTACATGAACTCGGCGGCGAGGGAACGGAAAAGGAAGGAGACGCGCATCAGGGAGAGGCATGTCTCCAGTCGAATGGATTCGTGGCGGAGGGATTGGGAGGTCTCTTCAAGTTCCTGGATGGGCTGGAAGGGCTGGTAGTCGACGTGGTAGGACGTCTCGGACTCTGTCGCATACCGGAATATCAGCCACCAAATTTCCGGCGGGGGGTGTGCTGAGGCGGGCGGAAGTGGGGAAGCCATGGGGTCATGGTGCTAGACCCCGCTATTATATAGTCGTAGTCTGATATTGAGGGCGCGGGGACCCAAGTATATACCCACCAGCACTCACAGCAGCATAGACCTCGATGTGACCCGCTGTCACCCTGCGACCGATTTCCGATGAGGGCGGGATGCACCTGACGAAACCCAAATACCGCTATTACACGGAAATGCCCCGCCGCATCCCGCTTCTATGTCTCGACGGAATGGGCTCCGGTACTTCCTGAGCCCAAACCGGAGAAAGGGGAACATATCATTGTCGCGAGGACATCTTCTGTTTGGTCTCAGCACTTCAGCCACATCATATCACGGGAGAAGTGCAATGCAGCGTGTCAATCCTCGGCGCGAGTAGTCGTGGATCGAGGAAGGGGCGTGCATCAAGCCCAGACGGTCTGTTGTAGACCTCTAAAGTGAATAGGAGAATGTGCAATCGAAGGAATTCCGGCTCTGGTTCAAGGAGACTCCCACTGGATTTACATAAACATCGATACCTCGTAATATCAAGGACACCTACAAAATCCCTATATCACTGGAACGAGCCTTGCGTTGTGTTTCGGCCTGGGGCAGGAGTACAACTGTACGACGGTATAGAAATATACTGAACACTCACGTCTTGTCGAACCCGGGTCCGTACGGTTGTGCGACATTTTTGAAGAAGCGGTGCGACGTATAAATAGGGATCGACAATGCTGCCGAGTCCGCCGTCCGCAATTTGGCAAAAAGAAGCCTAAGAAATTTATCGTTGATCGGGAATTAACAGCTCGTCAAAGGATATTAACGCACAGACCTACAGCCCGACGGACTCGAGAGTTGCTCGAACAAGACTCGCGGGAAAGCAGCAGCGGCTCTAGGACCGGTCCCCATGGTTGAAGGATGATGGAATCCTGTCTCCTCCGGAATGATCAGCGACGTCGTGGGAATACGTGTGATTTCAGGGAACCGTAGAGATTGACGTGGGGCGGGAGGAAAAGGTACATAGGCTTGAACCTCGGTCAAAAAATGACGTGATCTCTGTCAGGCTTCAAGTTGGAAGTCAGGTATGCCGGTGGAATGGAACCATTGCATACCAGACCATTCGACAGGTACCCGGTCCCGGGACCCCGATTTACATGAATACCAGCAGCTCCTCGCGTTGTTTCGGGTCGGCCTTAAATTTTTATCCCCGAGCCGAGCCCGAGTGTAACTGAGGTGAGTCGAATGGTCAGGATGTTGTGGAGAACGACGGCAACTTGGGCTGATCGACGACCTGAGATGTCTGCGAGTCGAAGAGGCTTCAGGATTTCATAAATCACTTCAACCGCCAGATTCTTCGGCGTCGTATCACCGCCAGGTAACGGCCGTTTTGGGCTGCTGTAAAAGCTGTGAATTCATCGGTGTGTAAGCGCAGCAACTTATAGGTATAGCGGTGGTTGTTGCCAGAGGAATGCTAAGAGCTCCGAGTCCTTGGAAGGTCGCCACTTGATCCGATTGGTACTGCCCAGATGACTGCTCTGAGCCCGATCATGCCTACCAGGCAATTTTCGGGAACAGAACGTATGAATGCTTCAATCTCGGAGTCGCTTGAGTATGCGGAAGGCCAGTGAGAGTCCAGGGAGGGTGAGGGATTTAAAGAAGCTTTGTTTGTCCTTGTCATTCTGATCCACATCCCTTGATCCGATCACAAAACGCTTCCGATGCTGCGCTTTGAACGTTCAACTTGTCACACGCCCGCAACGAGAAAGGCCCAGTTGATACTGCACCGCTTTTTCAAGGCCCACGATTTAAGAAGGCTCGGTAGGAAGTCGCAAAGATTCAGGAATCAGAATGACGCGTTTGATCCGCGGAATTAAATAAAATTTGGTGCCGCTGAGCGACTATGTAGCGAGGGATTTAAACCATGAGATCAACAAGCTCATGTGCGAGAAACGGCACTGGATCTGAAACCGGATTCAGAATCAGGATTCCGTCTTCATGGCTTTTCAGGATCACAACAGGACCTCCTCGGCATGGTTGAGGACACATAGAATTTCCGAGGCCTGTTTGTTTGAAAATAGTCTGAGGCATTCCTGCCTTCCACGTGTAATCCTAGATTGTCATTTATTCTGCTATACATTGTATGAGAGTTTTTTCAACTCTACGGCATACTCGGGGGGAAGGCTATCTAGATTTTGCTCAAATGTGGTGGAAAGTCCCTGCTCAAAGAACTGTACTGCGGAGATGGGATCAGAGAGCGTGAGGGACATCCTTGTGGTAGATGAAGCTCTCTTCCCAATATTAAGCTGGTGAATAGCATCCTGCGGACTGGAATGGTATGGCCAATCCCCAGTAATTCTGGAAGAAGGTCGACAGCCGAATAGGCAGAAAGACAATATTCAGGATGGAACTCTCTTAAGAATGACGCCCACCTCTTCCGGTTTGGAAGGAGAAGAATTTATAAAGGAATCGATATATGCCGGTAGACCTGCTTCAGAGATCCTCAGGTTTTTTGAATCTTGAATTGACCGGCAGCAAGATCTTGCAACCGACCTGCCCTGTCAGGGTGGTCAGCCGATGTCAATTCAACCGCCCCCTCAGCCTCTGTGCAGGGCGGCTGCCAAATCATTTGACTCCCCAAATCTCTGATACTGATCTGCGAAAGACGAGGCAAGGCGCTGCAGGAGCTTCGGAGTCCGAGACTAGATACTGCATCCACTGGCCCAGGAGCGCTTGATGGAGCGCCGTGAATCAAAAAGGGCGGTGTGAAGGAGAGAGGATGACGCACTAACCAACTGCGAGTTGTCCCCCGTCTTGCCCGCAAATGCCAGGCTCATTGTCACCATATCTTCGCATTCTGAGTGAGTTTGACTAAGGCGTAGTTGCTTCTTTGTTCGCCCAGCCTCCTATAAAATGAGGCAAGAAGGGAAAATGGATGAGAGGGAGGTACGAATCGCTGGCATCGCGTAATTTGTGGGTGAGTAAAACCCAATACGACGCCGCAAACGCACCTCGTTAAACCCGTCCGGGGCCTGGGTCGACACACGTTACTTACAGCGTCCTGTGAAGTCGGGTTCAATTACCTTGGGATAATGAGTACCTTAAAAGGAGCGGTTCAGGATAAGCAACGGTGGAGGCGCTCACAGAGGCTCGTAGCACTCTCGGTGGATGGTCTCGGGGAAAGCCTAGGATGATCACGTAATACCGGCTACGACACGGGAATCTAACACGCTCTGCGGCTCCAACAGCCGCAGGTTCCCCCCTCCAAAACAAGGCCGCCCTCGGCCGATCCAAAAATCCCCACCCTAAGAAAATGAACTTGCCGGCTCCATGATGTAACCCCGACCGTCTAGCGGTGCCGTCCTATGAAGTTGCGCATGCGTCAGATGGTAGTAGCGGCGCCGAAAGTCTGGCTCGCGTGGTCCATGAGGGGTCGAGATAGCATTCCACCCCGACCACGAGTGAGCGAACAAATTGAAAATGGGAGCAAATCCGGGAGGAATGGAACCTTTGAATGCCGGGTGCAACCCGGGGCGAAAGAACATGAATAGAGCGTGGAGATAAACCCGGAGAAACGACGGGATCTGCTCAAAAATGTTCATGTGAGCCTCCCAGTCATCCAACCAGATGATCCGTGCCAGTTCCTGCTCTCGCTCGAGGCTCCATGGAAGTAACCGCCCTAGGTCCCGAGCGAAAGGGTCCGTGATGTTGCCGTATGCGGTATCCTGAATGTCGCGGGTACCAATAGCGGCCTCTGTGAATACACGAGATGGTGGAGTATCGATGGCGGCATCGTGGAAGGTGGGAACTGATGGTTCGGTACCAACGTCAAGATAAGTGCGAGGAGGGATGTCATGGGGAGGGGCAGGGGAGATGAATGGAGGAGGTACGGGTGCAGACGGGGCATCGGCAAGAAGGCCAACGAGATCGAGCGAAGGCGAAGTCACTGGTCGAGGCGGGTGGACTGTGGCTCCTCTGCAGGAACTGTCGTCGCGGACGGCAGGGGCTGTGGAGGGGGCTGCAGTACACACGGTGCTGGCCAGCGGCCGACGAGGGCGATTTTTGCGAGAGAGACGCCGTTCTGCATTGCTACGATGCTCAATGGACTGAGCCAGCCGCAAGATTTTGGCACAAGCGGCAGAAGCTTCGTGGAAGACTCCCCGAGCACGGTTGGGAGCAGGTGCTGTGTGCCGGCCATAACTTTGAGACTGGCTGCCCACATACCTAGATTCTCCGCATCTCTATGCGACAGAACTCGAATACTGGACGACCTGTATCCTAACTCATGACCTTCCCCACCTCTGTTGTTTCCAATGCCCGAAACGGTGTCGAAGTCGTGTGAAGGTGATGTGCCGAGAAAAGGTGTTGCCCGTGAAAAAGATGAAGTAGTCGAATCGAGGTGTGAGGGTAAGGATAAACGAGGCGACGGGAGACGAAAGCGGTGAGAAAAAAGAGGCTGGGCTCCGCGAGGCGGGTGATGGGCCTCGTGCAAGGTACACGGAATAGAGCGGGTCTCGCTGGATGCAGCGGTGGGCTAGTATGGCAGAAGGCAGCTGGGCATGTAGGGGCACTCTAATCCACTCTCATCACCACGGTGGAGACGCTCACAGAGGCTCGTAGCACTCTCGGTGGATGGTCGATCACGTAATACCGGCTACGACACGGGAATCTAACACGAACAAACCGCTCTGCGGCTCCAACAGCCGCAACCCAGAGGAGAAACAACCGCCCCACATCTTGAACGTTTCATCTACATAAATTCCGCCTCAATGCACTAAGAAATACTCACTTGTTCGGGTGCAGCCGAGTGCTGCCGAGATGCCTTGATACGTTGTTCCAGCAGAACATAAAGGAAGATCGGCGACGCAGGGAACATGAGATCAAGCTGTTGAGCGTGCCGTCGCTCGAGCTCTGCACCCTCGGTGAGCTTCACACCGGAAAAAATGTGCAGAGGCGCAGGCGCACCCTCGGGAAGAGCATGACATTCGTGTTCCACGTGCCGGTTGTCGGAATGGTGAGCTCGTGGGCGCCGAGAAACTGGCGGATCGAGAGCGCGACGATCCCGGTTGGTCCGGCGAGAGATCTTCGCTGCGTCGCTCTGCACCTTTGGAACGAGCGGCCGGCCGTGGCCAGCGTCGAGTAGTCATTCAGCGTAAAAACGATAGACACCAGCTGCGGCGGTCGAATGCCTGCTCCAGAAGTACGAGCTGCGTGCCTGCTTCACGTTCCCGGTACGAGGTACAAACTACATTTGTTGCAGTGTCTGTCTACGAGAGACTACGTTCCCGGGGTCCGGATCGCAGATGTGGCCGACGGAGAAGAGGACGGAGGTCGGGGCGCTGGAGATTGAGCCGAGATCCTTGAAGGTCCAGCTACCGCTCACTGCGCCGAAGTTGGTGGCACAGGCCGGAGGAGGGTTGGAAGCAGAACAGGAACCATCAAAACAAACACGTTCATCAAATGCACCGCTTTCTGCCAAGGAGTTAATTTTGAACCCGGGCCGGGCTCCTCCGCTCGAGATTCGCGAATGAATCCCAGCGATAGGGCCCAACTTGGATGATCAAATCCGTGGAAATCCATGGATGGATGATCACGTGCATGGATATGGATCATCCATGGATTTTTCTTTTTTGTGAACGGCGAGCGTAGTCGGCCCCAAAAAATAATAGGCAGTTTCAGTTGGTCTACTAGACATGCAAAATCGAATTCTTGGTGCAAAATACTATCACGGTTGGTGCAGATAAAACAATTGACCCGTGGGAAATGGATGATGGCTCATCCATGGATTTGATTGATGGCTGATGGATGATCCACGGATCATCCAAGTTGGGCCCTACCCAGCGAGCATCTCATCATCGATCGATCGGGGTGATTCAGAAAAGTCGAAGATCCGGTCAAGAAATTCTGTTCGGGGAGCGAAAGACCCCAGAATTTAGATGCGGCAAAGGGGGAGTTCAATTTAGCCTTGGACCAGAGACCATCCGTCCGGGCTTTTCTTCGATGATTAAATAAGTACGGAGGGGCAAGTGGGTTGCGCGTTACGGCAGCTACTGCATAAAAAGCTCTCCGATGGCGCTTACCGAGCCATCGTTATTGTACAGCGTCGACCCCGTCCCCACGAAAGCCGCACCAGCCGCGTCGTTGGCGGTGAAAAGACTCGGGGAGGTGGCGACGAAGGGGAAGTACATCTCGACATAAGAGGCGTCGTCCAAGAAGGGGATCGCCTGTTGGAAGTATGCGAGCCTTGAAAGAAGGAAATAACAATCAGTTTGAGCAAGAATACAAAAAGAGAAACTGGCGCACTGGGCGGCCTGGCCGCCCGCCGGGTTTTCGAGGGCAAATTCGGTGATGACGATCTGCGTGTCCGGGAACTGCGCATGGGCGGCCTCGACGTACGTCTGGAATTCGGCGAAGCTAGCGCCGTAATGGTGCTGCGGAGGATCAGCGAGTGGGGGATTTGGATCACGGGAACGTACGAGGTTGATGTAGTCGTAGTAACACTGTCCGGCGCATGCGGTGATCATCTGCGCGACCCAATTCAGGCCCTGGCCGGAACTCGTCGATGACGTGACTGCGGGGAGGGCCTTCTTGATGGCCTAGGCAGAAGTGGTCAGCTGGGATGGGACGTTGCGTGCCAGTGACACGATGTACGCACCAGCGGGTTGATGTACTCAATGTACCATGCCGCGGCCTCAGCGGGGGTTATTCCATTGACATCGGGCTCGTTCAGCGTGAAGACCGTAACGAATCCCAGTTGCTGTTGGCGTGTGGCGAGGTCGGCAATAGGAGACGAAGAACAGTCCGTGCAACGCTGCATTCCAATGAACGCAAGTCCCCCGTCGCCGTCCGTGGATGGGGGGGCGTACGTCTCATAATCATATCTGCGGCCGGCTGGTGTGAAACAAAGAGCCGAGGAGGCCGAGGGCACACGTACATGAGGTTGATAGTCCCCGAGCCATCGTTCAACAGTGCGGGATTCAGGGGTGAATTGTACCAAGGCCAGCAGAGACCCCGCTTCCCGGGGCCGTCGCGTTTGGGGGTGCTCGTAGGCCCCGCCACAACCGAGGCGACGATGGCGAGAATGAAAAGACCTGCAGTGGAGCACCTCATGATGGTGACGAGCTCGAGTTGGTGGACAAGTGGGGACGGTGCGAAAAGTGAGCACGACCGAGAAACAATCGAGGGTAGCGTATCAGGAAACGTTGCCTAACGTTGCGGAGAGAGGAAAAGAGCAATTGGGTTCGGCGCCCCCAAACCATTCAATATTTATGTGATTTTCAGTTTTGATACTAGTTTATTCTCGTCTTTGATCTCAGATCAACACATCACGAGCACGGTTTCATTTGTCGTTGAAGTTTGCCTTGAGCGACAAGGGTTTTGGCCTGGCAACAACAAGCTATGAACTGGGATGGCGAGAATCTGGGAGGAGAAGAGAATAGAAAATGCGAAAGAACGCAACGCAGGAAATGGGCGAATACGCAACCCGGCAACCGAGGCCAGGGTCACGGGTTGCACCGGATACCAGTTCTATTTAAATTACTCTCTTCCATGCGTACCACGCAGGGATTCCGGATAATAGGGCAAGACACCTGACAAAATTGGCCCAAAGTCGCCATTTGGGCTAGTCAAATCCACAACGCGCTCGCTGCCGAAATCTTTCGTGAAATCACCGGCTTGGCACCACATTTCTGGCTTGATGCGAAATCCTAGGCTCGAACCAGCCGCACGCCAGCTGAACTTTCGATGACAGTCGATCGAAAGATGATGGCGAAGCATTGATCGACTGTCATCAATTTCCCCCGGTCTAACAAGCGACTGTCTCGAGTCTAGCGAAATCCTGACATTGCCTTCCTTTCACTTCGTCTCTCGTACCACCCGCATCAAAAACCGAAAATTGTCGAGCGACCTCGATACCGACGAAAACTATGGCTGTCTAAGTGCACTTTTAATAATCCAACACTTTTATATATGATTTTGCACTTTCCGACACAAAATTTCATTGGGGAGACGAGATATGGGTGTGGATTTGTTCCATTCACGCCGGAGCGCATGGATTTTAGATAGATACCACGCAATTGCGGCATCTATGTCGTGGAGGAGCGTCGACTCGGGGGAAGCATCCGAAGAACTCAGTCGGAAAAGACGAGAAGAATTACATAAAGAGGCCTTCTGGAATTCGACACCGAGTCGAAGCCATTTTCCAAGTTTTCTGTTTTCTGAAGTGGTCTCCATGGGCCAAGTTGACTCAGAGTCCTGGGACCACATCAGACTTTTGACAAAAAACTTGTGAGCTTGTTTGGGCCCTAACAAGGTCGAACAAGGCCAAAAAAGGTCCAAAAAGCGATCGGGCTCACAAGGCCACCGACCTATGTCTGAATTCCCCCAAGGTCGTGAGTTCGACTCCGGCTGTCAGTAAAAATTGGACACTTTATGCTTTGTCTGCACCCAGCATCATCATGAAATTGCAGAAGGAGTCTTTCAGAATGCTCATGGATTTCTCTGGTACTTTTTCCATTGTATCAAACATTGTCCAAGAGGGTGTTTTCCTACGCTTTGACCTTGTGAGCTTGTCGGCAAGCTCACAAGGCCAAACAAGCCACAAGTTTTTTGTTAAAAGGCTGATGCATGAGAGTCGGCTACAAGTTAGTGGGTTGAAAGAACGGAGAGACTTGATACGAAATTCGAAGCTGTCAAAGAAACAGGAGGAAATTTCCATGCTGGTGGTTTACCGTTAATTGTTGGAATATCAACCGAAGCACCGGCACACCGGCATTGTTTATTCTGACTCCGAGTGACTCTATGGGACATATAACTTACTGTCCAAAAATTTGTAAACGGTGACATCTACATAAAAACAGTGTTTTTTGAGTACAACTACACCTTTTTTTGAGGTAGCTGACAACTTGAATTCAAGGGTTGCAACTAATCCTTTGAAGATCACAATGTATCTAGCATTGGGTTGCAGCTGGGTACACTGCCGTTCACACTTCAATAATTTCGTATTGCACTGAGTCTCGAAGCGCAAATTGATGGCAACACTATTATTGAAACTCCGACAGAGTCCGCAAACGGAAGGCAGCAGTTCTGCCGTTCACGAGTTCAATGAAGGCCTGAGGACCTTTCTTTGTATGATTGAGGGGGACATATCCTATATACGGTGCCCAAAGATATTGGTAGGCAGAACAATTTGGTGAAGAAAACTCATAGCATTGCACAGTCAAATATTGACCATTCATAAAGTCTTGAGGGTAGAGCATACCTGAATAACATCCAAAGAAATTCCTGAAAGCTGATGAATCCAAATCAATCTTTCTGAGGGGTGAATCCTATAGATGGACACAGGAGAGGTACAATAGCATAAATGTTGATGATACGGCACGCCTGCCGGCTTGATGGAAGTCCCCGGCAATCAATATCATATTGCCGAGGTGTGACCTATTCTAGAGGGATACAACCATTTCACCTGAGTTGCAACCTAGCCCAAAGATGTAACCTATCCAGAGGAAACTAATCATTAGTTGTAAGTTGTTCACCAAAACCCTGTCAAAAAGTGCTAATTTTTGGACAGTATATCACCCATAATATCACCCATACTTGTATCGCAACACGTTGTTTCTTGTGTCACAACATGTTCTTTGGGGTCACAACATTTTAAAAGTTGTACAACATGTTTGAAAATTTTTTCAAATGACTTGTTCTGTGGTCCTGCGAGTCCTTCTATCCTCCTTCTATCCTCTCTGTGGCGCTCCCAATCCTCGTCGGCTCCATAAACAATATTTTGGCTACTGGTGCCAGGACCCGGTGGTGGGGTTTGATGGCCGAACCTCGGGCCAAGGGGAGCTTCTCATGGTCTCAGACAGGGAGATTGGAATGTTGCTGAGGGGACAAGAGATGGGACTCCACAATGAGCCCCAAGTCCCAGAAGACAAGGTGTCCACCGAACCTCTGAATCTATGTGGCCGGGGTTCAGCCATCCAACCCCGCCACCAGGTCCTGAGCAGTGGAGCACCAGAAGCCAAAATATTATTTATGGAGCTGACGAGGATCGGGAGCGCCACAGAGAGGATAGAAGGAGGATAGAAGTCCTTGCAGGACCACAGAACAAGGCATGATTTTTTTTTTCAAACATGTTGTGCAACTTTTAAAACGTTGTGACACAAAAAATATGGCGGTCTAAGTGCATTTTCAATAATCCGACACTTTTATTGTGAAATTTCAACTTTCCAACACTTTTTTTCAAAAATTTCCCTGTTTGCAACACTTTTATAGGAATTTGTATCGGAAAAGGTCAGTTTCCGCAACACTTTTACTTGGGGTGTGGGCCGTGGCGTTGCCCGGCAAACCTCATACTTTTTTTTTTTTGGCATACAGTCACAGTCATTGCAACCCAGGCAATATCTCAGCAAAGTCAGCTCCAGGTGCTGCATTAAAACCATATATGTTATGGATGCATACTCCATGGAACACTTCACTAAGATACCTGTTGTTAGCAATGAGCACAATATGTGGGGCCCAGTCTTTGACACCAGCCCTTCACAAATAATCCAGATGTTAATCATCATTCCAGCAACATCAGATAGGACCTGATGAGGAACAGGTCCTTGAACAAACCACTGGAAGTATCTGTATTAAATTAAATCACAAATAGTGTTGCTGCAACTCAAAAAGTTGAGTCATGACTCATGACACGCAAGGTTCAACTCAACTCAACTCGACTTTGTCCCTCCAAGTCACTCAAAGTCGAGTTGATGGTGTCGGAATTTTTTGGATATGAGGCTCCTGGAAACATAGGAAGGGTCAATTGAGCTTGATATGATATTTGTCTTTCTTGCGATGTACAGAGGCTCCATTTGACAAGCTCTGAAAGATGGGATTTCTTTGAATTATCATGGACTGGCACAAGACTGACAACACCTTGTGAAATATCTCGAAATTATATTGGCTGAGACCAGAAATTTCACCTAGGTTAATTTTTGAGGTTTTCTACATTCAAGCCATTTATTTCGAATCTCTACTGACTCAAACACTCCAAGTCAACTTGCCTAGCCTAGACTCCAGAGTCGGATCAAGTCACACCAATGACTTGATTCAAGTCGATGACCTCGAGTCGACTTGAGGGGCTGGAATCGCGAGTTGCTGCAACACTAATCACAAACACAGAAGACAAAAGCCGGATATAGCCCAGTAAGCAAGGTAGCTCCCAAGTTCAATGCAGATTGGTGGAGAGAGACAAAGATCTACTATGTGGAGTTACTGGGTGGATCATCCGGAGAGAACACTAGGAGAAAGAGATGGAGGCCATATTTTAATTTTGCTCTGAGACAGTCCCTGAAGCTAGGAATTTAGTTGAAATCCAAAAGAGTTCAGGAATGTGGAAGAGGGCTACACATTTTGCTACATTTTGAGGCATATCGGCCTCTTGTCATGTCCATCATGAGAAGAAAGACCGAATAAAAAAAAGAATTCACTCCCCAGGTTCGAACTGTGGACCTCAGAAGTACGCTCGGAATTAGCCGGAAGCACAGCCACTAAGTAGTCACAAGAAATCTAATGAAATCTCTGAAAAAGACTTCAACACAGCCACTAATTTCCTTCTACTGGAAAAGTGTAACTGATGATTCGCGCAGCTCACGAAAAGCCCATCTAAACGTTTAGAAAAGAACGAGAACTTATTACATAAGTACTCATAATTGACCGGTTCAGACTTGCGACACTTTTATTGAACAGTCAAAACTTCTGACACTTTTATTGGGGTCAATTTTTTTATCCTCGGATATAGGTCTTAGGTAATATGTGAGATAGTTCTGACTTGAGAAAGCTATGTAGAGTTCATGCAAGCACAGATACGGCCTTGTAAAGAGCAATCAGTACCAGACTCGGTTGGCCTGTCAAGCACCGGATCAATGACAGCCTTCCCGCCCTCCTTAGCTTAATTGGTTTCACATTTTTTGGGTCCTATTTTTTGAGTTTTGGGACAGTAGCATGGGAATAGATAGTGTCATTGACTTTGTTCCCAACCTCCTCACCTGTACTGGTGCCAAGTTCGAGGTGTGAGGGCGTGGGAAGGCTGCCATGGTCTTGATCCGGTGCTTGATTGTGCTGATTGCTCTTTGCAAGGCCGTACCTGCGCTTCCATGGACTCTACGTGACTTTCTCAAGTCAGAACTATCGCACATATTACTTAGGACCTATATCCGAGGATAAAAAGATTTGACTCCAATAAAAGTGTTGGAAGTTTTGACTGTTCAATAGAAGTGTCGCAAGTCTGAACCGGTCAATAAAAGTCACTGTGTTCTGACCCCTGTCTAGCTTATGTTATATGCGGGTACATGCGGGTACATGAGGCTATGTGCGGCTACCTGTGTGTATGCCGTGATGTCCGGCTTGCTTATGTTATGTCCGTCTACATCCGGCTACATGGCATAGACGAACCATCGGCTACATATGTGTACCTGTGCCTACGCCGTTGACACATGTAGACACACCTCATAATATGTTGTACTGAGAGCCCTAAGCTCCAGTCCGAGTTGTGTGGATGTAAGAATGACACCTCGGCGCTTGCTGGTTGTTGGCATCAACTGTTGCCAAGCACAGCTCTCGGTCTTCAACCAGGTCGGCCATCAACTGTGAACAAGTTATTTCTCTTCAACTAAATTAGGCCAACTGTATTTACATTGCGTAGACACAGGTAGACAAAGGGGTCCGTCTACCCTTTGTCTAGGGGGGTAGACAAACCCCCTGTCTACGAGGGGTGGGAACACAGTGAGTGTCGCGGAAACTGACTCTTTCCGACACTTACTTTTACGAGTACAAATTCCTATAAAAGTGTGAAATTTTCGAAAAAAAAGTGATGGAAAGTTGAAATTTCGCAATAAAAGTGTCGGATTATCAAAAGTGCACTTAGACCGCCATGCAAAAAACATGTTGCGAAACAAGAATGTTGTAAAACTATAAATGTGTTGGTGAAATAAGGAAACATGTTGGTGAAATAACAAAACATGTTGGTGAATTAAGGAAACGTGTTGATGAAATAATGAAACGTGTTGGTGAAATAATAAAAGTGCATTCTGACCGCCATACTCGCTATGACTCGTCTTCTTGAACTGACTCTAAATTCATATTCGTGTACTTCTACTTATCTCCTCAAGTACTTATGACTCATGTATGTTGTATATAAGTAGCATAGTTTTTGAATAGAAACCTCTGCGCGCTCGCAGAGGGCTTTTCGTGTGTTAAGTAACTAAGTTCAATTTTGAATCATGTCGAACGGAGATGCTCACATGATTGATGTGATTGCATCAATCCGGACAGTGACAGACACGGTTGCTGTCCCAGTTGTCCTTGTGCTTGGGTCCCAAGCCTTGCCATGGACCCTGGGTCATTCCGCTCTCTCGACAACCTTCCTTTCCCACTCCTATTCTGACCTTTGCATTATATTCCGCTATCATCTCCCGTCCATCCATGGCCGCACAAATCTCTGACAGTCGCCGATTCCGCAGTACGGGCTGCGCTCAAGATATCATAGCTCAGCAACCTCTGTCATCATCTTCGCCCCCCCATCTCGCGACCACCGCTGTGCCAGACCTCCTCTTCCGACTCCTCTCTTCGCCCTAACACTTCATGTCATGTAGAATTGCACATGCGCAATCGCTGTCCGACAATTGTTTTCTGGATTGGTTCAATCAATTCCCGTCTCACTTCAGTATTGGATATGATCGCCGGTCCTCATACTTTTAGGGGTTTATTGAGCAGGTAGCGAGGATATAAGAGAATAAGATGGTAATTATTGTGCTAAAATACGAGTCCTTATATACATGTTGAATACTATTCTAGAATGTTCCGTACTCTTCGGGATGTCTCTACTAGATCGTAGTGGTGTCGCACTATGTCTGGGATATTCCCGCAACACTCCCCCTCGACGCCACGGCCGATCCAAAAATTTTGGCACGCAGGGATTCGAACTTAGGCCGCGGTAATGCCTTCGTTAGCATGTCGGCCAAATTATCCTCGCTTGCGCAGTGGATGAGCCTGACCTCGTTAGAGATCAATCGCTCGCGGACAAAGTGGTGACAAATGTCGATGTTCTTTGAGCGAGCATGGAAAACTGGGTTGTCGGCGAATTTAATGGCAGATTGATTGTCGACGTTGATTGGCGTGGGTTGAGAAATATCGAGACCAAGTTCGGAGGCCAATTGGCGAAGCCAAATTACCTCACGGGTCGTATTTGCCAGAGCCATGTATTCAGCCTCCATGGTAGATAGTGCAACAGTTAACTGTTTGCGCGAACTCCATGAAACGGCAGCGCCTGCAAATAATGTAATGTATCCGGATACGGAGCGTCGGTCCGAAGTTTCTCCAGCCCAGTCTGCGTCGGAATAAATACTGAGGTCGTCAGACTGGTTGTAACGAAGAGCCAAATGAATAGTCCCTTTAAGGTAGCGAAAGACACGCTTTAACGCGGTCATGTGCTCTTCAGCCGGTGATTGTGAGAATTGAGCCAGATACGCGACAGGGTGAGCGAGATCAGGTCGCGTGGCAACAGCCAAGTACATCAGCTTGCCAAGACCCGAAAGATATTTCTTTCGGAAGGAATCATCGCCGATACGAGAGTTGCCAGCTTCCAATTTCTGAAGTCTAACATTGGGATCGATCGGAGTGTGCACGGGGTTGCAATCTCGCATGCCAAATTGCTCGATAATATTGAGGGAATAATTGTGCTGCGAGATGCGGAGGGTGTGCGTTTCCGGATCGCGTGAGACTTCCATACCAAGAATCTGCGAAATTTCTCCAAGGTCAGTGACATTGAAGAGTTGTGTGAGCTCCCCCTTAATCTGAGTAATCTCAGTGTCAGTGGGTGCAAAGAGTGTCATGTCGTCGACATGGACTGCGACGATGGTGGGTTGTGAGTCTGGGGAAGTCCGCCGAACGTAAACACATTGATCGGCAATGAGTCGTTTAAACCCAAGCTTCTCAAATGCGGTGTTTAGCTTCTGGTTCCAAACGCGGCCGGATTGCTTGAGTCCATAAAGGGACAGGTTGAGTTTGCAAACTCGACCAGTTCCATCGTCAAAGCCCGCGGGTTGCTCCATGTACACCTCCTCCTCGAGTTTGCCATTAAGATACGCCGCTACAACATCCATGCCGTGAATTTTGAGTTTGTATCGGGTGGCGAGGGCGAGTAAGAAACGAAAAGTCTCGAGCCGAATAGTCGGGGCAAAGGTTTGATTATAGTCGAGACCAGGGATTTGTAGGAAGCCCTTGGCAACAAGACGAGCCTTCCATTTTGCAATGCGACGAAGGATATCTCGCTTGCGCCGGAAGACCCAGCGGCACGGAATAGCCCTCCTACCAGGAGGGAGGTGTGTTTTGGTCCAAGTGCCGAGAGACTCGAGCTGGGTGATCTCAGACTGCATGGCTTCGCGCCACTGTTCCTTGTCGGGACTAGCGAGAGCTTCTTTGAGTGAAACAGGATCGTTATCTAGTTCACTTGCTATGGCCTCTGTTAGGAAAGCATAGTCAGCTGTTATGATGTGAGCACGAGTCCGTTTGCCCTCTATGATATTATCGGGACTGATTTTGCTGCTAATGTCTCGTGGGGCCTTTGGAGGTAATGGAGGTGGAGCAGGGGAAGTGGAGGGTGAGTGCAAAGGTGTGAGAGGAGAAGGTGGTTCATCGTCTGAATCAGAATGAGCCGTGGGAATTGGGTTATGATGGGTCGGATTTGGTTCCTGCGAGGTTCCTTCCTGCTGCTTGATTTCATTGTCGGACTCATTCTCCCCCTCAAGCGAAGGAGGGAACGGAGCGGCAATAACATAATACTTATCACCGATCGGAAAATTAGGAGTCTCGAAAGTCACATTTCGAGAGGACTGTACAAGTCGAGGACCAGGATTATAATAGCGGAACGCTCTGGAGTGCTCCGAAAAGCCGAGGAATTGGAATCTTCGAGAGTTTGGCATGAGCTTGTGCCGTTTTTTGTCCTGGTGAAGAACCCATACAGGGGCACCAAATGGCTGTAAGGAGGCTATGTCGGGTTTGCGCTTCCAAAATGCCTCGTACGGTGTAACATTCCTGTTTTCAAGAGCCCTCACAGGTGAGTGGTTCTTGATATAACAGGCATGGGCAACAGCTTCTGGCCAAAGAGAAATGGGGAGTTTGGCTGAAAATAGCATCGCACGGGCGTAGCCAAGGAGGGTCCGGTTCAGACGTTCGGCAACACCATTTTGGGACGATGAATATGGGGCCGTGAGCTCCCAGTCGATGCCCTGGGAGTCAAGCCATTCAAGAACATCGTCGTTGACATATTCTTTACCGTTGTCGAATCGGAAGCAACGTGGCTTGTGGCCAGTCTGGGTAACAATGAATGCAACATAATTCTGGACAGCAACGAGAATGGTCTTGCCTCGTTTGTCCTTTATGAACCGTAGTCGCGAGTTGGAGGTGGCAGCATCTGTGAATGAAATGAAGTAATAATCACCGTGAATGCCTCTTGTGCGTGCAGGCCCCCAAAGGTCGCTATAGACCATGTCCCCGATGTCTTTGTATTCACGCTGGGCCTCTTTCGGAAAAGACTTGACATGAGCCTTGCCTTTCAAGCAGTGAGTGCATTGATGAGGTTTGGAAGATTCATCAACTTCCATTCCATCAACCATGCCAGACCTTTTGAGTTTTTCAACTGCTTGGTGACTCATATGTCCGAGTGCGGCGTGCCAGCTATCCCACGAGCGCGCGGGATGCGCATGAGTTTGTTGCGAGGGGGTGTGGACGCGGAGGCGGTACATGTGCGAAACTTTATCGCCGATGGCAACAATGCCACCGTTCCGAGATATAATTTGAACCATATCACCGCTGAATTTGACACGGTAGCCGGCGTCGGTGACCCGGGCTAAGGAAATGAGGTTAAAGGGCGCGTCAGGACAGTGGATTACATCGTGGACTGTGCCAGAGCGGGTTGTCTCTCCAAGGACGTAGGAAAGACTGATAGTGCCTCGGCCGATTCCAACGGATTTGCCGAAGCCTTCAATAACATGTTCGCACGTGGTATAATGGGTAAAGTCTTGTTTATTGCGGGCTATGGATCGGGTACATGCGCTATCTAGCAGCCAGTCGTCGGGTGAGAGCTTGGCCTTCGCCGTCTGTTCGCTCGTGGCCGCGAATGCGAAGTCGTCGGAGTCGGATTCAGATTCGGACTCCGAGGCGTCGGCAACGTGGACGCGGGAAGATTTTTGGCGGCGTGGTGGAAAGCGGCGCCGCGAGCGGCTGTCGTTATCGCGGCGGCTGTTGTTGTTGGATGGCTGGGGTTTGAAGCCTGGCTTGTCGTGGTCGGAAGCAATGTGGCCAATAATTCCGCAACGGTAACATGTTGCCTTGGAGCGATCAACGGCGGGAAGGGCCGTGGACTGGGTAGCACGCTCGCCGAGACGAGCAACCTCGGACAGGATCCGGGCGATGACCTTGGAAGAGTCGGAGAGGATGTCCTCAGGGACAGAGGAAATGAATGGGTTCCAGGAATCTGGGAGGGAGGTCAGCAGGGTAACGGAGAAATCAGTCTCCGTGATTGTCTGCTTGAGATTCACCAGTTCGGACTGGTATGAGCGCATCTGACGTATGTGCTCTTCGATATCACCGTCCTCGGCGCACTGGGCGCGAAAAAATTTGCGCCGCGCGAGGACAATTCCTATGGGGCCTTTAGCTTCATACATGGTGCCCAAAGTCTGCCACGCAGCTTTGGCGGATGTCGCGCTTGAGATATAAACAAGCACGTCATCAGAGACGCGCAATCGGATGGTAGATAGCGCCTTACGGTCGCTCTTCTTCCAGGCCGCAACCTGGGAGGCATCGTTGGGGGCGGCGGCCGTATCCTCGACATAATCATCAAGTGACAGGTCGGTCAAGATATCAAGCATCTTGATCTTCCAGACGCCGTAGTTGTCGGCACCCTTCAAAGGGTCGATACGGTAGGCGGAGGTGTGGTTATCAGACATGCTGTGCGGAGCAAACTCGACGCAAGGAGGTGAATGTGGTAAATAGGGGTTGGCGTAGAAATGATGTGCGGATCAAGCCCTAAGCGAGCGAAGCTCAAGCAAATGGGGATACGACGCTGATGAAATAGTGGCGCAACAAAATTGAGTATAGGGTTTAGTCGACGGGCGCGGGGCCCATAACCTATTGAGCAGGTAGCGAGGATATAAGAGAATAAGATGGTAATTATTGTGCTAAACTACGAGTCCTTATATACATGTTGAATACTATTCTAGAATGTTCCGTACTCTTCGGGATGTCTCTACTAGATCGTAGTGGTGTCGCACTATGTCTGGGATATTCCCGCAACAGGGTTGAATCCAACTGAGACATTCACCATAAAAAGCCATATGCGCAGCACGGCGGCATCCTGTTGTATCACTGACCGGCCCTCACCGCCACTGTTTCTTTTTCGGTCAAATGTCTCAAATGATCGATCCTATCCAAATCTTGTCTTGATCTGGTCTCAGAAAACAAGAGGAGAAGTCCAGCAGACAACTACTGTGATCCGTAGAATTATGGTACCCTCTATCTACTGCCCGCGCCCCGGATTCTTGTTTCTCATCTACGAGCGCGGTATACGAGATAAAATACTCAGGCGGGATGAACTGTCCGAATGCTTCGGCACTCGTCACGGACAAGTCCCGCGGAAGGTGAACGGAAATCCGCCGATCATTATCAAATTGCAATTCATGGAACGCCACGATCAGGGCTCCTCATCATCCACGGGGTCTCATAAATAGTGGACAGGGAACTTGCATCTTGTCGTCCTGTTATATACCGAGCCGGGGTGGACCCGAAGAGTAAATGGCCGAAGGACCGGAGGCTCCGGTAAGTCGGAGCGTCGGAGAGCCGGAGGGTCCGGAACGTATACGGAGGAGGATCACAACACCACAGGGGGTCAAGGGTGAGCGACTACCCTAACCGGCAGGTACCCGATAGAGGAAGACGAGTCGGAGTACCGGAGGGGACCGGAGAGAACGGAGACGACTCAGTGCAAGGGAAATGAGCCAAGCAACGTCAATTATCAATCTGACGTACAGGACATATTAAAGACGTATTTATACTAAGTATCTAATTGTATTCCATAAAAGGAAGGAGAGTGGTTCTTAACAATAAGTCAAGTCAGATGGGCTGATGAGAAGTCGTATGACAATAAGTGAAAAGGAAGGAAGACGGATAAACGGGAAACGCTCAGTAATCCTTCATTGCGTAAAAACCCGATGGTACCGGAACGGTTCGGAGGCTCCGGTATACTACCGGAGCCTCGGAACCTACCGGAGCTACCGGAAGGTCGACGAGAAGACTGGGGATGTTGCATGGATATAACACGTCCCCCGCCCACAATGCCTTTCATCGAGTTAGAAACGCTTTCTGGACCCGGCCGCTTCCACTACAGGCTCTCGACGCCGACCGAGACCCACGCAAAAGCAATTGTCCCTGACATACCTACCGTCATCTTAATTCACCCTGCGTACATTGGGGCCCACATATTCCATCGTACGTGGCCGCGGGGGTCTCCCAGCTCTACAGATATTTACTCCATTCGCAGCCGTCTTCGTCGACGCGAAATTGCGGCGGTTCAATCTGCTGGCTCTGGACTGTAGGGGACACGGACGCACATCGGCAAGCGCGGACGACACTTATGGGCCGGAGACAGGGGCATAAGACGTGTTCAACCTCATGGTATGTCCATTTGTCGCTTCCTCCAATCACTGGGGACGCGCAGCAATATACAGGGGCCGGATATTGCCAGTATATAGGTAGTATATTTCAAATATCCTCAGTATATACTGAGAATATCCAGGGGCTGGATATCTTCAGGATATTTGATATATGCTTACTAAATGCTCAAAATATCCGGGCCCCGGATATGCTCAGGATATTGTGATGATATACTTGCAATATCCTGAGTCCCAATATGGTAGCCATCAGACCTCCGTATATTGTGATCATATTGCAGCCAAACAGCCCATAAATAGCTTTCAACACCTTCTTCATATAGTAATAATCATCTCAGAGAAATAATGACCTCAGATACAGGATTATCAATAGACACCATGCAAATTAAACTTAAAATTGCTTGCAAGGTGGGAAGTTTTTAAGGCATCACATGATCATAAAACCGGGTTTTATGATCATGTGTTTTACTTCTGTTCTTGTTGTGGCTGTCCACATCTGTGGACACCCATGCATCTTCTCTTTCCTTCCCCTATCAAGCATAACCCCAGCTGAGGTGAGGATGTGGGGAAGGAAAACCTGAGCAGATGGCCATCCTGTGGATGGGACTGTGATCATAATGGAATGACATTCTGCATTTTTGCATAGGGCATTGGCCAAAATAATGAAATGTGTGCCAGTTCAGGCTACACATGACACAGAATAGTAACAATATGATATGATATTGTGAGTCGGGCAGGTAGTACATAAAGCTGAATTTTGAGTCTGAAGAAGGGTCTGTAAGTCTACAAATCATGTGACCCATTCGACATCGAATGGGTCACATGATCAGTTCATTGCTGGACACTAAAACATTACACTTCTGTATGCTCAACAGCTACTATGGTTTGACTGGTTGTTGTACATTAATTATAGCTCTTATTTTG